>BMAC01001065.1:71717-112528 GCA_014905375.1 Phtheirospermum japonicum | reverse complement strand
ATGCCATGTAGATAAAACAACATGCATAATACTGTAATAGAAAACACCAAATAATAGCAATCATACAAAATTGAAGAAAAAACACCAAACAATAGCAATCATACAAAATTAAACATGCAACTACAGTATATAAGAAGAGATTCAATTACAAATTGTTAACATATTCATAGCAGAATAAGAACACACTAACATACTAAAAGCAGGCTGAAATATTAATAATTTCAAATCATAAAAAGCCTTATCACTAATGTTGTTTTAAAAAATAAATCACATTTCAGTATGCTTCATAGGCTAATCATTCATTGATTTAGTTAATCAATTCTTTTTACGTGGACTAAACAACATGCATACTCAAATACCAAACAATAGCATTTGATTAAACATAAAATATGCAAGTCACATGTAATAATTTGCAATCAGTTCAAAAACTCACATATGTTAAATTTCAAAATAAAAGAGACCCTTCAGATAATTGTACATGCAACAACCTGTCTATTTATTTTTTATTTTTTGAAATAGCATGCAGACAAATATCCACACCTGTACAATTTTAAAATAAAACAAACCCTTGAGATAATTGTGCATGTAGCAATCTGACGATCTATATTTTTTTTTAATTTTAAAAATAGATAATTTAATAAAAATGATAACTGGAAGTAGTAATTTAAATAAATAATATATAAAGATTTTTACCTGTTTAAGGATCATTCTACATCACTGTTCAGCCTAGAATCTTTGACTGGATTCGTAATCCATCTTTGGTAAATAGATCCTCCCTTGAAATGAGTTTCCAATGAAACAGAGAGATACATTAGAATACGAAAAGAAATATTTTCTGAATGGATCCAACACAGTATATTCAGCTAAAATCAGATCGATATACTTTTTATTATAGATCTAATAAGTATAATGATTTTGAAACAGATCGACACATTTTCTTATAGATCTGTCACGATTGACCAATTCTGAAACAAATCTATATATTTTATGAATAGATCTATATCGATAGAATTATTTAAGATCAGGTCTATATATATTTTGAGTAGATTTAACACGATAAATATTTTTTTGACCCAGATCGAATATTATTTTCAAAATTTCAGCAAGAAAAGACTGATTTTGTTCAAAATCTATGAAAAATGGTTAGAAAATTATATTTGTGATATAATTTTTTGGTTGAAGAACATGTACCCTATTAGTATCCCTGCAAGTTTTGAATCTAGCGTAATTTGTTCTTGGAGTTCATAGACCTGAAAGGTTTGTGGTGGTGTTTAAATTGTAAATCTCACTGTATCGGTAAGATTGAATTCAGATCAACTAGATATAGGAAAGAAAATAATTGAGCCGTTTGGTTTGTAAAATGAGTTTGTGGATATTGTCTGGATATGAACGGCGGATTGAATGTTTGAGCGCCGGGATGGGCGGCGGAGTGGACCAGAGTCCATTTCTGGAGAGGAGCGGAGAGGAAAATGGGATTAGGGTTTGGAAAAGGTTGGAAATGAGGCTGGAAGGCCGAAAAAATAGGGTTTGTCCCTTTTTATGCCATGGTCTAATCGGCCAGCTCAAATGATGACCGTTCGATTCCAGCGATTAGATCCTGACCGTCCGTGGTGGTAAATGGGTTAGATTGTGGGCTGGATCCGGTTTTAGTATTGGGCCTATCAGGATTATAATTGGGCTCATCATATTGGACTTCAGAGAATTTAATTTGGACTTGAGTTAAATTAATGTTTGGGTTGAATTTAATTATTTAAATGGGTTGAATTATTAATTAGAGCCCATAAAATATTTTTAAATTAATTTTAATTATTTTAAATTTATAGGGATTTTAAAATTATATTATTATAATTATTTCCATGAACGTATATTAAACTAATTTTGTTTGTATCCTTGATTATCTATTATGATATAAAGTATTTTATTTATTTGTATTTAATTAATTGTTATATACATGGTATAATAAACGTGAATGATTTTCTTTGACATCATTCTCTGTTAATGTAGATTAGTCTAATTTAATCTTTTGATTTTAATAATAATAATAATAATAAATATAAATATAATATCGGATTGTCTGTAATTTTAGAAATTTATTACGATATTGTCAGATTACTTTCGTTCAACTATGTTATTATAGGAATTTTAAAATTATACTATTATAATTATTTCCATGAACGTATATTAAATTAATTTTTTTTTTGTATCCTTGATTATCTATTATGATATAAGATATTTTGTTTATTTGTATTTAGTTAATTATATACATGGTATAATAAACGTGAGTGATTTGTTTTGACATCGTTCTCTGTTAATGTAGATAAATCTAATTTAATCTTTTGATTTTAATAATAATAATAATAAATATAAATATAATATCGGATTGTTTGTAATTTTCGAGATTTATTACGATATTGTCAGATTACTTTAGTTCAACTATGATATTATTCAATAAAACTTGAATTTATTTTTTTGTTGTAATTGTTTAGATTCAAGTAGGTAAGTAAATATATATTAAATTATATAAATATTTATATTTATATGTTATTATTGATTGAATTGTTAATATGATTTAGTTGTAATTTTGTAGGTTTAAGTAGGTGATTAAATATTTAATAAATTGAGTATATACTTATTAATAAGATTATTTTTTTATCAAATATATTAATATTAAGTTAATTATCAATATGATTTAGTTGTAAATTTGTAGTTTTAAGTAGGTGAGTAAATTTTATTAAATTATAATATATATTTATGGTAGAAAAATAGTTTTGATAATTTTATTTTAACTTTCATTCACGTATATTAATTTTATTTTCTTTATTCATTCATTTTATGAACGAATTGTGTATAATTGTGTTATGTTAGGAGGTCATTTAGTTAAAAACATACGTTAGTATTAATTCAATGTAAATATTTTAAGATTCTTAATTGTTGTATTTATTTTTTATATATATGTAGATTTAGATAATCTAGAGAGTTAGGTTATTATTTTATTTTTACATTTTTATATATAGAAAATCAACTTCTACAGTATATTCGTGAATGTATAAAATTAAGATTATAAGAGGTTCATTCATATTTATTAATTTAATTTATTTATTTATTCATGTTTTTGTTCATTTCCCTATGTATTTATGATTTGTTTGTTAAATTTATACTATTCAAAATTCATGATTTTATTTATTTAAATATTTATAATTTGTTCTCTAACTGTATGATTGTCACAAGCAGTGTGAACTTGTCTGAGAATACATGCCCGTGCATGACCTCAAGAGTGCTATCAAGCGCGAGCGCAATTGAAAATACGACTCATTTAACGGATTTGAGGCTAAAATGCTCGCACGATTGTATATATCTCGACAAATTGGATTCAATGATTTATATGTAGTTATGTTAATATACGCCTAAAACCAATGTTTGTCTTATTTTACTTATCGGAACTAATGCCTATCCAAATATTCTTATAGACTCCTCTATACCAAATGAGAATGTAACTATCGAGTCGGAAAGACATAAGACTGGTGATAGAATTTCACATTTTCAACGCTCAGCCTTTAGTGATGTCACTAATGGTATATTTTTTAATTTCACATTTTCAATGCTCGAACCGACAATTTAAGTAATTTACGGTGAAATTGGTAAATCTGACGTCAATGTTTGTGACTTATGAAAATCGTAGTTATTCATTCGAGGCGGCTGTCTGGACCCTACAATGAACATTCAAACAATGGTTGTGATGGTTCTAATTTAAGAATATTCGTTGACCTCACAATTGATAATTCAGCCGACAGTATAATTGTTGATGATAGTACCTTTGAGAGGAATTTAGTCCCGAATATTGACAATCCGGTACATGTCAATTAGATATCGTCTAATTTGAGCACTGGTCAGTTAGTTTTCAAGACTAAAAAAATAAAACGTACTTTTGGAATTATTGATAAGTCTCGTAGTTAAAATTGATCTATTAATTTGAATTGTTTCGTCTACAGCCCCGGTCAAGAGAAAACCCTATACACGAAGGAAAAACGTTGTTCCAAATCTTCCTGGTGTTGCAGTCATGGAGATAGACAAATCGTCCACGATCGAAAGAAAAAACCCTCTACGAGTGCTGGTCAGTCGTAATCTAATGAATTTCTGAATCGTGTTTTAATTAGACTTTATTAAAATTATTCGTTGGCGAGAGCTTTATCTATTTTGAGCTGCAGCTCCAATTAATAGACAAGCGTACGCGTGTAGGAAGAATATCGGTAGAGGGACCGGTAGCTCAAGCAATGTAATTGATCTCACGGACGAACCGATCAGCAACAACACATTGCCATTGGGTACATGTTTGTTTTATTTTGATTTTGATATCACTCTCATAAATATTACCATCGTTGTCAACATCGGTCTTCCAGTATGATATATTTAGTTAATTCGCAGAGTATTGGGATATTGGAGATACGAGTTGTCGTTGTAGGTTTTGCGGTGAGATGTTTTGGTACAAGGAGAGGTCGAGGTCCCAGAATAACGCAATGAATCCAGACTACAATGATTGTTGTAGTCACGGCATCATTGACCTTCCTCGGTTGATGGAGCCGCATGCGTTTCTCCGTGAACTGTTGCATGGAACCAACAGTGCAAGCAAACACTTTCAGGATAACATTAGATCGTATAACAGTATGTTCTATTTTACGTCCATGGGGGGTAAGATTGACAGCAATGTAAACAAAGGAGGTGGTCCTCCGATTTTCAGAATACACGGTCAGAACTGCCACCTGATTGGTGGTCTATTGCCGAAAAATGGTGGAACCCCTAAGTTTGCACAGCTTTACGTGTATGATACGGAACATGAAGTTTCTCAACGGATGAATTCAGTGAGGTTTGTTGCGTCAATAATAATTATAATATTTATAATTATGACGGTCTTGTTATTGTTTACAGCATGGCTTATATTTAATGAAACGTCTTTTGTGCCGACTGTGTTGTGATGTAGGCAAGTAGGATTGACTAATAACCTGCGTGAAGAGATTGTTGACGGGCTAAAGCAAATGTTGGACGACCATAACAAACTTGTGAAGACGTTCAGAATGGCAAAAGATAAAATGCAGGAGTGTGGTCATACCGATGTTCGGGTGCGTCTTATTGGAAAGAGGACCAATAACAGGGATGCACGTACACATAATCTGCCCACTTGCAACAAAGTTGCCGTGTTGGTTGTCGGTGAATTTGATGCAGCTCTGGGGGATAGGGACATGGTGGTTGAATCTCGCAGTGGTTCCTTGCGCAGGATAAATGAGCTGAATGGATCGTATTTGGCCTTGCAGTATCCTCTGTTGTTACCTTACGGGGAGGAGGGTTACACAGAGAAGATCCCTTTTACGGAGAGAAAGAAGAAAACCGAGAAGGGACGGAAATATATCAGCGCCCGTGAATACTTTTCATTCAGGCTTCATGAAAGGGAGGACGAGCCCTCTACTATTCTTTCGTCCAGACAATTATTTCAGTAATTTGTTGTGGATACGTACACCATGGTCGAGACGGCTAGATTAAAGTATATTCGACTTAATCAGAAGAAACTTTGGTGTGAGATGTACAGGGGTTTGGCTGATGCTGTCATGCGCGGTGATGCTGCAAGTGTATTATATTGCCATCTACCTTTACCGTTGGAGCCCGTTTCATGATACAAAACTATCAAGATTCCATGGCCATATGCCGCAAATTCGGTTATCCGAATTTGTTCATAACGTTCACGTGCAACCTAAATTGGCCCGAGATTGTTCGTTTCTTAGATGCACGCAATCTTAGAATCGAGGATAGGTCGGACATCATCTGTAGAGTTTTTAAGGCGAAGTTGGACGAGCTGATAGAAGATCTTCGCCAGAATCAAATATTCGGTCAGGCCGTTGCAGGTGAGTAGAAGATTACCTTTCTTCATTACCATGTGTCGGGTGTACGTATTGTTCATTAATACATGTATGTGTTTCTATTTAAACCGTCGATTATAATATGTGTTTATTTTTCTTTAAAATGCGTGCAGTTGTGTACACGATAGAGTTTCAGGAGCGTGGGTTTCCGCATGCTCACATATTGTTGTTCCTGGTGAAAGAGGCCAAGTATCCGACTCCCGTGGATATAGATACGATAATTTCGGCCGAAATACCCGATGAGGCATCCGACCCCACGTACTATGAAGACGTGAAAAAACACATGATGCACGGACCCTGCTGTGTTGTAAAGAAAAACTCCCCGTGCATGGTTGAGGGCCGTTGCACGAAGCATTTCCCGAAACAATACGTGGAGGCTACGTTGATTGACGATGAGGGTTATCCGCGTTACATATGTAGGGATAATGGGAGAACGCTGGAAAAGGGTGGTGTCCCCCTGGACAACAGATATGTTGTCCCTCACAATCGTCGAATGTTGATGAAGTACGGTGCGCACATCAATATGGAGTGGTGCAAGCAATCAAGGTCTATCAAGTATCTGTTCAAGTGTGACCGCCGCTTTCTATCAGAGCACTGACTATGGTGAATCTGACGAACCCGTTGACGAAGTGAACATGTACTACGACTGCAGGTATGTTTCTTCGTGTGAGGCGGCATGGAGATTGTTGGGTTTCGAACTGCAGTATAAGTACCCTCCGGTCACGCGTCTCAACTTCCATCTGGAGAACGAACAGAGTATTGTTTATGAAGAGGACGAGGATATAGAGGATGTGTTGAATAAAAAAACAGTGAAGGAGAGCATGTTCCTTAAATGGATGGAGGCGAATAAGAAATATCCTCAGGCGAGACTTCTGACGTATGCAGAGGAACCCTCCGAGTTTGTATGGGACATGTATGCGAGGAAGTGGAAGCCCAGGCAACGCGTTCCGTGTGTTGGTAGGTTGTATTACTTTCCCCCTGGCTGTGGGGATAATTACTACCTGAGGTGCTTGATTACTGTTGTTCGCGGAGCTACTTGCTATGCAGACTATAGGAAGCACGATGGTGTTCAGCATGCGTCGTACCGTGAGGCATGTTATGCACATGGTTTGTTGGAAGACGATAGAGACTACATTGATGGCATCGCCGAAGCAAGTGGGTGGGCCTCCGCTCAATCTCTCAGGTGTCTTTTTGTGTCGCTGCTGTCGGCTGATACTCTTGCTAGGCCCGAGGAAGTGTGGGACAAGAGTTGGCAGTTTCTGTCGGAGGATGTGCTCTATAGGCAACGTCTGATTCTTAAAAATCCAGGTATGTGCACGTGCTAGTGCGTAATGAATCGTGATTATAATTTATTGAATGTACTCTATTAGTTATGGTTATTGTGTTTGAGTGTGCTATGACCTAAACGTGTGTTGTTACTTGGCAGGACTGAATTTGAGTGAGTCTCAGGTAAAGGATTTAGCTTTGGTAGAGATTGAGAAATTACTRAGACGTCAAGGGAAGAGCCTGCGCGATTATGATTCCATGCCGTTTCCGGAGACCGATGGTAGTGGTGTTGGTCACAGTAGATTGATACAGGATGAGTTGAACTATGATCGTAAGGCGTTGTTTGCTGAGCATGCCGAACTTCTCTCGAAAATGACGAGTGGGCAGAAGGGTGTGTACTCCAAGATAATGAGTGAGGTCGAGTCCGATGGTGGTGCTATGTTCTTCGTGTATGGCTATGGAGGTACGGGAAAGACGTACCTGTGGAGAACTTTGTCCGCTAGGTTGAGGTCTAAGGGTCATATCGTGCTGAATGTGGCATCGAGCGGCATAGATTCTCTACTTTTGCCTGATGAAAGGACCGCGCACTCCCGCTTCGATATCCCTCTGAATCCGCACGAAGGGTCGGATTGTAATATTAAGAAAGGCACCCCGCTTGTGGAATTGGTGATTCGTTGCAAACTCATAATATGGGACGAGGCTCCAATGATGCACAAGCATTGCTTCGAGGCTGTTGAGAAGAGCTTGCAGGATATTATGGAGGATGTAGATTCGGCCAACAGGCACATGCCATTTGGTGGAAAGACCGTTGTGTTTGGTGGAGACTTTCGCCAGATATTGCCTGTTGTCCCCAAGGGCAGCCGGCAGGACATAGTCGATGCGGCTATCAATGCGTCCAGCATGGGGAGGCACTGCACTGTGTTGAGGCTGACTCAGAACATGAGGCTCCAGAGTCTCGGTGACGGACATGAACGTGCTGAGTTGGAGGAGTTCTCCGATTGGATCGCCAGCATTGGAGATGGAAAGATAGGAGGACCGAATGACGGTTGTGCTGCAATAGAAATTCCAAATGATATCCTCCTCCAATATTCGGGCGACCCCATTGCGGCTATTGTTGAGGATACGTATCCGATATTTGGGGACTCTATTGATGACCCGATGTTCCTGAAGGATAGGGTCATATTGGCCCCGACTCTCGATGTTGTGTACTTATCAACGAGTACATGAGCACTTTGAACTCGAGCGAGAGGTACACCTATCTGAGTTCGGACAGTGCCTGCAAATCCGACGGTGGGAGTGATTTTTTGAGTGATTTGCACAAGCCTGAATTCTTGAATGGTATAAAGTGTTTTGGGGTGCTCAATCACGAGTTGTATCTGAAGGTGGGGACTCCTGTTGTGTTGTTGAGGAACATAGACCACTCAATGGGATTGTGCAACGGGACGAGATTGGTTATTACGAGACTTTCCACGCACGTCCTTGAATGCAAAATTCTTACCGGCGCAAAGGCGGGTGAAAAGGTGTTGCTTCCCCAAATGAGTCACGCCTTCCGACGTTAGGATACCTTTCAAGTTTCAAAGAAGGCAATTTTCACTTATGATTTCATATGCGATGACGATAAATAAGAGTCAGGGCCAATCGCTCTCCAACGTCGGCCTTTATCTGAAGAACCCCGTGTTCAGTCATGGTCAGTTATATGTTGTCGTGTCGCATGTCACCCATCGAAAAGGATTGAAGATATTAGTCTGTGGTGATGACGATTCGAGATCGAACATGACAATAATGTGGTGTATAAAGAAGTATTCACGAACGTATGATCTCAACGTTCATGTACGTAGTGTGGATTCGATCTATGATTTATCAAGTGTGGATTTTTTAGTTATTTCTCTCAATCTCTATCTCTTTATTTATCTATATCTTCACATATTAAATAATAATAAAAATAATATTAATACAACTTGCATTTCTATACTTAACTTTCTGCCCCGTGCATGGCACGAGTGTAAAAAAAACTAGTTAATTAAAGAACATTCAATTGTTTAAAGCACGAAACTTGGCGGTTGGGTCGCTTCTTTTATAATCACTTGCCTATTCACACTCGCATCTTGGCAACGATGTGGGATATTAAAGCATATTTCTTTCAATTTGTAATCAATAAACCTTTTCTTTCATAATTTTCCATGGTTCTGAAAATCGGATCGGACCGGCCGGTTCAACCAGGAACCGGTCATCACATCGGTCCGGTTTTCATGTGAAAATCGGTGGAAAATCGGTTGAACCGGTCATGAACCGGTTGGACCGGTGAACCTGTGACAGGTTCAACCGTTTTTTTTTTTTTTGCTTTCTTATTTTTATATTAAATAAAAATAGACAGGGTTTTATTTTTTCTTTTTTGGAGTACAAATAAATACAAATTATGATGGTTAATTTTATTTCATTTTGAAGTTGTTGGACTTGTAGTGATGATATAAGAATTGAACTATTTTATTTGATTTCTTTTCATTATATTTAATTCAACTACATTTTCCTATGTTGTATTGTGGTTGATGAACTCATATTTATTCATATGGACTCTTTAAATTGAATTTTAAAATATTTTATAATCATGTTTTTTATTAAATTAATTTATTCTATTTATTTATAACATATTTAATAGTGATATACATACACACACGCGCGCGCGCGCGCACACACACACACACATATATATATATATAATTAAAACCAGTCCGACCTGTGAACCACTGAACCTATAGATTTACCAGTTCGATGACCGATCCAATTTTCAGAACAATGTAATTTTCACTATATAAAATTAAAACCAGCTCGACCTGTGAACCACTGAACCTATAGATTTACCGGTTCGATAACCGATCCGGTTTTCAGAACAATGTAATTTTCACAATCAAATAGATTAATTCAAAAAATTGAACAAAAATATTAAAAATAAAAGGTTTAGGGACTAAAGTTGCGCAAAACTGTAGTTTACAGGCCATCATTGTTACATGACCAAATGTGGCACATTTGGTCAACCTGTTTTCTTGAGACAGTTCAATCGGTTGAACAAGTGAAATAGTTACTAGTCAGGTAAGGCTTTAAAAACATTGCCTTTGCACATGTAGCAATCGGCTAAGGGATACACATTAAAAAAAAAAAACCTCCGACTTTGATAAAAATGTCTCATTTACGCCTTAAATATATAAGAGGGAGATTTTTCAATGTTAAAAAACCTCTGGTTTTTTGTAATTATCTCAATAAGAAATGACGTACTTGTTTTAGTCAATAAGAAATGACGTACTTGTTAAAACAAATCAATAAGAAATGACGTACTTGTTTTAGTCATCTTAGCATCACTTTGCACAATCTAACCACTTGTGTTCTTACGTTTCCCCAAAACCTCCTAAACATGCTAATCCAAGTTTTTTCAATTTCAGATTGATGATGTGAAGAATGCAACAACAAACTCATTTCCATAGAAAGTTCTTAATAAGCTGCAACAACAGTGAATAAGGAATAAAACGTTAAAAAATACCAAATTTTCCTTTATCACAAAGCCCTCCCAGGGCATGTGTCTAAAACTCTCAACTTTCACGAAAAAGCAGAAATGAATTTCAAGATCCTCGACTGCGCCCTTTCTTTCTCTTCTGGCCCATCAAGATCACCAATATTGTCATGATATTCCTGTGATTCACCCACAAACAGAAAAAGGTCTAAAATGTTGTATTTTTCAGCTAATACAACAACAAAAACATGAAACAAGCATACCAAACAACTCAGGCCTCATGCTGTGATCTATTAAACTTTCTATAACATCTAGTCATTGAATTTGTTGTCGAGTTTCATCATTTACTGAGAGCAGTCAAACGACAAGTGCACATTATTTTTGACAGTTCCGAAATGATATGCAAAATGATTTTGTACAGATAGGTTCTTGTAAAGAGCCAATTCTCTGGGCATAAATACACGCCATTTATTTACATTTTAGCATCGTTGCTCTCAACAAGCTTTGACCAGATCAATCAAACATCTTCTTGCAAATGAACTTCAGTTATAGCATGAATAGTATGACTAAAAAGAGATGAACCCATCTCATAAGAAATATATTAATTCAACTACAATCTATACACAGGACCAAACATGTTTCCACCACTCACAAATGTTGGATCTTACATATGTTGAGACCCTCTTTTCAAATCTTTTGCATCAGCTTGTCATTGTCAATTTGCATACTAACATGTTCAATAGATTAAATATCATTTCCAACACCAGCACCACCCTCCAACAAATAAAAAACTGCAAAAGAATATTAACACCACCTCCATAAATAAATGGGCTAGACAGGGGGAGCATTACAGTACGAGGACCACAGGATTGAGGTTTACCTTTGTTTCTCTCTTTAAGTGGAGTTGCACAGATTGTCCTAGACAAGCAGAAGTTCATGTCATTCTGATAGAGATCGGTTTGTCATATTTAATTTAATTAGGCTTATTTAAATAATTAGTGGGCTTTCGGCCCATAGGATTAGGGTTAGTTATCTATTTAAGTAAAAGGGTTGCAGCTTTTTAAGGCATCGAGGGATCAGTAAAAGAATATCGGCCAGTTTCTGCTTGGGCAGGAAGTTCACTTCCTGAGGGAATCAGTGCTCCACACTTTGGGCAGGCTTCGCCTGTTTGTTTCTTTTATTTTATTTAATTATATATTCTCTGTTCGTAAACCCTTGATTCTATCAATTTCAAGTAATAGTTTTAAATAAAAATTGAAACTCATATTTACAGTTTCAAAGCTGAACCAAGTAACTGTTATACTTGGTTTTCCAAATTTATAGTAAACAATGAACATCCCATGGGCACCAAGCATTAATTTAATTCCAGTAAGAATATTAAAATGTTTCAACAGTCAGCTCTACAAAAGCTTCAGAGCCAGAAACATGAAGCATAGGGAGAATAAATCAAAGTACAAGTTGCTCGATATTAACAATAACAGGCTAATACCTGAAGTATATCTTTAACATCCTTCTTAGTTAACTTTTGCTGCTTCAACAACAGTTCAATTCTTACTCTCATCCGAGGGTGCCTAGAAAAGAAAATTCACCACCACATTTTAGAAATCAAATTGACCAGAAAATGAAACTCCAAAAATCACATTCACTAAATGCATGAGATCTCAGATAAAAATCTTACTCAGAGGTCCAAAGATGACCCAGAATAACTGCAATTAACTGCAGAAATACAGAATCAATCAAACACAAGAAGTAAGAATAGAAAGTCAATTTGTTAATAACTAAAATGAGCGGAAAGAGTGCCTGAAGAGTATAAAGTCCAGAGTCCAGCTTCCGACTATATTTCTCATCTTCATCAATCTGCAACAATAAAGATAAAATGCACATTTACATGAGATAGTTCACTTTTCGAGTTATTGCAGAAGGCAGTAATGATGGGAATGAGAAATTAAGACATTAGTTAACCTCGAGATCATCAAGTTCAAGCTGACTAAGCCGTTCCATCTCAGCTTTCACTCTATTGGAATATCTATTAATTGTAGCAGACAAAAGAAGTATTAGAAGACAACTTCAGCCACAAATGAAAAAAATAACAATAAATTCCAAAGCAGAAGAATGGGTTTTATATATAAATAAAGGATGTACAAAAGTAAACACCTCATGTAGAGTTCCATGAGTCGATCTATCTTTTCACACTCGTTCTCCACAAATTTACTTAGCAATCTTTCCCTCCTAGAGCCCCTTAAAATTCCGCCTGGTTTGCAATAAAACTAGCATCAATACAAGCACATGATGGAGTGATAAAATGCCACCATACCAAAATTTTTACATTATTTCTGCACTTTCAGAGGCTGAACTCTGAAGAAGGCAAAACATCACATGACAACTTTCAAAAAGCGAACAGAAAATCCAACACTACAACAGATGAAAGTGTTTTGACTACCACAAACAGAACTCACTAATAACATCATCCGACACACACGCAGACCAAATCAAAGTAAGCAATATAATTTGAGCAAGTGTTAGTCTGTCTTGAGGAGTACATACACATGAGTTGATAAGTACAATTTCAATATTGTGCTCTAGAAAACTGAAACTCCAACACCAACCATATAACAAAATTTCTGAATGAATTCAGAAGCATGGAACAAAATGGGAGGATTCAAAATGTTGTACATAAATGTATTCATATCAATAAAAAGTGCAATTTCTGGAAATCAATCTCAGCAATGAAAGATAAAAATAAGTAATCCAAAAGGAACTTGCCTTCTTACCGAATAGTGATGCAATTAGCGATAGGAGACGTTCTTCCAGTTCTTCTTTATAGAGTTTTTTCTTGTTCTTCTTACTGAGAGGTATCTAACCAGCAAAAGATAATCAAAAAAAAGTTAGACATAAAGCATATTACAGATACATCAGTGTCACTAAAAAAAATTGTATCTTAAGGCACGAGTCTATTTGCGCAAAATCCACAATATAGACACAAGAATTGACATGGCCTCTGCATTTCCATGTGTGCAAATTATGTGGTTAATTTTGTAACATAGTTCCATATATCAACAATGATTTTACTTTCAGTAAAGAAATCACAAGTAATTCAAGAAAGATGAGCATTCATGCGTTAAATAATCTCACAAAATGCCAATAAGGGAGAAGGTGACTGAACTTGCCTTACCCATAAAAGCCGGGAATGCAGTCTTCAAACCCATCACATCAATAAACCGTTCACATGCCGGGGGGTAATTAGTCATGGCAAAATCCAGAGCCCTGATTGCAGACCCATAACACGATTTTTTCTGATTCATAACAATAATCATCAACTCCACCCCTTCTGACTTCACAAACCTCTCCTTATTCTCCAATGGCATTAACAAGCAACACAAACAGTCAAACAAGTTCTCCACCATTTCCTCCTCATCCCCTGTCTTCGGATCCTTAGACTTATACATAGCCACGGCCTGCAACAGAGTGTCCACACCATTCATCTGCCCAAACCTTTTCTGATTCGGGACACTGTTCTGCAACAAAATGGCAAGAATCTCGGAAGCATACTGCTTATTACTATCGAACTCACGTATCTTAATCCGAGCCTGAAGCCATTTCAGTAACTTGGTTTTTTCACAAATGAGTTCGGACACAGAAGGCTTGACCTCAATAAGGTTCTCAATGGTGGAAAGTGTATTGTAAATAGCGGCTGACTCATCAGGATCAGAATCGTTCAACCGAGCTAGGTTTTGCACAAGCAATTCGACCGCATTATTCTCTATGAGCGCATCCACGAGAACCTGTGCAGACTCGTCGTTGTCCTCAACAACATCAGCATCCGTAAGGTCCTGCAAGAGAGTGACGGCATCAATGGAGATGTCCGTATTGTCGTGGTTGAGGAGTCCGGTGATTGAATTGACAGTGCCGAGGCTGACGAGGTCAGGGTAGAGCTCCGGCGCGCCAGCGAGGATTTTGAGCTTCTGGAGCTCATCGTGAAGCTCGATTTCCGAGTCGGCGAACTTGTCGGGGTTGTCGGGGTACTTGAGGCGTGCGGCGGTGTTGGAGTTGAGGCGGCGCTCCAAGGAGAGGGCGAGCTTTTTTAGGGTTTTAAGGTCGAGGGTATCGATGGTGTTTTGCTGGGATTTCTCGAGGGCTTCGAGCAGTGAGAGGTCAATTGGCGCGGCGTAGGGTGACGGCGGCGGAGGAGAGGCGTAGCGCTTTCGTTTTTGAAGAGGAGGGAGGTCCATTACGTCGCCTGCTGAATCGTCTTTCGTTGCAGAGCAAATATTGAAATCTTGCCCTAAATTGATTTGCAGGTTTTTTTTTTTGTTTTGTTTTGTTTTTTTTTTCTTTTTTCGCTTTTTATAGTCAAAATTTGGAAAAATGTCGTCATGCCGCTCATTTTTTCATTATAAGAGCATCTCCAACGCAACAATGTTGAAAGTGAAAAAATTGACACATGAAATAAAAATAATTATGTGGTTCATTAAATGTTTGACATTATAAAGAACAATTTTAAATTCTAGACATTACTCTTGTCAATGTCTATAATTAATTTTAAATATATAATACAATCATGTTATTTCTCTATATTTATTTTTTCTAAAAATAAATTATCACATCCACATATTTGTTAATACTGCTAACACCCTAACCTAGGTGTCACTCAGCCGTAGGTCTGGATGACATGTGTCATTTAACAATAGCTTCGGTTTATTAGTTGACAGGTTCTAATGGTTCGTATATTTTGTTACCAAAGTGGAATTTTTTAGTTAGGTATAAATAAGGACTTTTTTCCATATATCATTTCAATTAAAAAACTAGGGTTTGTACATATCAAACAAATTTTTCTCTCTCGCCGCCTTGACCTCTTTGCTTCGTCTCCTTCCTTCTCTCGCCGCAGTCATCCAATCTGTCCTCCATCGCCGCAGTCATTTTTCTATCAATCATCGATTTCAATTTGTTGCAATCTATTATTTTTTTGAGATGAGAATCGTTTGTTGTCTTGAAAATCGATTTCAATCTTTTTAGATTTCAACATTTTCTGATCTGATATTTATTTCGGAAAATTTGACATGAAAAATCGTTTGCAGTTGATTAAATTTGTATCATTTATCTGATACCAATTGATTAAAACCTTTTTTTATATCAATCGCCGCTGTTTTTTAATAAACTGAGAGAGAGAGAGAGATTCTTTATATCAAAAGGAAGAAGAAGAAAGGTAGCAGAATACAAGGAAAAAAAAGGTTCAAGCTTTGGCTTCTTCTTTTTTCTTTTTAATATTTCAGGATCAACGAGGTTTGAGTTATCTTGATTTTTAATAGTCTGTTTGTGATTGGTTTCTTTGATTTTTATTTTTCTCTACTTTGTGTTTTTTATGTCTCCGTGTCATGTTTTTTGTATTTAGTTATTTATCAATTCATTTCTGATTGTAATATGGATATATGTTTTCATTGGATTCTTTTATTTTTCGAAGTATGTCATTTTTTTTGCCATGATTTTTTTTTTCTTTATCAGTTTTGTTATCAGTGAATTGTTATGTTCATATTTTATTTTTAAAAAGACAATTATACGTATTATTATTTAATACATATACCTATTTTTAAATACTTTTAAACAGAATCTTTTGCTAAATGATTTGTATTAATTATCTTTGTTAATTATATATGGCATATTCTATTTTAGAATTATTTTTACCATTTTGTATCAATAACTATTATTCAGGCAAATCAATTAATTAGTCAATTGTTATTAATGGAATAATTGTTCTGAAATAGACACGTATTGATATTTAAAGATAGACATGTATTGATATTTAATTAAAAGATAAATACAAGATAAAAAGAATACTTGGAGCCAAGAAATAAGGATAATGATTGAGAATTTTTGGGGAAAATGAATATTGGAGATGAGTGTAGACGATCAAAAATATTTTGAGTGGATGTGTGGGGTTAAATAGTCAGTTGGCTATAACTACAAGTACAAACATGGTGCATTGCTAAATACTACAATTATAAATCTTGCGGCCGTGGTGATCCTCCTCCTCAATATTATAATGTTTTTTTATATAATAAAATAAAGTAATAGAATTGTTACTTTGATGTCTTATTAATTCGTAGAAATATTTTAGCCTTCTAATGTGTACTAATATCTCAAATAAGTATTCCTTATATTAAATATATTGGTTTCCTTTGTATCAATTGCATCCAAAATTATTACACATGTCCATATTTATCATTTCTCCCTTTTTATAGAATGGTTCATGACTCCGTTTTTAATCTTCCTTTTCTTTGCAGATCCATAATATCTTTGAGGATACTTTTTTTTCGAAGACGATTTTCATTAATTCTCTTTATTCCTTATTTATGACAAATTGGCAATTCTTAGTGTTTTTTTAAATACTTTTAAACAGAATCTTTTGCTAAACGATTTGTATTAATTATCTTTGTTAATTATATATAATTATCTTTGTTAATTATATATATTATATTATTAATGGAATAATTGTTTAAACTGACGTAGATAACTTTTACTTATTTCTAATAAAATATTTTCCTTATATATAATTAAATATATATTAGTTTAATTTATGGCAATTTATGAAGCCTATATCTCGGTATCGATAGATATAATATAATTTTTGTATCAATTATTGTCTTTATCAATAAATATAGGGTAGATGATTAAAGTATTTTAAATATACAGTATTTACGATATTGTATGGGTTTAAATTTATTCCAATAATTAAATTTGTTCAAATAAATCTTTGAATATATTTTTTAAAATTTTCATTATACTTATACAGTAATTAAAATTTTATCTGATAAAATAAAAGAATATATATATATAACATCTCACAATATGGAAATACAGATATTGTTAATCTATTTTGTTATCTTTCCAAGTATTTAAAAAAAAAGATATCACATTCCGAAATTTCAAATTATTCACAATTAAATGCACGTAAAGAAATAGAAAAACTATGTTTTAGTCAAATATTTCACAGTTAATTGATTTGGAATGATAAATTAGTTTTTTTTAATCAGTTTATATTAATAGAAAGATAATAATTATTCATTTATTAGTAATTACTCATTTTATTGACTAAAAATAAATGTCTAAAAATAAAATTTGCCATAACTCAACATACCTTATTTTCCATATAAATTCGAAGATTTCTGTTTTGGTTGACATGAAATAAATTTTGGAATATGTTTTTAACAATTATATCTTTTACTTATATAATAATAAAAGATATTACTGATAGAAAAAAATAAGGATATTCAGAAATTATAAAATGAAATTATGGAAAAACATATATTTTAATTCTGTTTGTCATCATTCCATGTCCAAAATTATTATTATACACCACAATCCAGCATAAGAATCGATAATTGATTTGTTACCTAATTGGTTTGCCAAAAGATACAGTATATACTTATAAATTATAACATCTCACAATATAGAAATACAAATATTCTTATTTTATTTGTCATATTTCGATTTATTTTGAAATACTTAAGCTTTCTAAAATTTCAAATGAACGAAATTAAACACACGTAATTGTAATTGTACCTTAAATATAATTTATTTTTAGTACGTATGTATGTACCTTAACTATATAATTTAAAATATTTAATCACTAAATTCTGTTCTTGAATTTTTTTGATGTTTAAGATTTTATTATAAATATTCTTGAATCAGTAATTGGAATTATCTAACTATAATTAAGGAAAATTATATTAATGAGTTAGTTAATAAATCATTATTAATTTATTATAATTAATTATAGTGTTTTTAGTTTTCCAAATTACTTTATCTAATATTGAGATATTTCAATATATTTGTACTCGGTAAATACACCATATATATCTTGCTTGATTTTAGGGTGGTTATTATTCCAATTAAGAGTCTTTTCTTAATTTCATTAAAACAAATTTCCGTACTTATTTTCTTCGGTTATTAGTGTATTATATATATATATATATATATATATATATATATATATTCTATTTTGTAAGAATTTACAATATTAACATATATGTAAATGTATTGCTTTTATAAAATAATTAGAAATGACCCATCAATATTTTTAAGTAATAAATCTAAACGACATTTGTGGTGTAAAGATTTGTTAGTTGAATATTTTATTTTATATATTTAACTATTATTCCAATTCTACCAAAAGAGAAACAGTTCTAATTGTTTGGTTTAATTTCATATACGATAATGATTTTCTAAATGTTTCTTAGTTGTTGACTTATGTTTGTTATAAAATCGAAATCAACAAAAATATCATATTTTAACGTTTATAATTTTTAAAGATTAAAGTAATTTTATATTATTATGCATTTTCTGATATGCCCGCGTAATACGCGGGTTATTACACTAGTATATAACATTAACATTGATGCATTGGAGAACTTTTTTTATAAAATATCAATGTCATTTGCCACATATGATCAATTAACACTATTGTATTGGAGATGCTCTAATGCCACTTTGTATCATATGCAAAGACCGAAATACTCGAAGGCTTCTTTCATTCATTTTTAAACCACCCATGTCTGAAAAGTTTCCTTTTTTCCACACTTCCCCATACAAACCCATGAAATTCGAATCTACAACTCGCTCTCTTTCTCTCTTCAACCTTTCGGCGACTACAACTTCCTAGGCGATCGGTTTAGGCACCCAACGACGTACAATGTATATCAAGAAAACTGTATAGGGCGCCGATGATTTGGAACTATCAGACCCTCTCTGGAATTCCTATCGAGGCGACTTTAGACGGCGACGACATTTAGGGCTATTTTCCCGGGGAAAAGGTAAGAGTGATTTCTTTTGTTGTAATGGGATTGAATTTTTTCTTTCTAAAGCTTTACAGACTTTGATGACCGGACTACAATGATTGATTTTAAAATGAGAGTCGGAGTTAATTTTGAAACATATATATATATATATATATATATATATATATATATATATATATATATATATATTATATATATATGTGTGTGTGTGTGTGTGTGTGTGTGTGTGTGTGTATGTATGTATGTATTAGGGATTTTTGAAGTATTTTTGAAAATATATGATGTAAATGTGAAGTTTATCTTAGATTGAATTTATGTTCTGAATATTTTGAAGCTTTTTGGTCGATTGATTTTTGTGTCGACAATATTTTGTGTCGGCTTTTTTGACTATGTCGACTGACTGTTTGCCTAATACTAGTCGTTGATTGTTTTCGGGATTCTTGTCGCCGACTATTTTATTGGGCTTATTTTCATAGTAAAGGGTGTTTTTAAAAAAGTGTTTTAAAGAAAATTTCAGAAAAATAAAATTTCGATAAGAGTTTTATTTTTATTGAAAACTTTATGTTCTCATTATTTAGAAATTTTGTCGACTAGTACAGTGAACTTTGCCGACTGCTTTTGCCGACTTATTTTATTTTGCCGACTGCTCTGCTGACTTATTTCTTTTTTCGACTTATTTTGATTATGCCAACTGTTCAGTTGATTTACTATTTTGACCTTATTTACTTTGTTTGCATAAAGAAAATGACACATGTTTCGGATGAAAATGACCAGTTCAAAGCCAAGTTTTTGTGTCGTTCGATGTATAACTTGATTGTCTGGAATATAAACTCCATGTTGAAGGGGGATAATTTAAAAAAGTTTAAAGAGTCAAAATTTTGGACATTTTCTTAAGGGGTTGTCGTTGAAGTTCCAGGGCCGACTTATCAGCACTTGTTGTTTCGTCAAGATAAGACGCAAAATCTAAAATCCATGTTTTTTCACATAAACAACAAGAACGTTCATTTTGCCCTAAGAATTTCGCCCTTATCATCAGCCTGCGGTTTAGGCCGAAGCCTCTGGATGCATCCACTTCTACTTTGTGCAATTCTGTTTTTGAATGAAGGGCAACCATAACATTCAATGATATACATGAAGAGTTTTATGAGTCTGCTAAGGATAGTGAAGGGTTGAGCAGTAAAACCATGAAGTTAGCGAAGTTGTATTTCTTGTACGGTGTGGTGGTCGTGAGGAGCCACAATAAAGGTGTTGATAAGAGTTACATTTGTTTGGTCGGCAACTTGAAGGCTTTTGATGCATATCTCTGGAACCGTGTTGGGCTTGAGTTCTTGGTGGCCGAAGTCCGACATTGCATGCACGATAGAGTGCGTATTTATAGGGGAGAAAAGGTGGCCGATTTAAAGAAAGGAAAGAATATAAGTGGAAGATTCTGATGTCAATGGATTTTTCCAAGTCCTAGTTGTATGGGCATACGAACTTATCCCGACTCTTGCTAGGTTGTGTGCCATTAGAGTTACAAAGTCTTCTGACAAACTGCCCCGTATGTTGCACTGGACGACTAATATGGAAAAAGTGTCGAGTTTCAAAGATTTGAAAGAAATTATTTTCTTCGACATGCTTCCTATCGATCATTCTGTAGAACACGTAAGATAAAAAATATGCGTAATTTTATGTCATCAAGTATTTCCTATCTTAATAATGAATTTTGATTAAGCAGGTGAAGACGTTGACATATCTGAAACCTTCTCGTGCGGAAATGCATTTGCCATACTACCAAAAGTGTAATTGAATGAACAAAGTACAAACAGTCATACAAATCGATTCAACAGAGGATGTAGAGAAAGAAAAGATTATGGCCTCTTCAATGAAGAAACTCAAATCTACTCAAGATCAATGAAAATCGATGAAAGAAGAACGCACCAAAAAAATCATGACAGGGATATGGGAGGAAGTAAAAGAACTAATGTAAATGTTATATAATAAACTATAAATAAACTATTATTTTTTATCATAATTAAATTTTAGTTAACTAGTAAGCATGTTCTTTCAGACATTGGAGGATATAAAAAAGAACTTTCATACGATGGCTGCAAAACTAGATAAGATTGAGGAGGAGCTCAAGGATTTGAAAACTACAACGAAGGCTTGGGGAAAAAAAAGATGGTGGTGAGGGTGTTGAAGTCAATTCGGAGAAGATAGTCGAGTCCACATCGGAGAAGGCTGATTAGGTTCATAATTTGGAAAATGATGAGGAGATAACCGAGTCAGATGAAATTGTGGACATAATTCAAATGGAGATTAACCATGCCGCCGACCTTGTTGTCGACCTAGCCACCGACCCTATTATTGACAATGCCGCCCACCCTGTTATTGACCACATTGCGGCCGACCCTGCTATCGACCATTTCGCCGACCCATCTGTTGACTCCGACCTTTTTGTCCATGTTGATGACCCGTCCGTGAGAAAGTGTGCGGAAGCGAAGGCTAAGAAAAATAGAAGGAAGGCAAGCCTGCGAAAGTTTGTCAAAGAGGCCGAAAATGAATAGCGAGCATATCTCGGAGCGCTACACGAATCTTGATCATCACATCGCTAAAAGAAAGAGGTTGAAGTTTGATAGCAACCCCAATCCTATCACTATTATGATTGGGGCAGTTTGTAGACCATTGTACATAGGGGTGAGTACCCACAACAATACATATAATATTTTCATTGTTGGTGTTCTAGGAGACAGTGTGAAAAATAAGGGTACGTAAACTTTGAATCACTCATCATATTTTGATAAGTTTCTTAAAAATATTCTTCTTATGTAATTTGTTACCTTTTATAATAAAATAGAAGGTTGATACAACTGTCTGTGTATGAGTATTGGAAGGTGGATGAGAGGTTCTTTGACATGCTTCTCCCATCTGACGCATGGCTTCTATTATTAACATTTTTATGTTAATGTTTTGAATATTTTTACTTCATGATTTAATAGTTACTTATAACAAATGCAGCAAATGGATGCTCTGACACATTTATTGCATCTCAAGAGAAATTTAGCCCCACTGAGATTCTTACTGCGTTGGACATGTACGGACAATTTATTCTGGGTAAGCATTCTTTCTTTCTATCAACCATAACCTAATTGTTAACATATTTTGAATTTAAACTATATTATATTGTGTCCAACTGTTTTCCTTTGATTTCTACAGCAAAAAATAAATTTCATGAGAATTTCATTGGACAATATTGATAGTGAGGTTGAGAAGCTACCAATGATTGGGAAAACATTTATGGGTTACCCTTCAGGCCGATATACCCGTATTCTTGGCATCGAAGGCATTACATGGGCACAATGTGACAAAGTTTATGGCGCCTCTAATTTGTACAACAATCACTGGGTACTGTACGAGCTAGATTTTAACTACCGAATGGTGAAGGTATATGACTCCCTAGCATCGTCATCCCTTTCAAGGGAGAGAAGGCATCCGCTTTTTTCCTGATTATTTTAAATGGTTCCTAAGCTATGTGAGGGGACAACTTTATGGGGTTCTTGACCAGGACCCTCGGATATCAAAGCAGACTAGAGCGTGGAGATTATTAAGAATATTCCACAACAAATGAATGGTGATGACTGTGGCATGATGGTCATATATTTCATGGAGACACTTTCAAGTGCAGGTGATATTTGCCATGTTAACCCCGCCCATTTTAGGATGTTATACTCAACATAATTATTCAATTGAGATAATATTAGTTTAAGAAGATGATATTAGTTTAATATAATGATGATATATTAGTTAGTTATTTTTCGATGCCTCATATCTCAACATTAAGTATGTGTTTATTTATTATTTTTTGGCGTTATAGTCAACTACAATACACAAATATATAGTCGTGAGTATAATTAGCTACAAAGTTGACATTATAGTTGGCAATACTAGAATTTTAGTTATGATATAGTATTACTTACAATATACAACTATATAGTTGGTAGTATAGTCAGTTACAGAGCCTGCAGTATAGTACAGTCGGCAGCATACATATAAGATAGACCTACTTATAATAAACAAATATATAGTTGGCAGCATAGACGACTACAAAGTTGGTAGTATAGTCGAAAAAGTTATCAGTAGAATAGTTAATAGTAGACAAAAAAGATAAACATACTTACAATACACAAATATATAGTCCGCAAAATAGTTGGCAGAAAACTCGGCATAATATTCAGAAGCCAGACATATAAGATAGACATAACTTAGAATACACGACAAAAATATAAAATGACGATAGTGGGGACTCATTAATACCAAAATGAACCCTTTCCATACATTGTATAAGCACTTTGAATCCGATAATATCTCACACCAAAATGCGAGATCCTAAAGTCCACGCATTCTTCGTACAACTAAGAAGCACCAACATATGTAATTAAACACAAAAATCTACTACAATTAAACATCAAATTGTCTACCACGATTGGAACATCATTCCCACCATCCCCATCATTCCCATTGTCCCAGTACGGGTCTGGCTCGTCATCCTCAGTGTTATCCCCGTCCGAGTCAGAGTCATTGATGATCAAAGGATTATCCTAATTTGCACTCGAGGTTTCATAAAGTACTTCATCGTCATCACCAAAGTTGATATCAGAAGCATGTTTACGCATGAATATCTCATAGAACTTACGGAAAATTGGGAAACCATACATGAGAAAGTAACAATGGATGTCAGTCCCCTACGAAATGAAGGAATAAATTGGGTGTAAATATATTTATATTCTTCTAATAGAATGGTGTGAATATATGTATATAAAACATTTTCCAACTAACTCAAATATCATACCCGGGGAATAAAAAATGCGTAGTATAGCGTCACACTGACCATCCCCGATAATCAGTCCAAACAAACTCCCGGGAATTCACTGTAGCTCTTGCATGCATCGAACTGCGTATGAAGGAGATGGATCTTTAGCTTAAAAACTTCCATGGTGCATGTTCTATACATTGCCTCAGATATCCTTGCAGCCAACTTGGGCCAAATGTTATTGAATATGTCAGGATCATGAAGCCGACATTTGGTTGAGCAAATATCGAAGAAAATGTCCAAGCATGCCTCCTCCTCCTCGTCTCATCCCGGTACATGCCCCATAGCATGAACACTTTGGTTGGGAGTGAAAATCATCTAGTAAAAATTGGGAACATTAGGGTTCTAGAAAAATAAATTAAGAAATTAAAGAGGGGTATGGACAAACTCGAGAATATTTGCCTGCTTTTTAAAGATGGATATGGGCATGCATTAATTAAGGTTGATTTTATTTTTTTTTAACTTGCAATTAATATATTAGTAAATGAGATGGGATGTGGCCTTATTTGGTGGTTTAATGGGTAGGTGCCACTCAAAAAATGCAAGAAAGGTCAATTTCAAACCTAACATTTAATTTTAATAAGAGTTTATTTGGGGGAGAAACATCTTAGTTTTAGGGAGAATTTTCCCTCCATTTTTTGTCCATGTGGCTCTAATTGAAAAACCCCTATTCTCTTGAAAACTTTCCTTTCTTAAGGGTTATATCAATTCCGATATCGTTCTTGTAAGTTCATATAAAATACAAGATAGTCGGCATCATTTAATATATAGATGGTAGTACATTCGGCACCATAGTCGACAGTATAGTTGTCGAAAACATAAAAACACATTGTACAAAACACAGGATAGTCGGCATGATTGAATATGTAGTCGGTTGTATATTCAGCCACAAAGTTGGCAGTGTAGTTGGCAAAAAAAGTTAAAAACACATACTTTAAAAAATACAAGATAGTCGGCGAGCATGAAAAAAAAAAAAAGAAATGCACGATAGCTAGGCATACTTTACATAAAAAAGATTCCAAATAAAATGATACAAACCATCATAATCATACTCATAGTATTGTCCAACAAACGAGTAAAACAAAAAATATATTAATACCCGAACAACAATCACGCCCCAATTCGATCCAAAATAAAGAATATATCAACTCCTTCATCAGGGACTTTAATTTCTCTTCCAAAGTATTTTTACTTTTGCTCACAATGGCTCCTTCTCAAAAACGCTGTAAAGGCTTATGATTGAACATTCCTGTGTAAATAACTATGAGTTAGAGAAATAAAATATTTAAGTACATGTAATTATATTAAAGGGAGTCCAGAATTTACAGGTAAGAATTTCTTCTTAACATTGTGATCTCCGTTCACGTAATTATAGTTGCTGTTATTTCCAAACCGAACAGTACCTGGGGTATAGATAAGTTCATTGTACTGCCTATATCATTTTTCATCAAAGACCCTTTGTTTGACATCATTTGGACAAATTTAGACCCCAGAGCAATGAAGGAGTAATTCTTGTGCTTCATCAACACTTCCTCTTGGAGGTGGTAGTCCTCTAATAGGATTCCACTTAGATGTCTATTTTTTAATAATTAGAAACCCCAGAAGAGTGTCATCTATTTTCTGGGTCCAGTCACCCTCACCTTTGTTATAGTAACCATGACCAATTTACGAATTGGAGGCATCTCATGCGCATCAGCCATTAGCTTGTTTTTGTTTAGAAGATCAAAGAGTATTTTAAAGCAGTTGTTGATGATTTCTCATGCTTGTTTAGGAACATATTTACAAGGAGAGTGGATATATTTCTTCACTTGTCTCATTCATGCTGACCTTTAAGACGACCATCCTGTCGACCTTAGTAGATTTTTAGTTTTTCATTTTTCATTTCTCACCTTTAAGCTTTCACTGATAACATTGCCAATTTCATTTGGCTCGTCTAGTTAAAATATTAGAATAACTTTGTCCACTCAATGTTATTATTCAACTTGCATTAATACAACTAAAATTAGTTTTTACCTAAAAATACAAGCTGTTATATTGTCTACCGACCGCTCCCCTGGCCAATCCATCGACCCTTACTTGTTTGGACTGTACCTTTCTCTTTACTCACTATATCACTTTCCCATATTTTTACTTTTTTCACTTTTCACATTTTTCTTAGTTTTACTCTTTTCATGTGTGTAGTCTAGTAAAAAGATTGCAATGAGTTGTCATGTCACCGTTTTACATATGTTATTTTTTAAATTGCTTTAAAATAATTAAGGAAAGCATTATCAATCTTAATTAAGGACAACAACAATTACCACAATTCACAAATATCGTATAAAACATCCCACCAAGTACTTAAAACAACGACATTATAAAAACACACCAAACAGTACGGAAAAGTAAAAAAATAATACAACACACATGTGACAATGGGCTTTCATTTATCAATTATTTACACTAGAGTTAGAATTGCCGTTATCTGGGGAATATGACGGACCCAATCCACCAGCCACATTCGAAACGCCTACATGCAACCGGAATGCCATTGTTCACATTTTGAACCCGTTCCTCTTCCTCGTCTGATGGGAGGTAGTAAAAGATTATAAGGTCATCCCACTCATGACCTGGCTCATCTCCAAAGTCAATGACAGCTGCATCTTCTCCACAAAAATATCGTAGCATCTATGAAATTCTAGGAACCCATTCGTACAAAAATATCGCTAGACGTTCATCTCCTACAAAATCTAATCATATTTTTTATTATCAATTATTTGTTGTAGTGCGGTTCTACAAAACACTAGATTAGATATACACATATTTATATATACGTAATTACACATAGTTAAACATACACATTTGCAAATATATATATATATATATATTAAGATGGAAGATTGTATAGTTACCCGTGTCATGTAACGCCAATAATCCGGTAGTATAGTAATCGTCCCATATTTATGGTTGAACCTCACACTAGAAGTACACGTGAACCTGACAAATTAGTTGAATTTGTTACGAAGATTGCTTACTTGGTCACGCACCTTCTCAATGGGAAACGATTAGCTCATTGTTGATGATATAACATCTGCTAGCAAAGGAAATATTATGTTTACATTACTATAGAAACAACTTTCTAAGGCTGTTAATTAAAGGCGGTTCACTGAAAACCGCCTTAAAAATACTTTTAACGGCGGTTGTGGCTAAAACCGCCGTTAAAAAGGTTATATTACGGCGGTTTCCTCAAAAACCGACTTTAAAATTGAATATCAACTATTTTAACGGCGGTTTATTTGAGAACCGCCGTGAATTAACAGGTATTCATGGCGCTTTCTTAAGAACCGATGTTAATCAGTTACACATGTTAATTAGTTCGCTGGATTTGACGTCGGTTCCATTAGAACCGTCGTGAATGCGATGACATTTAACGGCGGTTCTGCCAGAATCGCCGTAGAAAGTAGTGTGCCATGTCACCGATCCTCGTCTTACTAAAAGCAAGTTGTTTTAACCGTTGATCCATGTCTCTCGTCTTACTAAAGCAAGTTGTTTTAACCGTTGATCATGTCTAAATCCAACGATCTGCGTTAAATATTAAAAACAAAAAAAAAAAAAATACTAAACCAAAAAGAATAGAAACTCACCCGCTGCTTCTTCCCTTCTCTCTCTCTCTCTCGTTCGAACCCTAATTAGAATTGCCCATCAAATTTCATCACCATCTTCTTTCCCCCTCCATCTGCGAATTTCTGGGTCCAGAAACCTAGGCCCGAAACCAAAAGCCTGACCACCTAAACCCCATAGCAAGAAGCTTGAGCCCGCTTGATGCCACCGTTTTATCGATGCCTCTCGATGTCACCTAGTCCCTGCTCGTGCCCGGAGAAGGAGGCGGAGCTCAAGTCCGCCACCAACAACTTCAGCTCTGACAGCATCATCTCCGAGAGCAGTGAGAAAGCTCCGAATGTCGTCTACGAAGGCCGTTTGGTGAACCTAATTGATTGTAACTTACAGGATCCACCTCTGAGGTAAAAAAAACCCTAATTGATTGCCTGAATTGTTATTGTTTGGAATTGAACCCAGTAGTTTTAATTTTGGGTTTTGGTTTGTGCGTTTGTATCTGTAGAACTTAAATCTCTAACAAAACTCATTTGTAGAATTCCCAGACACACACAGTCTTATCATGCACGCATACACCTCAGACAACGCGAACACGATCGTAGACCACTTGGCCTTTCACAAGGCCCTGTGCGTTCTGATGGTCTGGAACTATTCGACGCCTCCGATAACTCGAAAGCCTATCAGAATTTTTCTGCTGATCGAGCAGACGCGAACAGGGACGATCTGATTATGTGGCCGCCGTCCGTTTTAGTTCTTAATACCATCACAGGGCAAGGTAGAGACGGGCGTATGGAAGGTATAGGGAACAAAGCGATGGATAGTTTTCTTAGAGGTATTATAATACACCCCCTCAATTCTCCTATCATTATTTATTTTGTTTAATTGTTGTCTCGGTTAGTTAATTAATTATAGGGAAAAATGAAAATAGTACTGATTTTAACTTGACCACATGCCTAATCGCACCTTGATGTGTACAGTCTAAATTGAATTTTAATAGTGATATATGGTGTCCTAGTTGTGAGATACCCTTGCTCGATTTTACGAGAAGCACAAGCTACAATGTTGAACCTGGTTGCCCTTTTATTTATAATTATTATATATTTAGCTTTACGATTTTGTTCTTTTTTAGTTGCTAAGGAGCTTATCAGCACCTGTAGACTATGTTTGGGCATCAATTATTATTATTATTTAAATATTTTTTGGAGTTATAGACTTTTAGTCTTAGTTTCTTTGCATCGGTTTGAGTGCGCGTGCATAGTATTATTTTAGGCCATCAAATTTATTAGTGGATATGGTGTTTTATCACATTCCGAATCTCTGATTATTTGTAGTCCATCGTTTTATATTTTTGCTTGTGCTCTTTATTGAAAGCTTTGGTGGTTCCGTTTGCTACTGGTTAAATCAAGCCTTCTTTCCTTCTGCGCCATCCTTGGTTTATTGAACTTTTTTGTTCCTTTAAGACATCAAAGCAATTTAAATGGGACATTTTGGCATGCACAGGAACAGGGTTTGACCCTTTATTTGCATTAAATTATTTTTAGTATCCAATAGATTGAATTATTCAATCTTGCTATTCCTACTCTCTAAATGTATGTGTGATAGAGAAAGAGAGGGACATTGGCTAAGATATCTATGTAGATATTCTGCTCTCTTACTAGCAATCTTTCTGTGTCTTTATCTGCATTTATAGATAATATAGGGATAATTACAAATATCACCCCAAGGTTTATCCTAATTACAAATGGGAGAAGCCTCATTCACGTGTCTCTCTCGTATGACTTTATCTCTTGTATTTATTTATGTAAATAATTGATACGCCTTAAATAGAGCATACACTTAAGAGTGGCTCATGAACTTTTTTTTTTGTCATAATTTCCTTACTTTTCCTTGAATTTCTTGGTTTTCTATTTTAATCGATTTTGAATTGGCAGCTGCGGGCTAAAGGAAAATCTCCACCATCAGTAAGTTCTCAGCCCGCTTTCACTCAGAGACCACAGCCAGTTACAGATTGGAACCATGTCTCACAGCCTTTGCCACAACAGCAGCCAACCTCATACGTACCATATTCAGGTSCCGAAGTCTCGGAAGAAGCATTATCATCACAGGAAGGTAAAAGCCTGTTAATYTTCTCTCTGGGAGATACATTTGTTTCACTGARTTTAGGTTACTCTAGTGTTATGCTATCAAAAGTATTTCCAAATTGCAAATTTGTTTACATGTGTCTCTGTTGCTGTAACTTTTGAAGAGACATTTTGTTGGTTTGATAAACTGGTATTGTATATGTTTGTATATTCAATGGGTGTCTCTTCTTTTGGGTTTAATTATTAGTTTGTCATTTGTGTCTTGTTGTCATTTGAGTTCATAGTTTTTTTTGTTTTTTTAATTAATGGATGAAATCATGCAAAACAATTTATTTTTAAAATTCTAGTTGCATGGTTCCATTAGTTTGATTCTTTAAATCATTTATCAGGAGAATCAAAATCTGTCTATGTGAGGAACTTGCCTTCTACCGTCACGAGTCATGATATTCTGCAAGARTTTGAGGGTTTCGGGAAAATCACGCACGATGGGGTCTTCTTGAGGAACCGCTTGGTCCGTTTCCTTCCTAATTTTCTTCATCTAGTAATAATTTACATACGCTTGTAAAATCTCTGAATTTGTTGCTCTTGGTGAACAGGACACGGGTGTCTGTTATGCCTTTGTTGAGTTTGAAGACGTACAGAGTGTTCGGAACGCACTCCAGGTTAGTAATTGTTTACATTTGTTTCTATATGCCGATATTCTTTACTCCATGCCCAGTTTGTTAAAATGAAGAGAGATGGTAACCTGAATTATAAAATTTGAAATAAACTGTAATTTTTTATTTTTATTTTTGAGAATTTTACTTTCTTGGCAGGCTTCTCCAATTCAATTGGCTGGAAGGAAAGTGTACATTGAGGAGAGGAGACCCAACAGTGGCCCTGCTTCTCGTGGTGGAAGTATGTGTTTTAACTCTACTCTTACTTTCATCTGTTAGTCAGACTTGTCAGTATTTTGCTAATCTGCTGCACCTCTGTGTAGTTGTTCCATATCCCAACTACCTCATGTGTTTTCATTGGTACTTTAATATCTAATTTGTGAATATATTAGTGTCTTATTTTCCCCCAAGTCTGAAGGAATTTTTGGTCTTCGAAGGCTATATACAATGCCGAATAAATTAGTGTTAATTATTTTTTTTTAAAAAGGACAGAACAAGCTTGAGGTTCAGTTTGACTACCAAAAAACCAGCTCTTTCAAAACTACGAATTGCACTCTCAATCGGTTTTTTTTTATTAAGTGCGTGCAAGACCCAAGTTAGTGTTTTGTGTATCTGCAATTTTGTAAAATAACGGTTTTCTCTTGTAATTTGGGTAAACCTTATAAATTAAATTTGGAATTTAAACGTATAAATTGTGATTGTGATTTTGTAATCAGGCTCAAAACTCATTCCAACGCCGGAAATTGAGCTTGGAAACAATTTCATACAATGCCCTATTACTACTTTTTAGATATTCTTTTAAAGCTTTTAAGTGGATGAACCCATGCAACATGTTATAGGTTCGTTTAATGCACGAGCCGGGCTATGAACTCGGGAATTTGGATTCCACATTGATTCTTCAAAGACCAAAGTTGAGCCCTCACAAGGAGGCTATCAGGGCAAATTTATGCGAGCTGCTTGGCGCGGACCCTACGGTCGTAAATCTTAAATCGAAAACTCATGAGAAGGTTGACAGTCTTGGGGAGAACAGGAGCATTGCAACACATACAGTTGTTCTACTTGTAAGGAAGTGATAATTATATAGTTTTTTCTTTCTAGAATATGTTAATTTTTTTGCAAATGTACATATGAATATGTATCCTATAGATACTTATTCGTTTTAATAGAGAATTTGGTTTATTTTTATTGAGAGTATTAGTTTTTTATAATTGTATTTGTATTTAATTTGTATTTTCATTTCTTTTTTTTTTAATTTTTGTTACTACTTTCTAGAAGGTACCGCCGTAAATTGTCGTTCTGGAAAACAGACTTTGGTATTTTTCAAGAACTGCTGTAGAATCCACAACCGTAAATTTTTACGTCGGTTCTTAAACCGCCGTAAAAGGAATCACTTTCTACGGTGGTTCTTGAAAAACCGCCGTAAAAAACCCCACTTTCTACGGCGATTTTAGAACAACCACCGTAAAAATTTACGGCGGTCGATATAACGGCGGTTCGAAAACTACCATTAAAAATGTCTAAAATCTGCCTTTAAAATCCTGTTCTACAGTAGTGTTAATACGTTAGAAATATCAAGATGGTGCTCAAACTCGCACAACTCGAAAAAAATCATGGCATAGCGGCTCTTCCTCTTCTATCTAATTGAAAGAGTAGTTTTAGTGGTGATGAATATATCAAGGGGTTCTATGGCTTGGTAGGATGCCTCGTGCGTATGCCCAAATTAAAAGTGCAAGCAATAATCAAAATATGCAAGAAAAAGTAAGAAAACAACAAGGTACAACTATGCATGCATGATCATAAAAACTTAAATAATGCGAATTAACAAAAATCGAAAGCACCAATAGAAAGAGTAATAAAACTTGACGTGAAAGTTAATATCTTTACGAAAAATAACAAGAAATGAAGAGTAGATCTAAGATTTAACGAAAAACCATGCATGAAAATAAAAACCAAAATAAAGCATATGAAATACTCAAAATAAAAACGATCAAGGACTCGATCTATGATCTTGGTGTGTTACTCACCTAGATTCCATAACCAATTCACAAGATCTAACAACTAATCTAAGAGCTAAGGCAAAATGAATAAATTGAAAAACAAGCTTGAAATTGAAGAATAAGAAAGAAACTAAGCAAAAACTTACTTGAATTAAGAAGGAGAAACAAAAACTTGAATGAAATTGCAATCCAAATTAAAACCCAAGTGATGACTTGAATTCTTCTTGAGCTTACAAACCCAAGGAAAAGTTTGAGATTAAATTTAAGAACTAGAGGGAGAAAATAGATCTAAAAACTAGATAGAGAGAAATTTAATCCCATACCCATGTAAGGGTTGGACGGAGAGTTGATATCCTTTTGCTAATAATAAAAAGTCCTATTTATACTAGGTTTTATTAGGGTTAAATGGGCCAAATTAGCTTTAAATGCTTTATTTCCTAGGTTTGACCCGGATTGGCACCTTGGCTTGAGGTTTGGAGTTGGATTTGGAGCTGGCAAGGGCTGGCATGCAGGTTGGCGTGCGCTGGCGCGTAGTCAGGCGTGCAGGTTAGCGTGCGCCAAGGGGCCTGGCGCAGGATTTGACTTCGCCTGGCATGCCTTGGCTAACATTCCAGAATGTTTGGCCATTTAGGAGCTTGCACTTGGCACCGATTTTGGCACGTCTTGGCTTGAATTTTGGTCCTCCATGCCTTTACCTATGAAAAATAAGAATTTTGATCATTAAAACCTAAGAATTATTCCAAACTTCAAATTAATTAATCCCATTTAACCAAATTAAGTATAAAATCAAAAAGAAACATGAAAAACAATCAAAATAAGAAAACTCCCCTAATAACTTTACAAAACTCGAATCGAAATCACTAAAAACGACACTAAACCCTAATTAAAAATAAAATAAAAAACACCACAATTACATGAAAAACAACCACCCCACACTTATTGGTTTGTTCATCCCCGAACAACGAAAAGAATCGAGAATGTACATATAATGAACATTATGAAAAAAGAAAAACCCTTGTGCTTATCCTACTTAATATGATGAACGTATCAACATAAACTCGTTATCGCCAAGCATTTCGATGACTTCCTCTCAAATGGATTTTTTGAGGGTGTTCGCTCAATTCGCTCAAGTGTTTGTTTGTATGGGACGTGTATACACTCAAGTCGGACAATGCATGCATTTTGTCAAGATTTCACAAATTAGAAACTCAAAATCACCCATTGTACATGACCAAACAAGAATTTAAAGAGGTCTTTATTTTGGATTGTAATGTTGGCTGTTTGGTAAGGTATGGAATATTTGGATATAGTGTTAATACACGATCAAACGTGATCAACAACACACGAAACCCTAATTTCTAAAATCCAAAGCTTATGATCGCTTCACCCTTCCCAATTCACCAAACTTTCATTCGAAACACTTTCGTACATTCACACACTTTTCCGACTTTTATTTCGCAACACTTAAAAGCTTTTTGAATTCACTTCTTTTTACTAAACTTAGTCTTTTAAACATCAGTTTTTCGCTCGAACGCATGCTTTATCACTTTTCGTGATTTGTGTTGGAGTTTATTTGTTGTTCTCTTTTATTTTTATTTTTTTTGTATATATAAGTAACTCAAAACCCGAAACCCAAAATTGATTCCCCACACATTTCTCGTCAACTAATCATACACTCTCACCTCACAATTTATGAAGATATAAGAGCTAAGATCGAGCTCGGCTAACAAGAAACAGGGCATAGGCTCAAGAGGGCTCATTTGGGATTTTTAAGTAGCTTATATATTTGGATATGGCCAGAATAAGGGTGATATATGTGGCTCGAGGTCATTTCCAAATTCAATCTCGTACGAGCAAAATCAAGCCACCTCAATGCAATTTCCATAAAAATGCAAGCAAAACCGATAATTACACAAGGCTACTCACTAGTTTGCACCGGGTTTTGGAGACAAAATCAAAAGAGCTTTTAGAGTTTTGCAATCTTTTCACGAGTAAATGTTGATTATATACATATATAGGCGGTTTTGGACGAAGCACAAAAATTCAACTCCTCACACAAGAGGTCATAAACATGTAAAGACTCGACAAGTAAAATATTCAAACTTTCAAGCATATGGTGATTGCTTAACAATGTAATAAAGACATAAAAATGACTCAACTATATAAATGCAAAATTAGTAAGCGTCACTTCGCCAAGAATGCGTCTCTTCGCCAAGGCTCGAGTTAAGAAAGACAAATTGTGACACCCGGACCCTAACCACCTACCCACCCCACACTTAAACCATGCAACACCCTTATTGCATTCTAATGAAAATCAAGTAAAAGGAGGGTGAGATAGAAGCTTTCTTAACCGAGCGAGTTTGGGTCGAGCTCGATGGGGTCCACTTATGAATCCAAGCAATCCAAGCAAAAATCGAGCATGGCTTGTTTCTCCCGGCTCCATGAACGCTACTATCTTATCAAATCGACCAAGGTTGAAGTCGGTAAACAAAACACTATAAAAGAAAATCACACGAAATCAAAAACACAAGAAAATTATGCACATGACTCAAAACAAGACAAAACCAAGGGCTAAAAAGAACCAAAAGACAACACAATATTTCTTATTTTTCAATTTTTCGAATGTTTTTTGGATTTTTATATAATAAGAAAGTAAGTAAGAAAGAGATGTAAAAGTAAATGAAATAAATGAAAAGAACATGGGTTGCCTCCCAAGAAGCGCTTCTTTTACGTCATTAGCTTGACGAACTCCCTTCTTGATTATGGGAAGGTTGAGACGGGAGGATCCACCAAAGCAACAACCCCCTTGTCGAGAGGGTCCAACCTTCGAACCATTCTTGGGGTATCGTGTAATGGCAATGGCCTTTGATGAAAACCAAACATCCCAAACGGTCGAGTAAAAGTCGTTTTGGTTTGCTCTTCGGGTGGAATTGTGGTTTTGAAGTGACCCGATGTCTCATCTAAGAAACAAAGGGAATAATGGCCAGCTAGCTTGTCCATTATTTGGTCGATAAACGGGGGAGGGGAATGATCTTTCTTGGTGGCCGCATTTAACTCCTTAAAATCGATCAACATCCTCCATCCCATTGTAGCTCTCGTGGCCAACAACTTTCCTTTTTCGTCCTCGATAGTAGATATACCGCTCTTCTTTGGTACTAAGAGAACGGAACTCACCCACTCACTACTGGCAATTTCGAGCATTAAGCCTTCCTCCAACAATCTCAATTTCTTGTCTTCCACTATCTCCTTAAGATATGGATTCAAACGCCTTTGGAATTCTCGATATGGTTTGGCATCATCCTCTAAGATGATTTTATGCATGTAAGTCAAAGGGCTAATTCCCTTCATAACTCCGGGTCTCCAACCAATAACACCCTTATGAACTTTAAGCGCTTCAATTGACCTCTCCTCTTCCTTTCGATTCGGATTTGAAAAGATAATAGTCGGTTTGCTCTCCTCTTCCTCCAAATGGACGTACTTGAAGTGAGATGGAGGAGGCTTAGGCTCGGGCTTGTGCCTCATCTCATCTTCATTGGGGGCTAATTCGAACAATTCCATGATCCCCTCAAGATAGTCTTCACTCTTTTCAATATTATCATCCTGTCTCTTATACACATCTCCTCTAAAAAGTCGCCATTACCCTCAAAGACACATAAATAACCTTTTGCACACAAATCTTTGGTATATTGAAGCACAATGGACTCGTCATTACAAACAAGGGGCTCATCATCCTCACCACAACCTCTAACACAAGCCCCCGAGTCAAACTCATCCTCAATGCTCATTTCCTCCATATAAACTTGTTCGACCAATTTTCAGATCATATCCATATGTAAGAAATCCTCAAAAGATATGCGTGATGTATAGATCATAGGGGCCTTAGAAGTTGGTGGCTTATAGGCATTAGAGGATTATCGTATGCCATCGAGAAGGGCCTTTGCCAAAGTGGGGCCCACATGGGTTGACTCAGGAGGAGTGAGAACAATCGGAATAGAAACCACCTCCTCTTCAGACGGCGGGACAACTGTAGTATCAACCACCCCACCAATTCCAGGGACCGCAACCGAATGAGTATGCGAATGTGGGATTGGCAATTGTCGTATAATGACCAAGAGACTTGGATCAGGAGATGGGGTAGGGGCAATCACCGGAATAGGCGGACTAGACGGGCCTATGTGAGGAGTAAAAACTGCATTTGAATAGTCATAACTAGAATCTTGTTGCATGCGGTTGCTAGGATGAGAAAGAGAATTATGAGTCGGCGGTGGAGCAATAGATGATCTAGCACAACCGGGTCCCGCTTGATACCCATGACCCCCATACACTTCCTCCGAATGAGGCATCGGCATATTGAAAAAGGGATTTGAGGGACAAGACGTGGTATCATGACCAAACATTCCACACGATGCACACGGGGGATCCAATTTTGGGTGAGATAACATAACAAGACGAGCCTCCAAAGGTGCTAATTTCTTTTTCAACTCAAGCTCCCAAGAGGAAGAAACTTCACTCACTTCATTATCACTATAAAACATTGCTTGATCGAGAGGACGGGATACGCAAGGTGGAGTAAACGTCCTTAAAAATAGTTTGTTAACATATCTCATAGTGCGGATGGGGGGGGGGGGGGCATTGGAGCTCACACCTCCAAACAACTCATACGGATCGGGTTTTTGAGCACTATTGGTGGCACTAATCGGGGCATGATTGAAATTGTAAGTATGAGGACTTCCATACGGGCTGGGATTTGGATATGACCACCCATATTCCCATTCGGACTCCCAAAGCCACCATTATATATATATCCGGTCAATGAACGGGAACACCATAACCGCCATACGGGTCGGGATTCGAATATTGGCCACCAATATTCCCATCGGACTAACAAATCCTCCATTAGACATATTCGTCAAATGATTGGGAGAATCATAACCACCATATGGACCGGAATTTGGAGTGTGCATATTCAGAAAGTGATTGGGAGCACCATATTTCTCCATACGGACCATTCATACCCGTGAAGCCACTAAACCCAACATGGTTTGCACCATGCCCTCCCATGTTGGGTTGTTAATTGCCGATTACACCATTGGCAACATGGTTTGCACCATGCCCTCCCATGTTGCCAAAACCATTATACATCATTCCATTCCCAACATGGTTTGCACCATTCCCTCCCATGTTAGAAATGTAACTTTCATTGCCATAAGGACCTTGCATACACTCCATGAAAATGTCAAATACAAAAGAAAGCTAGAAACACAAAGAAACTACAAGCAAATTGAAAACCTTTACCAAGCCGAGTGGCAACGACGTCATTTTGAAAGTAGTTTTAGTGGTGATGAATATATCAAGGGGTTTTATGTCTTGGTATTAACGGGATTCGATTCGATTATACGGATCAATATGTATTTAGCTTTGTGAAAATTGAAGGAAAAATGGAAATAAGATGAAAATAAAGCAATTAAAGGCAATTAAAGCAAGTAAAATGACTAACTATGAAAGTAAATGCAAGTATTTAGAATGCCTCGTGCGTATGCCCAAATTAAAAGTGCAAGCAATAATCAAAATATGCAAGAAAAAGCAAGGAAACAACAAGGTACAACTATGCATGCATGATCACAAAAACTTAAATAATGCGAATTAACAAAAATCGAAAGCACCAATAGAAAGAGCAATAAAACTTGACGTCAAAGTTAAAATCTTTACGAAAAATAACAAGAAATGAAGAGTAGATATAGGATTTAACGAAGGATTTGGCTTCGCCTGGCATGCCTTGGCTAGCATTCCAGAATGTTTAGCCATTTAGGAGCTTGCACTTGGCACCAATTTTGACACGTCTTGGCACGGCTTGGCTTGAAATTTGGTCCTCCATGCCTTTACCTATGAAAAATAGGAATTTTGATCATAAAAACCCAAGAATTACGCCAAACCTCAAATTAATTAAACCCATTTAACCAAACACTAGTGCAGAAACAGTTTTCTAGAACGCCCTGCCCAGGTGTTCTGACTAGAGCTGTTCTAGAATATTTGATTTTCCAGAATAGCTTTCTGAGGTGTTCTAGAATATTCGATATTCTAGAATGGTTATTTGAGAAGTTCTAGAAATTTTTTTACCCGTTCTATAAAACAGTTTTATCGCGATTAATCTGTTCTAGAAATAACATTCTAGAACGGTTACAAAAAAGACATTCTAGAATATACATTTTCCAAAACGTCTTTTCGAAAAGGACGTTCTAGAATATAAATTCTCTAGAACGCCTTTGAAAGACGTTCTAGAAAATAAGCTTTCTAGAACGTCTTTACGAAAAAGACGTTCTAGAATATACATTTCCAGAACGTCTTTCCGAAAAAGACGTTCTAGAATATACATTTTCTAGAACGCCTTTGAGAAAGACGTTCTAGAAAATAAACTTTCAAGAACGTATTTACGAAAAAGACGTTCTAGAATATACATTTCCAGAACGTCTTTCCGAAAAAGACGTTCTAGAATATACATTTTCTAGAACGCCTTTGAGAAGACGTTCTAGAAAATAAACTTTCTATAATATCTTTACGAAAAAGACGTTCTAGATTTGTCAGTTTTGGAATTCTAGGTTTTTTTTTTTAAATCTGTTCATCCCTCATAAATCACAATTTTAAATACCTATTTAAATCACAACTTTTTCACAAAACACCTGTTATTTAAATAATCCCAAAGTCATCCATTAATCGCAATAATACACTCACCAAAAGATGTCAATACAAACATCACAAGTCGCCAAATACACGATCAACAAATGTTAAAATAGAAATCACCAAAAGACGATGAGTACCTATTTTTCTACTATTCAAGTTATCTAAAAATAGTTTGAAATTACAATTAGAGTGGGTAGACAAAAATGACCACTAGCATTCACCTCAAAAAATTATTTGAAATTACAATTAGAGTGGGTAGACAAAAATGATCACTAGCATTCACCTCAGCCATAAACTTCTTCATTATCTCCTGTTTCTGCATCTCATCACTTGTTGGAAGGCCCATTTGTTTCTGCCATTGGTCAAACTGAAGAAATAATTCCGGGAAGCAATTGAATGTTATTAATATACACAATAAAGAACAAACATTTTACAGAATAAATGGCCTAAAAAAGTAAATTACCATCATTTTTCCAACAGTTGAACGAGTTTTGGGGTCCAGGTCAGCCAATTTGCTTGCTGTTTTCTGGTTCAGAAGGTAGATTAAGCTCGCCACTGAGGCTATAACTTCCAAGAGATCTGAAACCAAAGACCAATGTTCAGATGTATCGAATGCGGAAAGTCTCATGATTCAGGGGGTTTACTTCAATTTACTCGTTTTATTCATAGAGAGAAGCAATGGCTCACTTACAGGAATTGTAATGAAGAAAAGTTTTTGAATGAAGCTGGGATTTGACCGGTCAATTTGTTAAAGCTCGAGTCCCTAAAATGATGAAACCATTCCAGTCTAAATAAACTGCAACTGAAAACACTTACAATCTTTCCAGTTTAAAGAGAGACAGTTTCTCAAGGATCTGTCCATCCAAGTCAAGCACCACAGATAATCAAAATTCAAGAAACCGGCATGTTCAAAACCAGTAATTGAGTCTGTATAGGAGAAATACAACATTCTAAGAGAATATGATAAAACTAATCAACACTGAAAGGGATTATAAATAATATACAATTTATTATAAAATAAACCAAAGAACAATAAAGTTCAGAGAGAGAGAAACTTACAGATTTTTTCATAGAGATGAAGGAGACCGGAGAGGCTTGAATCGCTATCACTGCTATATCTCGAGTCGGTCTCACCACAATTATTACCATTCTCCAGGAAATCATTAACTATCATCGCCAAATCATGCTCAATCTCCATGAATTTCAATAAGAAAAAAATATAATCATTTTCAGAAATAAAAGCATACGTTTGGGGCTTATTTGTAATTTTTATTTTGAATTAGGCTAAACCTCAAGGGTTGTATCTGTATATACTTATTATACACTGCCAAGTTGTGTACTTGTAATTACAGCGGCTAAAGCAGTGCAATGGAAAATTTAACAATAATAAAAAGGGAGAGAGAGAGAGAGAGAGAGAGAGAGAGAGAGAGAGAGAGAGAGAGAGAGAGAGAGAGAGAGAGAGAGAGAGAGAGAGAGAGAGAGAGAGAGAG
>BMAC01001065.1:51678-71528 GCA_014905375.1 Phtheirospermum japonicum | reverse complement strand
AAAACATTTAAAAGGAAGTATTTACAGAACTTAAAGGAACAAAACTCTTCTCCGCGGATAGTTCTTTTAAAATAAACAACAAACCACAACTTACGCAAATTAAAAATTTTCTTCTGTCTGCCTAGTATCGTTGAGGACTCCAATATAAAACCCAACCTGCTAGCTGATCTTGGCCCGTGAAAAGTCCATTTCTGGATGTTGTGATGTTACATACATACAAATTGATTAGTTAGAAAAGAAATAGGTTGAAATTACAATTAGAGTGGGTAGACAAAAATGATCACTAGCATTCACCTCAACCATAAACTTCTTCATTATCTCGGCAGAGCCTTTCAAGAGCTCAGAAGGGTAAATGAGGCTATGTGGTGGTGTAAAGATCAGACAACCAAAAGTAACACATTTATGAGGAATCAAAAACCAAATAAAGTAGCTGCACAAACAAATTCGGCTGTTCAGATCTCAAATTTGACTGATATAGAACTACGAACAAGCGAAATACCCTCTTTTGTGCATGAATGGCATCTATATCCGCACCATAACCCTATTCCCTATACCTAGTCAATGGATGATGAGATGACATGAAGTTACCCCACTCCATATTTATCACCTAAAAATAAAAGATTCAAACACTCACTAACTTTAAAAAAAAAAAAATTATTATTGTTATTTTAGTATGAGCACATTTTCAACTTAGTTGATAAAACTATGAACAAGAAAATAAATCAAATAATAAAATAATTTTCTAACCATTTCTTCAGATTTAGGCAAAGGACCATGCCATTTTGGAATACCTTGTGCACGTTCTACATATGCAGCATTAGTTCCAGTACCCAAAATAACGGCTACAACAACATCATTGTTGGTATACATTCCTCCAGCTAATGTTCCAATTATATAATTAACCTAAACATATTCATCACCCATATAAAATCAAGAATTACAAAACTAACTCTGTCCAAGAACGAACAATGGACATGGCATGAATTGTGAGTTTCTTTAAGGTTTATTTATAAAACTACACGAAGGTTTAGCCTAATTCCAAAATATTTAAAAAAATTCTCAAGATTCCAAAGAGGGGTATTTGTAAATTTAAACATTAGGCAAAACCTCAGGGGTGGTTGTAATTGTCACGTACATGTTAGCGTCCCATATCGGCATGATGTTTCCATAGAACAAAGAAGACCCGCAACGAATTATCTCGAAGATCTTTCGCCCGACGTAAGGTTCTGTCAACGATTATTTAGAATTAATCAAACATGATCTCCCAGGCAGCCTGTAAAAGAATAGTGAAAAATGTCAACATACTGGTTGCAACAGAACTGTCCAGGCCCGCATAGAAGTGGGCTTCATTTTTAGGGGCCCAAAAAGGCCCGACAACAAGTACATGTAAGAATGTTGTTGGGCTTGGATGGGCCAAAAATATGGCGGGGTATTGAGATTTTGGACCCGCCTGATGGGCTCTGTTCGGGCTGGGCCGACTCTAGTTTAGGATCAAAAACACAATTGAATATGGCTTTACCATTGTGTCCAATCCTTGAATAAGTTCCCTCCATTTCTTGCTTACGCCAGGCGTGTAACATTTGATCAAGCAATCGCTAAAACGCAGCGATGGTGCATTGGACCCTATGTGTGATGATACGAGAAGGATCGTGACGGCCCTGATGATTGTCGACCATGATGTACGGACACGGAGTGCATTGCTCTATAATCTGAGAAATGTGTCTCCCTATTATCTGACTCCCAATCTGCCATTCGAACAAAAGAAAGGATAAAAAGAATTTCACCAGCATTATTCATTTAAATGAATAGTGTAATATAATTCGTCAAAATCAGAAATTAATCATTAATTTGTTCCGTAAAGGGACTTAACATGATAGATAAAATTCAGAAAATTACAGAACTTTTTTTTTATCATGTCCACATTTACAATATGTTCTTCAGAATATCTTAAATACATTACATTATTCATTTTTTCCCAACAAAACTCCACAAACAATATAATCTCCACCATACAAATTATAATACATTCTCCAATAATAATTAAAACTTGAAATCCATATGTACATGATAATGGTTCACTATTGACTGTAACAAGGAAGCTACAGTTTTGGTTTACTATTTTATCCGAGTTGCAAAATCAGTCATTTGCAGTGGAAACTATGAAGCATAAACAGAAACCAAGTAAGCTTACTGTAACATCATCGTAATACAAGAGCTTCATCAGCACAGTCCACTGAAAGAATGGAATAAACTGAATTAGCTATATCCAAAAAAACAAGTAAATAAATGAAAGTACGAGTTGTAAAGTGAACTAGATAAGTTTTTATAGGTGACTCAGTCTCCAGAATTACACCTCTTCTGGCATATTTTCCTGAGTTCTCATCAATTGAATTAGTGTGCGGACCATTTTGAATGCCGAACTCCTATAATTAAACATTCTCATATTATTTTTGAAAAAAACCTGAAACAACATTAGACTACAAAAAAGTTAGATGAAGCTAAATGATTCAACTACCTCATCTGACTAGGAGTTATCTTTGTTGTGGAGTTATGTGTAAATTTCCCTCCCTTCTTTATGAAACTACGATTGATGTTCATTGAAACCTCCTCACGATTGATTTTGCCTGCACGAGATCATTATACAAGATTCAAAATAAAGTTCATTATCGGAAATATTGGTGAATAGTAGAAAACAAGTTCTATAGCTACCTGAGCAACATTCTCCTCAAATTTAGTGGGCTCAGCATCCTTGTCTTTGTGAATCTTTTGCGAAGCGGTATACATCTTGAAACTCTGAAAACAGAGGAATGCAATAAAAAACTTAAAAAAAAAAGTTTTCATTCCTAATAAGCTAAACACAAAAATGTGGATGACAACATTTAAAAAAAAAACTTTTTACTTGGTTCATTACTAGAATAAAATGAGTAAATTCAATACAAACAAAGTTTCTGTTATTTCCAATCAATTGCATAATCAAATCTAAGTCAAAACAAAATAGTTTTTGTTGGTGGAAAGCAAAGCAGTTGGTTAATCTTATCATAAGAGCTCAAATGTCAACCAACTAATCCTCATTTTATTTCTGCCAATTCAACCAAGCTGGCATGGCTTGGCATACTAAATTTCTCGACAACCACATAATAGATTAAAATTTATTACAAAGAACAAAGGGCAATGATTTTTTTATTTATTTTGCTAAATGACAATAAAATAGCTATATTAAATCATGGCAATGCGTTCTATAATGAAACACCAGCTGTTATAAATTGACACATTATTGTATGAAATCAAGCTTATATTCAACTTGGATATGTAAATGTCTCAAGCAGGATATGGAAAAACAAGGCAAAAAGCACCATTATTCTAGGAAATCGAATCGAACACAGACAAACATAAACGCAATGATTCTAAATATTAGCGATGATAAACGGAACCAAATTCTGAGTAAGCATTTTGCTCTGAAAGTGTACCTTGTCATCCTTGAGCTTCATCTTGTTCAACTCATCTGGTAGCCTATCCAAACCACCAAGCTTTCAACTAGGATCTCTTACAACAGTTGGAGGAGCTACACTTACCGAGGACATTCATTTTCTTATTGCCGATAAAGATGACGGTTTTTACTCTAGCCCCAAGTATTCAATCTGTAATATATTCAAATGAAAGTTATGAAATTGCGTTCATGTAGCACAAAATGCAATAATATTATGAAGATGCATCGTCATCTTAAATTAGTAAGGGTCGCTTGAAGAATTATAACAAACAATAATACATCAGCTAGGAGATTATTGCTAAGTCAACTTAATTTTGTAAATCCCTAATTTATAAGTTGAAAGTGTAATCAGTTCAAGGAGCAATTACTGGGGGAATCAAGTTCAAAGATAACAAACAGTGCAAAAAAAAAAATTCGCAAACTAAAGATAGCTAAGATTATTTCCAAAATCACAAAACAAAAGGTAAAATTCTAGAGGAAAAGTTCCCTGTAGTTGCAAATACGAATATGGAGAAGCAGAAATCCAAAAGAAAAATTTCGTCTACACACTATCAAACAACGAGATTTGAGAAATAACACAAAGATTATCTAGTTCACTAATTACATAAAAACACCCCAAATAGTTCGTATTTTTCCGGATATCACTCGCAAATCAAACAAAAACTGAAAAGAATCAGAGAAACAAACCCTAGAGCAAACTCCGGTGGGCGAGTGATTCATGAGTTAAATCGGTGATGGCGTCGTCGCGGCAGGTGAGAGTGACCTCCGGCGGGCCGCATTAGGAGGGGTGGTCGCCGCGGGTGAAGGGGAAGGTGGCATTGGTGATGGCTTCGCAGGAGAAGGTGCGGTTGCAGTCGGGGTAGGTAGTGGCGTTGGCGGCGGCGGCGGGTTGGGAGTGCGCCGCCTTGAGAAGGGCAGCGGCGATGGCGAGAATGACGAGAAGGGACAAAGGCATTGTTTGGGGCGGCGGAGAGATGGGGTGATAAAAGAAAGTAGGGTTTTCTCGTCTATTGAATTCGAGAATGAAAGAGGAGACGTGAGACGGATGAGAGAGGAGATGAGAAAACTAGGGCAAACTTGAACAGAATTAGATTCTCGTTACATTTTAGAAAATCTTTTTTAAATTTTTTATCAATATACCAGAACGCCTTTTTTAACGGCGTTCTGGTATATCAATATACCAGAACGCCCTTAAAAAGGCGTTATGGTATATCGAATATACCAGAATGTCTTTTTTAACGGCGTTCTGGTATATTGAATATACCAGAACGCCTTTTTTTAAGACGTTCTGGTATATGATACTTTTATTACAAAAATGCCACCGACTTATATTTTAGAACGTCTTTTTCTGAGGCGTTCTAGATTGACTGTTCTAAAATATATTTTCTGCACTAGTGAAATTAAGTATAAAAGCAAAAAGAAACATGAAAAACCACCTAATAACTTAACAAAACTCGAATTGAAACCACTAAAAATAACATTAAACCCTAATTAAAAACACAATAAAAAACACCACAATTACATGCAAAACACCAATTCGGACTAGCCACATGTGGAGCGCACATTGGTTCCTCATATGCACTGTCTTCTGTAAACATATATCATTAGCCTACTCTCTTGATTTGTTTATTTATTAGCTATATTTATAGAGGGGTTATATTGGATGAAAAAAGGTACAACATAAATATGTTGGTTAGAAAATGCATAAATGAGCCATAAGTTTTGGAATGATCAAAATTAATTATCTCCACCAAGCTAATTCAAAAGAAGTCAATTAAAGATAAAGACTTGTTCCATCAACTATTCCCACCAAACCACATCTAATAATCTCCATACCATGATTTTTTCCATGTCATGCATTTCTTATCACCTCAAGAAATCGAGATTGCCTTAAATAAATAATAAAGGCTGATAACTTGTGGCAAAAAGTAGATTGCATGATAATCACTTAATAGATAATAGTTCGGAGCTCATAGATAAAGAGAAATAAAATTATAGAGTTACTAATTCTTGTTCTCAACTTTTGACAGGTATGAGTGAAAGATTTGAAAACATTCTCTAAAATGAAAATAAGATGAAGTGTACTCTTTCGATTGATATTTTAGTCCTTGAATGTCTCATGAACCATTACAACAACAATATTTGGTTTGTTGGAGAAGATAAAGATTCTTATGCTGTTACGGTAATAAGAGATGTGGTCATTTCACAATTCGTGATAAAACTTACTTACAATGAGGTTAGTCAACGAGTCAAACATCTTAGGACTCATTACAACTTCTTCAAGCAAATGATTGATACACTAGGAGTGATGTGGGATCGTGAATTAAAAATTGTGCAGGCAACTGGACAAATGTGGGCTGATTTCGCGAAGGTAAGTTACCTATTTATGTACGAACAATTACAACACAACTTGAGTTAATTATATTTGACGTCATTTGTATGTGAGCAGGTTGATCTCGAATTATTAGTGCCTTATATTATAAAAGCGGAACCACTATTCTCAAGAGGAATGGAAGGATTTTTTCCCTATGTTCACACTCATTTATAAGAGGGAGCATGCCTCAATAACCTATGTTTCTACGATGTTGATTTTGAATGTGTTATTTTCATGTCACCTATTCCATTAAGCGTGTGTTTCTACTAATTATTGTCAGATGTGTACTTTCATGTCATCTAAGTTCAACGAGCGTATAATTCGTCGTAAATTTTGTTAGAATGTCTTATAGATAGTTGACAAAAAATATAATGGGCATAATAGTCCACAGTATAGTTAGCTGTACGATCGAAATATATATTGCAATAAACTCAGCCAAAAATTCGATAGCAGACATGTAACGTATATGCGGTAGTATAGTTGGAATAAAGTCGATAGCATGGTCAACATTTATATAGCCGATGGTATAGTCAACTAAATAGTTGGTAGAATGGTCAGCAGAATATTTGGCAGAATGGTAATAGTCGACATCAAATATATAAGATAGACATACTTTACTTATAAACACAAAAATATAGTCGGCCAAAAAGTCAGAAGTATAGTCAATAGAAAACATAAATAAAAAACACAAGATAGTCAGCAGTGTTTTGCATGTAATTGTTGTGTTTTTCCTATTATTTTTAGTTAGAGTTTAACGTTGTTTTTAGTCATTTTTGAGTCGTTTATTCTAGTTCTTAGGTCATTTTCTTGTTTATTTACTTATAGTCTTAAAGTGTACGAAGTGATGTGTTTGTGCTATTTTTGGGTTTTTAAGTTTGAATTCTTGTTTTTTAGGTGGCTAAAAGGATTATATTCACTCGGCGGACGTTTTGGACCAGAAAATGAGAGATTCAAGCCGAAAGCATCCAGGATCGACTGAAAATCTCCAAATCGATTGAAAGCCCCGAAATCGACTGTAAAACAGTAGCTCCCCCATTTTGGCAGAGCAGTCGATTGACTGCTCCTCAGTCGATCGACACCCCCTGCAGTCAATCGACTGCAACGCTAAGGGCTGCAGGATTTTTGGTGTTTTTGATGATTTCGCCCCTACAAACAACTATATAAAGCCCACACCTTGCACCATTGAGGAGAATAACTCCCTTCCCAACCCAAGCTAGGGTTTGGGATCAAAATCACTCTCAAGCTCTTAGATAATCTTCTCTTTCTTAGATTTTAGATTTAATTTCAAGCTTTGATGTAATTTCATTTTCTAGATTAGATTTAATTTCAAGCACCTCTTTGGGTTTGTAAGCCTAAGAAGAACCCAAATACTCCTTTGGATTGTTACTTTTGATGCAATTACATTCAAGCTTTGTTTCATTTCTTAATTCAAGTAAGTTTCCTTTCAATTTCATGTTTTATGCTTTAATTTTCATGCTTTGTTCTTCATTTCCATGCTTGTTCTTCATGTTATGCCTTTTGCCTTAGCACCTCGATTTATTATTAGATCTTAAGAATTGGATATGGAATCTAGATGAGTGACACATCTAGATCATAGATCAGTCCTTAGATCGTCTTGATTTTGAGTTTCTCCTATGCTTTATTTGCAATTTTAATTTCAGGCATATTTTTAGGTTAAATCTTAGATCTACTCTTTGTTGCTTGTTATTTTCCTTTAGGTTTTGAACTTTCATGTTAATTTTTCTTGCTCTTTCCATTCATGCTTTCAATTTTTGCTTATTTGCATTATTTAGGATTTTATGCATAGTTGTACCTTGTGCATGCATGCTTGTACTTGGTGAAACAATGCTTGTTTCTACTTGTTTTCATTATTTGCTTGCATTTTCATATTAAGGCATCCGACGAGGCATCCGACCACATGCAATTTCAATTTTTAGGATAGTTTAGCTAGTTTACTTGCTTTATTTTCATTTTCCCTTAAAAAAAAAAAAGAAAGAATAATACTCCAACACAAATCACAAAAATTGATAAAGCGTGCGTTCAAGTGAAAAGCCTAATTCAAAAAGGCTAAGTTTAGCAAAAAAGAAGCAAATTCAAGAAGCTTCTAAGTGTTGTGAAATAAAAGTCGGGAAAGTGAGTGAACGAAAGAGTTTCGAATGAGAGTTTGGTGAATTGGGAAAGGTGAAGCGATCATAAGCTTCGGGCTTTAGAAGATAGGATCTTTGTGTGTTATTGTTTGATCGTGTGTTAGCCACTATATCCATATGTTTCATACCTTACCAAAGAGCCAACATTACAACCCATAATAAAGACCTCTTTCGATTCTTGTTTGGTCATGTACTATGAGCAATTTTGAGCGTCCGATTTATGAGATCTTGATGAGGTGCATGCATTGTCCGATTCGAGCGTATACACGTCCCATATAACAAACACTTGAGCGAATTGAGCAAACACCCTCGAAATCTCCTTTGAGAGGAAGCCATCGATTTGGCTTGCATTTGAGAAAGAGTAATACGAGCAATGTTTGATGATAGCGAGTCTATGTTGATAATCCCATCATATTAATAAGGATAAGTACAAGGATTTTTCTTCTTACATAATGTTCATTGCATGTACACTCTCGATTATTTTCGTTGTTCGAGGATGAACAAATCGATAAGTGTGGGGTAGTATAGTGGTGAGTATTCCCGCCTGTCACGCGGGTGACCCGGGTTCGATCCCCAGCAATGGCGCCATTTTGAAGTATAGTTTTTCATGGTTTTGAAATGAATCAACGGGTCCATGGCTTGGTATTATTGGAGATCGATTCAATTGAAAGATTCAAGGAGTTTCAAGCTTAGAAAATAAAGGGAAAATGAAAATAAAACAATTAAACTAACTAAACTAAGCTAAGAAATGAAATTGCATATTGGTAGGATGCCTCGTCGTATGCCTAAATTGAAAATGCAAAGCAATAATGAAATTAAGCAAGAAAATGTAATGTTTCACCAAGTACAAGCATGGAAGCACAAGGTACAACTATGCATAAAAACTCAATTAATGTAAATTAGCTAAAATTGAAAGCATGGATAGAAAGAGTAATGAAAGTTGACAGGAAAGTTCAAAACTTTACTAGAAATAACAAGCAACGAAACATAGATCTAAGATTAAGCAAGAAACAAAGCATGAAAATTAAAACTAAAATAAAGCACATAAAATACTTAAATAAAAATGATCAAGGACTTGATCTATGATCTAGATGTGTTACTCATCTAGATTCCATGGATGATTCACAAGATCAAGCAAGAAATCAAGGTGCTAAGACAAAAAGCATAAAAATGAAGAACAAGCATGGAAATGAAAAACAAAGCATGAAATTAAAAGAAAGCTTACTAGAATTAAATGGAGAATACAAAAGTTTGATTTAAATTTCAAGGAATTAAAATCCAAGGGAGTACTTGAATCCTTCTTGAGCTTACAAACCCAAGGCAAAGCTTGAAATTAAATCTAAAGAGAGAAATTAATCCCAAACCCAAGCTTGGGTTGGGAGGAGGTAGTTTATTTTTACAAAATTGAAAGAAGCCTCCTATTTATACAAGGTTTAATTGGGTTCAAATGGGCCAATTTGTCCTTAAAGCCTTTAAAATCCCGGGTTTGACCCAGTCTTGTCCCGTGTTGACCAAGATGGCTCAATGTGGCTTGGTTGGTTTGTCTTCGGTGAGTCTTGGGCGTTTGGCAAGGGCTTGGGCGTGCCTTGGCAAGGTCTTGGGCGTGTTGTCTTGAAGATGGCATGAAGAGGCGTCCATGGGGTGCAAAGGGGCGTCTTGGCTTGAAGATGGCATGAAGAGGCGTCCTTGGGGTGCAAGGGAGCCTTGATGGCAGCTGGGTGGCGCTGGGATGGCCAAGGGAGGGATGGCCATCTCACATGGCTCAAGGATGGCGCTGGGATGGCTGCACTGGGCACTGCCATGGTGATGGTAGGGAGATGGCCAGGAGATGGCTACGAGATGGCCACCATTCCAGAATGTTTTCCCCTTTGGAGCTCCTTCTTGGCACAACTTTGGCAAGCTCTTGGCAAGGAGATGGCTTGATTTTTGGTCTCCATACCTTAGTTTAAATTCAAATCATTAAACCACCTATTAAATGAGAATTTTCAACATAAAAACTCAAGAATTTCACCTACCTTAAATCAATTAACACCATTTAACCCAATTAAACATAAACTCAAAAGAAGAACACAAAAACCATAAGATAATAAAAATAACCTAGAAAACAAAGCTAAACGAATCAAGAACCACTAAAAATAATATAAACCCCTAATTAATAACACGAGAAAAAACACAACAATTACATGGAAAACATGCATGAATGCTTGTACTTGGTGAAACAATGCTTGTTTCTACTTGTTTTCATTATTTTCTTGCATTTTCATATTAAGGCATCCGACGAGGCATCCGACCACATACAATTTCAATTTTTAGGATAGTTTATCTAGTTTACTTGCTTTATTTTTTTCCCTTTATTTTTCAAAGCTACAAACACATTGAATTTTACATTCAAATCGAACTCCGGTAATACCAAGCCAAGAACCCGTTGATATATTTCAACACCACTAAAACTCTTACTTCAAAATGGCGCCGTTGCGACTCGGCTTGGTTAAGGTTCTCGATTGGATTGTAGTTTCTTTGCGTTTCTAGCTTTTGTTGTTATTTGACGTTTTCTTTAAGTATGCAAGGCCCCTACTACTTTTGTGGATACATTCCCGACATGGGAGGGCATGGTGCAAACCTTGTCGGGAATGGAATGATGAATAATGGAGTTGGCAACGTTGGAGGGCATGGTGCAAACCACGTTGCCAATGGTGGTTTTGGTTATGGTCAACCCGGCGTGGGTGGGCATGGTGCAAACCATGTCAGGTTTGATAGTTTCTCGGGCGTGAATGGTTCCTTGGGTGGTTATGGAGCTCCAAGTTCCTATCCGAACGTGAAAGCTCCATATTCCTATTCGAATGTGCAAGCCCCGACTTCCGGGTCGTATGGCTATGGTGCTACACAAAATTATCCGAATATGCCGAGCTCGAATCCCGGCCCATATGGAACCTCACCCGGTTACAATTTCACTCCTATGCCGATGACTCCGAGTGGACATGTGGGTGGTGGATATCCGAATCCCGGCCCATATGGTGATTCTCATCCTCCCAACTTCAATCAAGCCCCGGTTGGTGCCGCTACTAATGCCCAAGACCTCGATGCTTATGCATACTTTAGAGGTTTGAGCTCCGATGCACCCCCCGTCCGCACTATGAGAGATTTCAACAAACTATTTTTGGGGACGTTTCATCCTCCCGAGCCAAATCTTCGCAAGTGACGTATTCTAAGGAAAGAATGGCTTATTCCTCTAAGGATCTCGAGGCTTACGAGTTGTTTGGAGGGCTGAGCTCCATTGTTGCAAGTGGCCCTCCCATCCGCATGATGAGAGATGTTATCCGACCATTTGTGGGGACGGCTTACGATGTCAATTTTACCCCGGTTGGTGGCTCCCCTAGTGCTCCAAAGTCCGATCCATATAAGTTGTTTGGAGGTGCGAGCTACATTGTCCAAAGTGGCCCTCCCGAGCGAACATCTTCTCAAGCAATATATTCTAATGTTATTGAAGCGAGTGAGGTTTCGTCTTCTCGGGAGCTTGAGTTGATAAAGAAGATAGTGGATATGAAGGCTCGACTTGCTACGTTATCTAGCCCGTGCCCGCCGCCGACTCTTCCTCCTCTTGTAACTCCTCACATGGGCCTATTTTGTCCGGCTACTTCGATCACGATCCTCGATAAGTGTGGGGTGGTTGAAAATACGGTCGTCTCTCTGTCAGAAGATGATGTGCTTTCAAATCCGAGTGTTCTTCCTCCTCTTGATTCCACCCCCGTGGACCTCACTTTGCCTTCTCTTTCTAAAGATTCTATTATCTATCGGATATATATGGACATGATAGAAGGTATAGTCGAGCAAGCTTATATGGAGGCAAAGACCAATGAGGAGGTGGTTGGCCCGAATGTCGATATTGAAGGATGTTGTGAAGATGAGCCCCTTGTTCTACATGATAAGTCCGTTGTGCCTCTATGTGACCCCGATGTGTGTGTAGATGATTCTCGGTGTGTCGTTGAGGGCAACGACGACTTTTTAGAGGGGGAGGTGGGGGTTATTGATGATAAGATTGAAAACATTGACGATTATCTTGAGGAGGAAGAGGAGAGCAAGTCGATTATTATCCTTGTAAATTCGCATCGAGAAGAAAAGGAGGAGAGGATGGTTGAAGGGTTTAAAATTCTTAAGGATGCTATGGATTGGAGACTGGGAGTGGGTGAGGGAGTTATTTCTTTGAGTTCGAGTCTTGAAGATATGGTGAGAGGCGGGACTTGGAGGTTGTTGTGGGAAGGCTTAATGTTCGTACTCGCCAAGAGTGAGTGGGTGAATCCCATTCACATGGTGCCCAAGACGAGCGGCTCGTTAGTTCTCGAGGATGAAGAAGGAGAATTGTTGGCCATGAGGACTACGACGAGATGGAGGATGTTGATCGATTATAAGAAGTTTAATGCGGATACCAAGAGAGATCATTTCCCTCCCTCGTTTGTCGATCAAAGGTTGAAGAAGCTAGCCGGCCATTACTCCTATCGTTTCTTTGATGAGTCATCGGGTCACTTTAAAATCACCATCCCACCCGAGGACCTAGCCGAGATGAGCTTCAATTGCCCATTTGGAACGTTTGCTTTTTGGCGGATCTTATATGAGCTATGCAATGCGCCAAGGACGTTCCAAAGAGTGGATCCTCTCGACAAGGAGGAGATTGTGTTGGTGGATCCCCCCGTGATCTTTCCACCTTGACCAAAAGGGAGTACATCGAGCTAATGACGTAAAACAAGCGCTTCTTGGGAGGCAACCCAAGTTCTTCTCGTTTATTCCTTTTATTTTCTTTCTTTCTTCGTAAAATGAAAATTCAAAAATATTTGAAAAATTGAAAACTAAAAAAATATTTTCGAGTTGTCTTTTGGTCCTTTTTGGTCTTTAGTTTTGTTTTGTTTGGGTTTATGTACATATTTTCTTGTATTTTTGAATTTTATTTTCTAGGTTTCGTTTTCCGACTCCAACCTTGGGCGATTTGATGGCTTGGTAGCATTTATGAAGTCGAAAGATGCTAGTCATGCTCGATTTTTACTTGGATTGCTTGATTCTTAAGTGGACCCCACTGAGCTCGACCCAAACTCTCTCGGTTAAGGAAGTTTCTATTCACCCTCCTTTTACTTGATTTTCATTAAAATGCGATAAGGGTATTGCATGGTTTAAGTGTGGGGTGGGTAGGTGGTTAGGGTCCGGGTTTTTATCAAGCATGTTTTGTTGTTCTTAACTCAAGCCTTGGCGAAGTGACGCGTTCTTAGCGAAGTGACGCTTACTATTTGCGCATTTATATGGTTGAGTCGATTTTTTTGTCGTTCATGTCTTTATTACATTGTTGAACAACTCCACGTACTTGGAAGTTTGAATAGTTTACTTCGTCCAAACCCGCCTATATATATATATAATCTACATTTACTCGTAAAAAGATTGCAAAGCTCTAAAAGCTCTTTTGATTTTGCTCCCAAATTCGGTGCAAGCTAGTGAGTAGCCTTGTGTGATTTTTCGGCTTGCTTGCATTTTTATGGAAATTGCATTGAGGAGGTTTGGTTTTGCTCGTACATGATTGAATTTGAAAATGACCTCGAGGCACATATATCACCCTTATTCCGTCCATATCCATATATATAAGCTACTAAAAAATCCAAATGAGCCCCCTAGAGCCTTTATCCCATTTCTTGTTAGCCGAGCTCATTTTTAGCTCTTGTATCTTTGTAATTTGTGAGGTGGGAGAGTTTATTGTTAGTTGATGAGAGATGTGTGGGAAATAAATTGTGGGTTTCGGGTTTTGAGTTGCTTATACAAAAAAAAAAAAGAGAATATTATTCCAACACAAATCACGAAAAGTGATAAAGCGCGCGTTTAAGTGATAAAGACCTCTTTCGGTTCTTATATGGTCATGTATTATGAGCAATTTTGAGCGTCCGATTTGTGAAATCTTGACAAGGTGCATTTACTGACCGACTCGAGCGCAAATACGTCCCATATACTAAACACTTGAGAGAATTGAGCAAACACCCTCAAAATTCCATTTGTGAGGGAGTCATCGATTTGGATTGCATTTGAGAAAAAGTAATACGAGCAATGCTTGACGATAACGATTTTGTGTTGATATTTCCATCATTTTAATAAGGATAAGCACAAGGATTTTTCTTCTTACTTAATGTTAATTGCACGTTCTTTTGCAAAACTAATTCCATGTAAAAAAACGTAACTATCTAAAAATATGTCCACGTGCTGAATGAATTAAAATAATACTTCAAAATTGAAAATATTTTAAAAAATAAACAAATAAAATCGCTCAACAAACAAAAAATATAAAAACATTGTTCATTGACCCAATCATCTTGAGCGACAGGATTTTTACAAGTCCTGCAGTTGAGTCCTGTCTTCTTATATCTCTTATATTTTTTTAGTACGACATTTTCTCCCTTTGAAAGTTTCCTCATGTTTTATGGCCTTCCAATAAAAATACGTGTAATAAAATATAATAGGATCGACGCGGAAAATTCCTTCAGAATATTCCAAAATCCTCATGGGAAATAGGCATTATATGCTCGACATAGGCTTGTAACAAAAATTCTAACGTGCACGGAGACGCCATTTCAAACTTCGATACATTTTTTTAGCAACCGTGGATATTGCATGTGAGCAAAGAAGTTAATCGAGCTAAAATCTCCAAAAGCCATAACTCCATCCCCTTAACTTGATAATAGCATACTTTCGACCTTCCAACAGTTCAAACGAAAAAGTGTGGAGCTGACGAACATCATACTTCCTTGATAACTTATCACACACCATCACTTTCTTTTCAACCCATGTTGCCATGAGACCATTTATAGCAACAACAATGTCACATCGTTCTTAAAACCACATTAATAATTTTATACCTATAGTTTCTAGGAGTTGACACTAGAGTATACTCTCGCACATCTTTCAACAACGCATTCATGCTCTCAGCAATATTGGTGGGCATGATACTATACCGACGACTAGGAAATTAAAGACGTGTACTGGTTAACTGTATCATCACATATGAGATAGTTGTAAACTCGTGGGTCCACGACCATTATGTGACTCATCAGCTTAAGATGCTCAGACTGATCGTAAGTTTTCGCAGTACAAAATAGCAATGCAGAAACATCAACTTTTTTAAATTTTGCTACAACATTTTATTTCAGTTGGAACATGCAAATACCATGATGTACATTTGGGAACATATCAGCAAATACCTTGATGATGGATGCATTTTCTATTGGAGATGATAATAAAATCAATAAAATAACTAATGATGCCAAGTAATTTTTTGCAAAACTAATTCCATGACGCATTGTTCTCAAAATCAACAATGGCAAAGGTGAGAGGATAATGTTGTTGGTTCCCGTCCATAGCTGTAGCTAAAAATACTTCCCTCTTAAAAAGGTACCATCAACAGCTATAACGGGCCTAATATTACCCAAAGCTCTCAAATTGACGAATGGAATGCTAAGAAACAAAGTAGAAAATGACCATCATCGTCTCTCTCAGTTTCTATGATCATGCTGGGTTTGACTTCCTTCAGTCGATGGAAGTACGTGGGAAGTTTCGCAAATGACTCTTTCGGTGTTCCCGTGATAAGATATTGCTCTTTCTCTAGCCCTCTAAGCTTTTTCGTAGTCTATATCAACATTAATGCGTTCTAGAAAGTCATTTTCTAGAATGGATTTTGAAAAGACGTTCTAGAAAATAAGATATTTAGAAAGGATTTTTAAAAGGTGTTCTAGAAAGTACGATATCTAGAATGGGTTTTGAATAGGCGTTCTAGAAAGTACAATATCTAGAACGAGTTTTCAAAAGGCGTTCTAGAAAGTACGATATCTAGAACGGGTATTGAAAAGGCGTTCTAGAAAGTACGATATCAATAACGGCTTTTGAAAAGGCGTTCTAGAAAGTATGATATCTAGAATGGGCTTTGAATGCCTTATAAAATAGAATTATTAGTTTGAATATTTGAACTTTTTTATATAAGAATTTGATTTATAGATTTCGATTGAAAAGGCATTCTAGAAAGTATGATATCTAGAACGGGTTTTGATAAACCCGTTCTAGATAGTGTGATTTATAGAATGGGTTTTTGTAAACATGTTTAAGATAGTGTGATTCTTAGAACAACTTTTTATAAAACTGTTCTAGAAATTAGTAAAAAAATTAAAATGAAATAAAAGCACCTGCAAACAAATACACTAAAATCATCAATACCTAATTAACCAACAAATACACCCAAACTCATTAAAAGAAAGATAATCACAAACTAAAATACATCATTATCCATGATCAAAAAAATTAAAAAAATCAATCACATTGATCATTAATCAAAACACCATAGTATTAGTATACCAAGTTTTAGTTCATTCACTATAAAAAATTAAAATAGAACATCTTCATTTCATTACTTACTATCGAATGAAACAATTGTTTTAGCTCCCAGAGAATTATTATTTATGTACATGGGAGTTAGGCCGAGGCTTCTTCACCTCATTTCGTTTCCAGCTACTTCATTTTCCCTAATCTAACTCCACCGGTGAATGAAACTTGCACCTACAATATAATACAGACCAATATATCACCACAAACTTTTATAATCATGAAAGTTTCTTTTAACTTCGGAAAGTTGTAGATAAATCCATAAAATTGAGCATTTTATGTTCCTTATCATAATTTGCTTAACACACAGTCTGGTGTTGTGTTTACTAATTTTATGTAATTAGTTCTTAAATTTTAGGCATGAATTGTATAAACTGAGGATGTAAAAGGGAGAAGATGAATGACTTGGGTAGAAAGGTAGAGAGACAATTGGGAGAGAGGAATTGATTTGTAAATATCTGCTTAATTTCTTTGTCCTTTGTTCACATACATATATAGTTGCATAAGGGGGGTGGGGGGTTGGACCAACACACAACAATTGATCCACCAATCCCGCAATTCTCCTAACAACTTCAGGTAAGACAAAAAATAAAGATAACAAGCTTAATTTGTTGACATTGGGATTTTCGGTCCATTTTAGCTCAAAATTGAATTCGGCCCATTGGTGGAATGGTAACCCGCCGCTCCAGTATTGTCCTCAACACTTCTCTTTTTCTTCCAATTTGACCCTTCCAAAATATACAATTGACTTTTGCCCCCCTTCTAAAATTCGTCCTCTACCTTTCCCCCTTCCCAAATTCCTTTATTTGCCCTAATTCCCCATTTCTCTTCCAATTGCTCCAGATCCATGACAATATGGTAAAGCTCTCCTCCAGCCCGTTCCTTCCCAACCCGCTCGGTGGCGACCTGGAACCAACGTCAAACAAAACGTTTCCAACCCGTTCGGTGGCGACCTCCAGCCCGCTCCCTTTTAACCCTTTAGGTGGCGACCTGGAACCAACATCAAACAAAACGCCTTCGCCCTTATATTTTCCAAACAGCAACCCAATCGGCACCTCCCTAAATTAACATTTAGCTCTAATTTCACAATCTTCGGCGAATTTCTTCTGATTCATGACATCTGGAAAGTCTAATACTATTAGAGTTTGTATGGTGGTGGATATACCATCAGTCAGACCTAAAACATCTAAAAATTTATAGGATTAAGAATAGGGTTTGAAAGATAATTTTCAGATTTTCGTAACCAGGCGAGACCTTAATCTATATACACAACTCGAAAACAAAAGTGTACCGCATATGCAAAGATGGAGCCATCATTGTTGAAAGTGCTGCAAGGTATTGGTTAACTGCATCTCAGCATAACCTAACATAAACAAATAAAAAAATGAAAAATGAACAATAGTAGGACGAGATCCATATTAAAAGCTTTTGCAATCTAGAACTAATGATAACTAAAGCAGAAGTATGTTATACCTTAAGCCTGTGTTTGCTATATTTGTCCCAAAAATTAAAGGCTCCATCGGACCAAGCAGTGGCAAAAGCGTGGTGTACTTGAGATGTAGCAACAGTAGAACAGTTGAGCAAAGAACAACATGAACTAGTGGTATATACTGTTCATAATATAGAAACCATATTAACACAAATCAGGAGATGTTAAAACCTACGACCCATTGATCTGATTTTCAAGCAGCATATTGGAACTAAGACCCCCTTAACAGTTTCAAAGCAAATGAAAAATATTGGAGAAATAAGCAAAAAATTATGCACAACATAAATATATGAAACATGTATAGTAAATAAATAATTATAAATAAATAAATAAATAATAATAATAATAATAATAATAATAATAATAATAATAATAATAAGCAACCATAATTTAGGATTCATGAAGACAAAAGAGAGAAAAAAACGTGTGTCAACAACTGAAGTTACACCAAGTAAGAGATGATGCTTAAAAAAATCATCATCATACGTCAACAATAAAGAAACAACATTTACCAAAAATGCTATATATCTTTTATATTCACTGGATAAACACCTGCAAAATATATATACAAATAGATGAACAATTCATATAGAAATATACATATTTTTCATCCCAAAAGGTTTTCTCAAAGTAGGCTAAATTCTAGCCATCTATTGCATAAATATATATTGCAACTATTCTATTTATTTCATTTTATTCAAAAACAGGAAACTTTAAATTTAATTTATTGTACAGTTGGCAAGTGTGTATTTATGTTGTTAAAATAAAAGATGAAACACCGTATGAACCAGAGGATCTGGATTGAAAAAACTTGAGGAAATAAAATTATTATCAAGATTTAATAACTTAGCAGAAAAACAAAAAGACTTTTTTTATAAAAGTTGTTGAAATAAACAAAAGAGACATACTAGAAAATAAAAACCTTGAAACTATGCTTTGAGAGAAGGTTTTCAGAAAGAAAAAAAACTTATGACATGCTTCATCTGTTATACACATCTAATGTAAACTAAGCAAACAAAACCCAAATCAAATAAATTGAAAATTCCGAATTAGACGAAAACCTAGAGAAAAAAATATCTAGCTAATAAATAGTTTCAAGAAATAATACTACAAAAATGAAAATCATTAAACAAGCAAGAAAACCCTACATTTATAAAAAAAAAAAAAAAACTGATCATAATTACTCAAAAGCATGTGTGTGTGTAAACAACTTAATAATGTCGAAAAATAAAAAAATAAGAAAAAATGTGGTTACCAAGAATCAGTGAAATACTCAAAGAGCTTTTCCTTAGAGCATCTTTAGTAGCCAACCTCTTCCCCTCTCCCCTTTTCAATTCTCACTCCACCACATCAACAAAAGTACACTCCACATCATTTTCCTCCCCTTCCCCTTCCCCTATCCCTTTTATCTCATTTATTCACCTACCCACAAACTTACTTTTTATGGTCCCACATGTTTTCCATTAATTTTCATTTATACTTTTCATATTCCAATACAATTATATTTATCTATTATCTATTTAAGCATTTTATGAACATAAAAATCATATAATATATATATTTAAAAAATTTTCATTTATATAATATTAATTTATTAATTTATTAAATTAATAATAATTTATAATTATTTGAAAATAAGGTTCGAAATAAGCGTCTTGATAAATTCGGTAAGATAAAAAACACACACATGCAATTTGATTAAATAAAAAAGGAAAAAATAAAAATGCGACCACACAACAAATGAAATGAAAATACAACAAAAGAAAAAAAATTAAAATGCGGCACACAAAAAAAAAAACTACTCTTGACAATTGGGCTCATTCCAAATATAATTAATATTTATGAGTACTTTAAAATTTTAATTAATAATTAAAAGTTAATATTTTTTAGGTTTTAAATTTTATTTTATTACAATAAATTCTTTTTCTTAATTTATATATATATATATATATATATACA
>BMAC01001065.1:8759-48464 GCA_014905375.1 Phtheirospermum japonicum | reverse complement strand
CTGTCGACGCTACGCCCGCGTCGACTGACGCACCGTCGACGCAAATGCTCTGAAGCGTCGATCCTAGGCCCGTCAGTCGACGCACTGCCTGGTCGACGCGTGCAGCCTGGCTCGCGTCGACTGACGCACCGTCGACGCAAACGTTCTGAAGCGTCGATCTAGCCCGTCAGTCGACGCACTGCCTGGTCGACGCGTGCAGCCTGGCTCGCGTCGACTGACGCACCGTCGACGCTCCGGCAGTTTGAGCGGTTATTTTCAAAATTCTATATAAAGTCGGTGGTTTCTTCATTTTTCAGGGGCTGGGACGAGGGGGAAAGGTCCAGAACGATACAGAGCACCCTCGGTTCATGCCACCCTTCCATTCAAGCAAGATTAGCATTTAATAATTCGTAGTTCGTCATTTCCATGCCGTCCGATGTTCAAGGTCGTTTCTCGTCGCTGAAGATCATTGGATTGCTGATGCTTTTCTATAGATTATATAGAGGGTATTGGAAAACGGGGCTAGTAGAGAGTATTCGACTCTTAAGAATGAAACATGAATAGAACAAGGGACAAGACACTTCATATATTATTTACACTTCATTCCCCACAATTACACTATTATTCGAACGAAAGTCTAAATATCCTAAMCAAAGYATCTAACCACGTCACTTCGTCAAGGTTCCAGTCAATATCAATACACACAACTCAAATCAACCACAAGCAAGCATACAAAAATTACTTACCAAACCAAGGACAAACCCCCCCACACTTAAATCATACAATGTCCACATTGTATAAAATGAAAAATTAAGCAAAGTATGGTAAAAAATAAGAGAAGGAGAGATACGTCCCTGAAATCGCGCTTGTGATGATGAGTTGAGCATCCAAGATCATCTAACGGGCTTCAAAGTCGAGGAGAACCTGAAACAAAAACAAAAAGATTAAAAACACACAAAAACAAATAAGATTAAAAAGGCTTGGGTTGCCTCCCATGAAGCGCTTAATTAACGTCTTTAGCTTGACGTGTCCACGGTCGATGTTATCCCGGGTCCAAAAATAGATGACGGTCGTGCCACGCCTTGGTATTCTCTAAAATCAAGAGTTGGCGATGATAATCACCAAGGCGGGCATAAAAATCACGTCTCGAGATGCAAAACACTCCAACTAGCTTCGGAGGTCGGAACCGCGAGTAATCGATCACCTCGAATATGTAAAACCAAAATCGCGGCATGGGGTGATAGGGCACCTTCTCGACTATCTCATCTACCACCTCAAAATCAGATTTTAACAAAGCTTCGGGTGGTTCAAAATACGACTCAATAGTCTCACTCTCCTCAAAAATCAGCATCATAACTCCACCTTCTTCACCAAGATCCGGGAGGCTCGAATCTCCAACATCCTCCGGGAACTCCAACGCCAAAATCCCTTCATCGTCCTCCTTAAAGACGTCATCAGTTAGCATAATCGGGGCGGCAAATTCAACCAAATCTCCAATAACCTCCTCTTTACACAACCCTTCTAAACAATTGTTCAAGCTTGATTCCATACACGAAGGAGACAAGGGATAATAATCATAGCTCGGAATATAAGTATGTAGTTCATGAGGAGCATATGGATCATTAAATCTCCAATCGTGATATATAGCTGGGATGTGATGACCAAAACTACGATCAGAAAAATTAGCATAAGAGTCAATATGGGCCGAATTGTAGGAATTTGAAAGCGGGGCCCATTGGTGATTCGGTGGTTCGGATGGGTGAAAGTAGAACGTATCCATGAATCGATCATAAATTTCCTCCCACGATCTCAAGGAGTCGGGCTCTAAATCCAGCAACCATGTTCCCACCCGATCCTTTAGCGTGAAAATAAAAAGTCGCATTTTCACTTGATCTATCGACAGGCCGAAAAGAGGAAATGTCGGGATGATGGTATTATACTTTCGGATGAAGTTCAACGGGTCTTCGCTCGGTAGTCCGTGAAAAATTGGGAGTTGCTCAAGGTAAAACTCATCAAGATCGTACTCCCGCATTGTAAAGCTCATAGGAATTGCCGGTCGATACCCGTGCCAATTGGACATTGGGCAAAATATCTCTTCATCGAAAGGTGGAGCGTCAAAGTCATCATATGGCGAACTTTCTCGATAGTTTTCCATCTTCAATCTAAAATCTCAAATTGTCAAAGCTTGGCTACAAAGCACAATACTCAACAAACGAGATTAAATGTACCAACAAGAACAAAAAGAAACAAAAACAAAATTCACAAACAAACACTAACACAAACAAACAAATAAGAATACGAACAAAAATAAATAAAAGCAAACACCAAAAATCGTAGCCTTTAGCCTTCCCCGGCAACGGCGCCAAATTTTGAATCGAACTTTTTCGCGTTTAAAATAATGAAAAGCTCGTCCGCAAGAGAACGGAGCTATTGTAGGCGATAAGCTGACTCGAGTCGAATCACAAGGAAGACTAATCGGAAACTATTTCGGTGTTCGATTTTACGTACATAGAAACGAAAATAAAAATTAGACTAAAATAAACTAAACACACGATCGAATTGAGTTTGAGGTTTTCTAACATCTACGAACAATAAAATTAAAAGCTTTAAAATGATTAATAAAAGCGAGGGTCTAGTGTGCCGGAATCGTCTCAGCAATCGGGGTTGTCAATCCCGATGGTTCTAAACGACCCAAAGCACACCAGAACAATAAATCTAGCTAACAAGCATGATCGTAATCAAATCATAAATTCAACTCAAGCATGATCACAATCGATAATAAAAGAAATACAAAACTAAATTAACATAATCATTCATCTAATCTTATGAGAACTAACAACTAAATACTAAAGCAATAAAAATAAATTAACAACCAGGAAAAATGATAAAAGGAAAACGACTAAATTAACGAAACTTAAAGTGCATAATAACATCAAAGCAAAGGCCATTGAAGCCAAATACACAAAGCAAATAAAAGGTGCAGAAAAACCTATAATCTATAGAAAGCATCAGTAATCCAATGATCTTCAACGACGAGAAACGACCTTGAACATCGAACGACATGGAAATGACGAACTACGAATTATTAAATGCTAATCTTGCTTGAATGGAAGGGTGGCATGAACCGAGGGTGCTCTGTATCGTTCTGGACCTTTCCCCCTCGTCCCAGCCCCTGAAAAACGAAGAAACCACCAGCTTTATATAGAATTTCGAAAATAACCGCTCAAACTGCCGGAGCGTCGACGGTGCGTCAGTCGACGCAAGCGAGGCTGCACGCGTCGACCAGGCAGTGCATTGACTGACGGGCCTAGGATCGACGCTTCAGAGCATTTGCATCGACGGTGCATCAGTCGACGCGGGCGTAGCGTCGACGGTGCGTCAATCGACGCACCTGCATGACTTCGGCTCGTCGCTCGTCCCGTTTTCCTCGTTTTGAGCTGAGATATTAACATTAAAAAAAATTAGATTATTTCATACAAAATAAAGTAAAAACACATTAAACACCAAACGAGACGAAAAACATTAAAAGGAAGAAAAACGATAAAAAGATAAACCTAAAATACATAAAAGCACACAACACACGATGCAAAAACACACGAAAATCACATACAAATATGTACAAATCAGTGGTCTTGATCTCTCTTTTTTTCTTGATTGACATAATTTCATCTATCAAACTAGCTCTTCCCTACTATGAAAGTCCTAATTCAATTTAAGATCAACGTCAACTAATGTGGAATTACATGAGGTATCAGAGGTAGTAGACTTGTTGCATACGCGACTACAATCGGTTGTAATATGGGTATCCAGAGACTTACGTTCACGCTTTACTCCACTCGGCTCTGGCTGATTTTTATAATCACCTTTGTGAACATTCAATCCATCTGAATCACTAGCTTTAGTTAGTAGCACGGAAATAGTGTTATGATCTAATGCAGATTGTGCGTGTTCATTTGCATCTCACACGACCTGAGAATGCGACTCAAACATAGGCTCATCTGTTGCATCTTCATCAAAATAAGAATATGTCTCATATTCATCTTCATACCATGCATCTAACCCAGGCGGCTGTGGACTATTCACATTAATGGTTGGGGTCATGATACATCACGAGTGGTTGAACAACATGTGGTTCAAAAGTGGTTGGCTTAGGAATGGTAGCCAATTTCGACCCTATGAGTGAAGTGAAGAATGGTTCTGAGATCACATGGGTGTTACTATTAGGAGACTCATTCAGTTCCATTTTTGATGTTATCTCATTATCTTCCTTCTTCTTAGTCTTCTACTCAACCTTCTTCATCTACTACTTCTTAGTCACTAAACACTGAGGCACGAAGCAATATTTGTCCATGTTATGATCCACTTGGGTCAACTCACACGCCTTGTCGACTATTTCTGAAAATGTAAACAAGTAACAAACAAACAATCACTCTCCATTGATTCATCTTCATCCTTGTTGTCTGCATCTTCTCCCCCTTTTTGTTCTGAAAGTAAAAGAGTCTCAACAAATGAGTCCCGAAGTGCCTGGAGCTGTGCAATGTGAGCCTGCACTACTGGAGCAGAAAATTTGTGACAATGTCAAACACATACTGGCCAAAATTGAACTTGATACCACGTTCTAGCTTAAACAGAAACTGGGCTTGAGGACACGTCACAACCATCTCATTCTTCGACGACACCTACTTGAAAATAACCACCTTTACTTTCAAAGAAAGCAATCAGATCCTGTCTTCTCAATACATCAATCGGCACTCTCCGCTCATCAAACATGCTACGGAGACGATATTCTTAAAACAGCTCTTCAGCGTTGATAGCCAAAAACTTCGTGCAAACTGGAACCATATCTTCAATCTCGATGTCTTGAAACGCAGCTTCACCAGAGATATCAGAATAATCAGAGGCAGATAAATGAATCTGTGCACTTACAGAAGGAACAGTGGCAGAATCAGAGCTGGAGGGTGAAGTAGGAACAACAGTAGGCAATGTTGGTTTCGGTGACACATCACCATAAACAACTGTATCGGGGCAGCTACAGGTGATGTTATGTTTGGTGACGAAACACCCGAACTCACACCAATCTTCTTGGCAGCTCTGGACTTCTCCTCTCTCTCTTCATGGCAGATAAGTACTGGGAAAGAGAGAACACATCATCGGAGACAACACAAGACTGTTCAGATGCAGCAGCATAAGAGCTGGAACTGGGAGGCGAGACTGGAGCAGTTGTAGGTGATGTCAGGTTTGGTGACGAAACACCAGAACCATCACGAACTTTCTGGGCAGCTTTAGAACTTTTCTTCTTGGAATTTGGGTGAATTTTTCTTATCATCCAGACACACTGTCTGTTTTCGGCAAGGAGTAGCTGACTTGGATAACCGTGGCTTTGCTGGATGATGGAGAGTTCGATATCTTGCAAGAAATTAGAAGAAATTATAAGGACAAGATCGGGTGCCATAGGCAGTAAAATTGAGAGAGGGAAAAAGTAAAAGAACTGAGCTTCCCAATTCGGATAAAAATCTTTCTCAAAATAAGACACACGATCTCACTTACCAAAAACAGGTTACACGAACTCAAGGATTAAAAACCACTATCTCCTTTTTGAAATTAAAATAACAAATCTTAATTACATATAAAACCAATATAGAGCTAGACTTTTATAAACCATCACCATAGTTGAGTAAATCCTTTGCAAAGTAATTTTTCACTCACCATATTAACATCTTATTACCTGTCTAATCCACCAATTTTAACACCACTAAAACACTTGGTTAGCAAGATTTAAAACAAGATTAAGAGAATTCAGGAAAGACAAAAGTACAAGCAACAGAACACACAGCAAAAAGGCATCTTCTCAAAGTATGAATGTCCTACTTGATTCCTAAAAATCATGACCTAAGAAGATAAAAAATATTCAGTAATTGATTTTAGGTTACATGATCAGTGTTGCTTTTTATATGATGACATTATAACCAACATTGCTTCAGTGAAGTCAATGAAAATAAACCCCTTAACCTAAGTTAATGACTACGTCAAAATCAATCAAGAAGGTGAAAAATTAAAGATTGGATCTTTTTTAATCCAGATTCTTCATCTTTGTATAGATATGAAGAGAAATTATCTTAGCAATTGCTTTTAACACCCTTTGTTTTTGGACCTCGGAAAAAACCAGTTTCTGCGGGAAAGTTTCACAATCACCTACTAGAAGATGTTGTTCTTTTTGTCACCATTTTTTATTACAACACATGATTTTTCCGCACTTTAATCAGACCCAATGCATTCAGGATATGTATGAAAAAGATTAAGGAATTCATGCAAAATATACAAATGTCATGACTTATGACAGCTTTAGGTGTCATGACATCAAAACTAAAATTGACTTAAACAATGAACATTTCGAGATCTCTTCTCAAAGGAGAGGAGGTCTCTAAATCTAATGCCTTTGTGAAGATGTCAGCAAGCTGATTGTCTGTCCCTATATTAGGGGTGTAAATGAGCCAAACAGTTCGTGAGCTATTCGCTACCCGACTCAATAAAAGCTCGCTCGAGCTCGTTTAAAAAGGCTCGTTTAATAAACGAGCAAACTCTAGATTCATGGTATTCGGCTCGTTAGCTCATGAGCGGGTTCGTTAGTGAGTTCTAGAGTGAGTTTGTTATTAAACTCGTATAAATTAAACTAATCATTTGGTTTTAATTATAATCTTTATACTTGTTCATATGAAAAATATAGAAATATATATATAAATTTATTTATCTACGTATCTTAGTAGGTGTATTATATACTTTAAAAAATATTTTATTTTATTTTTGTAATAAAGTAAAGATAATTTAATTAATAATTAGTATCTTTTGAGCTCGTTTAGGCTCGATTAAAATCGAAAAAGCACGCGAGCCATCGATATGTTCGTTAAAAAAAGCTCGAGCTCGAGCTCAATAATAAATGAGCAAGCTTAAATTCTCTAAACTCGACTCGACTCGACTCGTTTACAGCCCTACCCTATATGCTCAAGACTAACTATCTTCCTCTCAACCAAGTCATGAATAAAGTGGTATCTTATGTCAATGTGTTTGATTCGAGATTGCTGGACCGGGTTTTTCGAGATATCAATGGCACTGAAATCATCACAAAGCACAGTCAAAATTCCACTATGTAGACAATAGTCCTCTATCATTTGGTTCATCCGTAACAATTGTGTACTAGCACTTCCAGCTGCAATATACTCGGCTTCAGCTGTAGAAAGAGAAATGCAATTTTGTTTTCTGCTATACCATGAGATGAGATTATTACCCAAGAAAAAACAACCCCCTGTAGTACTCTTTATATATACAACATCCCCAACTCAATTCAAGTTTGTATATCCTACAAGTTCAGTACTTGTTTCTTTATGATACCAAACACTCAAATCACTAGTACAAGCTACATATCTAATGATTCGTTTAACCGATTTCAAGTGTGACTCTTTAGGATTTGATTGGTACCTAGCACATAAACACACACTGTACATGATATCAGGCCTACTAGCAGTTAAGTACAAAAGACTTCCTATCATGCTCCTATATACGGTGTTAACAACACTAATACCAACATCATCTCTAGTGAATTGGTCTAGCTCTTCTTGCATGGCTTTTATCCAAAAATCATCTTTAAGAGCATCCTCTACACGCTTGGGCTCTGTTTTGGAAAGAAATAAAGATTCTCGAATTTGAGAACAGTTAGTAGACAAGCAAACAAACCTTACCATCTCTTTGAAGTTTATTTGTCGCTTTCTTGTACTTCTTTCATCAAGATCCAATGATTTGGCTCATAGGATGATTCCTATGAATTCTCAATGGAAGATCTCTCTGATGTAAGTCAATATGACCATCTGGATCTTCCTCAATTGGACCTGAGTCTGATTCTGGTGCAGCCTGAGTTGGTGTTACTTCTGGTGACATGTCATCAGTACCGTCACCACTTGCATCTTCAGTTTCTGTACCTGTAGTTTCATCTATGTCAACTGTAACATTTTCCTAAGGATTCTGATCATAAACCAGATCATCATCCTCAGCAGGTCTAAAACCACTAATCTTATCATCAAACTTGACATTTACTAACTCAATCATGCAATAGGTTCTAAGATTAAACCAACTATATGAATGACTATTTCGAGAGTATCCCATGAAAACACATTTATCACTCTTTGAGTCAAGTTTTGCAAGATAATTTCTATCATTTAGCACATAACAAATGCACCCAAAAACATGAAAATAACTCAAATTCGGAATTTTGCCCATCAACAATTCATAGGGAGAATTATATGGCACGCAGTGTTCATTGCTTCTGCCCAAAAACGTTTAGCAACCCCGTTTGAAATAAGCATAGTCCTAGTCATTTCTGCAAGAGATCTATTTTTGCGTTCGACTATCCTATTTTGTTAGGGGTGATGGGTGAGGAAAATTCATGAGTTATACTAACTTTGGAACAATAATTTGAAAAAGATGCATTCTCAAATTCTTTCCCATGATCAGACCTTATTCTACCTATACTCACACCAAAACGAACACTCGATTTTTTCGCAACTTTTTTAAAAGTCTCATAAAGTCTCAGATTTTTCTTTTAAAAATCCTACCCATGTAAAATGAGAAAAATCATCAACAATTACAAGTACATACCTCTTGCCACCCAAGCTCTCAGCTTCAAGTGGTCCCAAAAGATCCATATGAAGGAGTTCGAAACAATTTGAGGGTAGTGAGACTTTACACATTCGGATGTGACACCCTGACTTGCTTCCCTTTCTGACATATCTCGCAAACTGGGATGTTTTTAATGTTGAGCTTAAGTAGTCCATTCACAACATCCTTCTTGACCATTCTCTCTATCATCTTGTAATTGACATGTCCGAGTTTTTGATGTCACACCTCGGCACCACTCAATTGAGATAGCTTGCAGAAAACATCACCGTTGATTTGGTAGCAATTGTCAAAGTCCTCTGACCAGTAAGAATACATGCATTGCTCTCGTCATAAACTTTGCGCTTTTCATGAGTGAACTTGACACTGAAACCACCATCGCATAGTTGGTTTATGCTTATCAAGTTCGCCGTTAAACCCTCCACTAGCAACACATTCTCCAGCTTTGCAATACCAGGGACATGAAGAGTTCCTTGGCCAATGATATGGCCATGTGCACCTCCACCATACTTCACTTTTCCTCCTTGAAATTTAACAATATTTGAAAGGAGGTCTTCCGAGCCGGTCATGTGCTTAGAGCATCCACTATCAAAATAACAGGCTCTAGGATGTGAGACTTCAGAGAGGAATAGATCATGTTGCATTTGATCTTGTTCTTTTTGACCCAGACCTGTTTGACTCTAGTGTCAGTTTTGGTGTTAAGAAAATAGAAATCGTCACGAAACTCAGCAGTCAGCTTCGACCTTTTAAAATGATTTTGCTTGCCAACATGCTTCCAGTATGGTCGTATCTTGTCTTATTTTCCTCTTGTGGTGCTTGTCCTTCTCCAATTTCTGGCTAGACTCCGGTATTTGTTGAAAAGGTTTGTATCCAATTCCGTGTTTCGAGGAATTCGGGATACCCAGTTCCAAAATTTCATCAAGTTTTGCCTTTCCCTTATTGAGGTTTGTGAGGGTTTCTTTAACCTTCTTCAACTCAGTCTTCACTCGTTCTAGCTCAGCATTCTTTTTGGAGAGTGACGTTTCTAGATGGACAATTATGTTGAGTTGATCATCCTTTTCCTTGGTCAGTTTATCCACCTCGATCATAAGATCCTTGAATTTGAGTACTTGTTTTCCCCAACTAGAAAATAATTTCTTATGCTCAATGCTCAGCTCCTCATATTCGTCAAGAGATTCATCAACCTCTGCATCCATAACGTCCTAAAAAATAAGGATCAGTAAACTAAGTAGGTCAAGTAACCCGATCTAGATGTCAATTGTAAATTTGTAGGACCTATGGTTTTGAAATAAGTATCAGTAAAACGATATTAAGTTCAGTGTTAAGAACATTGGAACTAACACTGAACAGTTTCAGAGTTGTAAATAACAAAATAAGAACATCTTTAAAGCAGATGTTAAGACTGGTGTTAAAACACCGAAACTAACATCAAACAGAATTAATGAAATATGCAGCGGAATACTTAAAAGAAATTTGAACACAATAATTTAAATACCGTTTGTAAGCAAACGTGCTTACGAACATGGGCATATAAACCCGAAAACTATATTATTTCTCTTGTTCAAGATCAAATACAAAAGATATAAAGTAATATATGAAAACTAAAGTATCATACACTGTGATACTGAAATACTTATCGCCTTGGTATGATGATCTTCTTTGTTGGTTACACAACTCTAAAGATCTTCTTAATCTCGGTTAGTGGCTCCAAGTAATCTACTTGCTCGTGTTCTTCTTTGCTTGCGTACACTACAAAAAACAGCAGTTTTTCGAGGGAAAAACCGAGGGAAATTAAATACCTCGAAAATTCCGAGGGAATACCGAAGGATCTTATAATCACTCGGTTTTTTCCGAGGGAACAAGGGTCCCTTGGAAATTCCTTCGGGAATACTGGCGCCAAAGTATGCCGCCACAATTTTCGAAGAACAAACCGACGGATGGCCGACGGGACTGTTTCCGAGGGCATAATTCCCTCGTAACAGTTTTTATTTTTTTTTAAATATTAATTAACATTCCGAGGGAATCAAATTTCCCTCGGAATAATTCCTAGGGTTTAGGTGTTCCCTCGGAATAATTCCAAGGGAAATTAGTTTCCCTCGGAATATTAATTAATATTTTAAAAAACCCCCAAAAAATAAAAAAAAAATCGAAAAAAATAATAAAGAAATAGGATTTATTTCCGGTATGTCAAGGCGCACACCTCCCTGCCCCGATCGTAATTTTTTGGGTTTTGTTTCTATTTTTTACTATTTTTTTCGGGTTTTTTTCTATTTATCAAAAAAAATTTGAAAAAATAGAAAAAAATAGAAAAATCGCAAAAATGAAACCGATCCTATCATCTTAGGCACGTGGGTCTATGGTACCCCAAATTCGATTGAAGAATACCAACGAGCACGTGCGTGTCCACACGTGTCGTGGGATTCGACCAACAACAAGATACGATCGATCGATGAACTCCTTCGGTGGGAAACGCGAAACGACGTAGCGTCGTGATTTTTCCATATTGATGGAGGGGTGCGTCTCGGCGTCGTGGAACCACGGGCGTCGGGCGTCGATCGTTCCACACGCGTTTTCTAATTTTTTCCGATTTTAGATGAATAATGGAATAAACCCCGAAAGAATAGAAAAAATAGTAAAAAATAGTAAGAAGACCCGAGAAATTACGACCGGGGCGGGGAGGGGTGCGCCTCGGTGACCCGGAAATAAACCCTATTTTTTTTTTTCTAATTTTTACTATTTATTTCTATTTTTGTTAATTTTTTGAAACATTCCGAGGGAATCAAAATTCCCTCGGAATGTTTCAAAAAATAAAAAAAAATCGTAAAAAATAGAAAAAAATAGAAAAATCACAAAAATGAAACCGATCCTATCATCTTAGGCACGTGGGGTGGTTTTGACCCCAAATTCGATCGAAGAATACCAACGAGCACGTGCGTGTCCACACGTGTCGTGGGATTCGACCAACAACAAGATACGATCAATCGATGAACTCCTTTGGTGGGAAACGCGAAACGACGTAGTGTCGTGATTTTTCCATATTGGAGGAGGGGTGCGTCTCGGCGTCGTGGAACCACGGGCGTCGGGCGTCGATCGTTCCGCACGCGTTTTCTAATTTTTTTCGATTTTATATGAATAATTGAAAAAAAACCCAAAAAAATAGAAAAAAAAAGTGAAAAATAGTAAGAAGACCCGAGAAATTATGACTGGGACGGGGAGGGGTGCGCCTCGGCGACCCAGAAATAAACCCTATTTTTTCTAATTTTTTCTAATTTTTTACTATTTATTTCGATTTTTATTTATTTTTTGAAACATTCCGAGGGAATCAAAATTCCCTCGGAATTCCGAGGGATTTTTTGAAAGAATCCCTCGAAATTCCGAGAGATTTCTAATTGCCCTCGGAATGTTTCAAAAAATAAAAAAAATCGTAAAAAATAGAAAAATCGCAAAAACGAAACCGATCCTATCATCTTAGGCACGTGGGGTGGTTTTGACCCCAAATTCGATCGAAGAATACCAACGAGCACGTGCGTGTCCACACGTGTCGTGGGATTCGACCAACAACAAGATACGATCGATCGATGAACTCCTTTGGTGGGAAACGCGAAACGACGTAGCGTCGTGATTTTTCCATATTGAAGGAGGGGTGCGTCTCAGCGTCGTGGAACCACGGGCGTCGGGCGTCGATCGTTCCGCACGCGTTTTCTAATTTTTTTCGATTTTAGATGAATAATGGAAAAAAAACCCCGAAAAAATAGAAAAAATAGTAAAAAATAGTAAGAAGACCCGAGAAATTACGACCGGGGTGGGGAGGGGTGCGCCTCGGCGACCCGGAAATAAACCCTATTTTTTTTTTCTAATTTTTACTATTTATTTCGATTTTTGTTTATTTTTTGAAACATTCCGAGGGAATTCCGAGGGATTTCTGATTCCCTCAGAATGTTTCAAAAAATAAAAAAAAATCGTAAAAAATAGAAAAAAATAGAAAAATCGTAAAAACGAAACTGATCCTATCATCTTAGGCACGTGGGGTGGTTTTGACCCCAAATTCGATCGAAGAATACCAACGAGCACGTACGTGTCCACACGTATCGTGGGATTCGACCAACAACAAGATACGATCGATCAATGAACTCCTTTGGTGGGAAACGCGAAACGACGTAGCGTCGTGATTTTTCCATATTGGAGGAGGGGTGCGCCTCGGCGTCGTGGAACCACGGGCGTCGGGCGTCGATCGTTCCGCACGCGTTTTCTAATTTTTTTCGATTTTAGATGAATAATGGAAAAAAACCCCGAAAAAATAGAAAAAATAGTAAAAAATAGGAGCGGATGGCCGACGGGACTGTTTTCGAGGGGAATAATTCCCTCGTAACAGTTTTTTTTTTTAAATATTAATTAACATTATGAGGGAATCAAAATTTTCCTCGGAATAATTCCGAGGGTTTAGGTGTTCCCTCGGAATCAATTTCCCGAGGGAAATTAGATTCCCCTCGAAATATTAATTAATATTTTAAAAACCCCAAAAAATAAAAAAAAAATCAAAAAAATAAAAATTAGAAGAAATAGGATTTATTTCCGGGTCGTCAAGGCGCACCCCTCCCCGCCCGAGTCGTAATTTCTTGGGTTTTTCTATTTTTACTATTTTTTCTATTTTTTCGGGTATTTTTCCATTATTCATCAAAAAAAAATCGAAAAAATAGAAAAATCGCAAAAACGAAACCGATCCTATCATCTTAGGCACGTGGGGTCTATGGTTGACCCCAAATTTGATCGAAGAATACCAACGAGCACGTGCGTGTCCACACGTTTCGTGGGATTCGATCAACAACAAGATACGATCGATCGATGAGTGGGATGAAGTCCCTCGGTTTTCCGAGGATTAGTTTCCTTCGGAAGATGCCCTAATTATATCAGCGGCGAGCCCGCTGTCTGTCGCACAGAAAGAAAGAAAGAAGAAGAAAGAATAGAAAGAAAGAGGAAGAAAAAGAAGGAGCCGTCGTCCTTGTCCAGTCCGAGCAACCGCCGCCATCCACAGCCGCGAGCAACCAGGTGCCCGAACCCTCGCCGTACGTCCGTGCGCACGAGCCGCCGCCCTCGAACCACGCCTCACCCTCGAACCACCGCCCGAGCCGCCGCGCAGCAAGGCACCGCCGCCGTCCGAGCCGCCGCCGCCGTCCACAGCCGCGAGCAACCAGGAGCCCGAAGCCTCGCTGTACGTCCGTGCGCCGGAGCCACCGCCACCGCCACCGTGTGCCGCCGCGAAGCTTGCCGCCGCCAGCAGCCGAGCGTCGCCGTCCGCCGCCGTCCACAGTCGCCATCCACAGGTTGTTTTTTATTTATTTTTTTTATTTTTGTATATTATTTGTATGTATTTTCAATTTAGTTTTTAATTTGTAATTATGGTTTATTATATGTTTTAATTTTCAATTAGGGTCAATTAGGTTTTAATTTTTAATTAGGGTTTCAATTTAGGTTTTAATTTTTGATTAGGGTTTCAATTTAGTAATAATTAAACAATTAGGGTCGTATTTAGGATTTATCAATTAATTAGAGTCAATTAATAATTATTACATAATTAGGGTTCAAATGAGGAATAATCAATTAATTAAGGTTGAATTTAGGAATAATCAATTGATTAGGGGCAATTTAGTAATTATTACATAATTAGGGTTCAAATTAGGAATAATCAATTAATTAGGGTTCAATTTAAGAATATTCAATTAATTAGGGTTGAATTTAGGAATAATCAATTGATTAGGGGCAATTTAGTAATTATTACATAATTAGGGTTCAAATTAGGAATAATCAATTAATTAGGGCTCAAATTAGGAATAATCAATTAAGACATGTCGGCTCAAACGTCTATAATTCAGACAAGGTATTTGGAGCAGACATGGTGAGGGTGGTCGAGGAAAGCGATGGCCTGTATTCGAGTGCTGTGTGGCTCTTTATCGACAATGTGTCTACTTTAGAATTTACCTAGCTAGAAGCAATCTTGTATTAGGGTTTGCTTTCAAATTTAGGGTTTATTCACCCATTATATTGTGTATATATTGTTCATGCATGGGAGGCCGTGGTGATCGGCCGGGGTTTAAAAAAACTTTGTATATATATTGTTCATGCATTGGAGGCCGTGGTGATCGGCCGGGGTTTAATTTTGTTTATATATAATATTGTCATTGGTGTTGTTGGTTGTATACCGTCGGATGTTGACGTGGGTTACGGCGCCGACCGGGAGGTTTTGTCCCTCCAATAGCGGGTTTTCAAATCTTATTTTTAAAAACGTGATAGGCTGTCACGGGATTTTATTTAAGTTTTCAAAATATTTTTAAAAAAATGTGACGGTGGTAATTGCTTATTTGGAACCTTGGCGAAGTGACGCGATGCATATAAATYACTTGTTTYAGAATTAATATCATATAGAAAAATTTGAAAAGAAGTTTCGAATTATTCCAATATAGACCCGTTTGAGATTTAGTATCAAATATAGAGTTTGATACTAAATTTCGAATTGTCCCATTTTTGGACAGTTTGAGAATGTGACTTGTAGTATGGTTATCTTATGTGTATGTTTTTTTTTAGTTTTGAAATTTCGATTTCTGCATCTCTCTAATTGTTCTCGAGTGCACTGAAATATACGTGCACTACGAGAACTGGGGGGAGATGCTGCTGAAATTTAGAATCTAAGAAAAATACATATGTTAAGATAATACATACTACTAAAACGTTGAGTTCCCCTTTCTTCTCGTAATGTTGCCGAAATTCCTGGATGGTTAATGATCGTAGTTGTATGGTTAATGATCGTAGTTGGATATACAAATGGAATATTTTTGGATTTCTAAAACACTCTTAAGACTCAAAAATCTGACAAACATGCAATGTTAGGATGAGTTTCGATCGTAGTTAGATGTACGAGCGAATCGAAGACGGCTATTTATCCTCAAAATTCACGAATGGACTTAAGAGTTTTATTAAATTTGCGCAAGCGAATTCCGCTCAAAAGGACGGACAGAGACTGAAATGTCCTTGTAATCGTAGCAGATGTAGGAATATAATTTACCTGAATGTCGATGAGATTAAGTACCACTTGGCGAAACATGGGTTTGTGCCGAATTACTATACATGGATTTACCACGGAGAAATCTGGCTCGCCACCTCTGGACGTCATCAGGATTTTCATGCTGGAGGACCCTCTTATATCCCTTCTGAAGAACCATCAAGCGCGTACATTAATATGGTTCAAGATGCAGCTGGTCCCGATTTTGACGTTGTTGTCGACGTGGAAGAGTCTCCGAACGCTGAGGCTCAAAGATTTTACGACATGTTGAAAGTTGGAAATCAGCCATTGTATCCGGGGTGCGAAGCACATACACAGTTGTCATTAGTTTCCCGTCTCATGAATTTGAAATCAGAGAATCACATGTCTCAAAAGTGTTATGATCAATTGAGTGAATTAATCAAGGAGATTGTATCGAAAGACAATCTCGTAGCCGATAACTTCTACAACAGTAAAAAGTTGTTAAGGGGTATGGGCTTACCGGTCGAGAAGATAGACTGCTGCAAGAATAATTGTATGATCTACTGGGGAGACGATTCTGGTTTGACAAGTTGAAAATTCTGCAATGAACCTTGGTTTAAACCTGTTCCTCACGGAAAAACAAAATGACTGAAGGCTCGTGTCGTGTACAAGAAGATGTACTATTTTCCATTAACTCCTCGTCTGCAGAGGTTGTACGCATCTAATGCCACAGCGAAAGATATGAGATGGCATGCTGAACACGTGGTTGAAGACAATGTTATGCGACATCCATCCGACTCAGAAGCTTGGAAACATTTCAACGACACTAATCCAAGATTTGCGTCTGAAAGTCGAAACGTGAGATTGGGTCTTTGTACAGATGGTTTTCAACCATTTGGAAGCTTTGGAGCACAATATTCATCGTGGCCCGTCATAATCACACCCTACAACTTGCCTCCTTGGATGTGCATGAAAGAACAGTTCATGTTCCTGACCGTTCTCATACCAGGGCCAAAGAGTCCAAAAGATAAACTTGATGTGTTTCTGCAACCCCTAATCCATGAATTGAATCAGTTGTGGATGGTTGGGGCTCCCTCGTACGATATAGTTAAGAAACAAAATTTTCAATTGCGAGCAGCCCTTATGTGGACAATCAGTGATTTTCCTGCGTATTCTATGTTGTCCGGATAGAGTACGGCCGGTCAAAAAGCTTGTCCTTACTGCATGGAACGGTAGGACGCCTTCACTCTTAAGTGCAGTAGGAAACAATCGTGGTTCGACAATCACCGAAAATTCCTTGAGCATGATCACCGTTTTCGAAAAGATAAATGATGATTTCGAAAAAGAAGATCAGTCGAGACTCCATCGCCGGAAGTGCGCAGTGGTATAGAAGTTTTGGCAGAAATAGAAAGATTGGGGCTTCTGAAAGTCACTGAACTGGATGCAGCACAAGTTAACGCGCAAATATCCCGAACGTCTGGTTGGAGAAAATGAAGCATTTTCTGGGATCTGCCATATTGGAGGACAAATCTAATTCGTCACAACTTAGATGTTATGCACATCGAAAAGAATATGTTTGACAATGTTTTCAATACGGTGATGAATATCAAAGGGAAGAAGAAGGACATGCGTAAATCTAGGGAAGAGTTGAATGAGTATTGTAATCGCTTAGAGTTGGCGCCAAATGGGTCAGGAAAGTGTCCTAAAGCCTGTTACACACTTGACAAGCTGTCGAAAGCTTCCGTTTGCGATTGGGTGAAATCTCTTCGGTTTCCAGATGGGTACGCATCAAATTTGGGGCGTTGCGTCGACAAGAAGGAATCTCGTCTGACCGGGATGAAGAGTCAAGATTGTCATGTATTCATGCAGAGGTTGATACCAATAGCCTTTCTTGAACTGCTTCCTCCGAACGTGTGGAAGACTCTAACCGAATTGAGTTTGTTTTTCAAAGATCTCACATCAATAGTCATTCACACCGAAGATATATCGACTTGAGCGTGACATTCAGTTAATATTGTGCCAACTGGAACTGATATTCCCGCCAAGTTCTTTTGACTCGATGGAGCATCTTCCCATTCATCTTGCGTATGAAGCAAGAATCGCTGGCCCGGTACAGTATAGATGGATGTACCCGTTCGAAAGGTATCTTCGCAAACTAAAGAACAGACTGAAAAATAAGGCGAGTGTCGAAGGGTCGATAGCAAATGCATATCTCATCGATGAGGCTTCAAATTTTAGTTCGTACTATTTTGAAGATCACGTTTCAACTAAAAGAACAAACTTGCCTAGAAATGATGACGGTCAGAATTGTGCGGATGATGGTAATAAAATTCCCTCGGTGTTTAAGAAATGTGGAGAGACGTTTGGTACAAAGGGAAAAAGATTTCTAAGAGAAAAAAGAATACAACGCCGCAAGGACCTACGTGTTGCTAAATTGTATGGAGGTCGAACAATATATTAGGTATGAATACTCATTCCAATTTATAATGTCAATTTATACATATATGTAAATGTACTTATACTTTTTTCCTAAATTRTGTAACDTTATATGTAGTATTTACACGAAGAGCATTCAACGTCTCCACCCAAACATTAATGAAGATCGGATCAACGAACAATTGGAAAATAAATTTGCCAATTGGCTCAAAAATTATGTAAGACGTTCGATACCGAGATGCATATCATATAATTATGGTATCTATTTATATAATATATATCCAAAATTAAAAATAACTTGTCAATGTCATAGGCTAGAGATCGTTCGAACAATGTGATCGACGAGAACATTAGGAGTCTAGCTGAGGGTCCATCAAGATGTGTGAAAACGTATACCGGATGTAAGATAAATGGTTATAGATTTCACACATTGGAGTACGGATCTAACAAAGCAACATCAAGCAGTGGAGTATGTATTAAAGGGTCAACAATTGGGGCCACCGAATATGATTATTACGGTCGTCTCATAAAAATTGTGCAGCTCGAATACATGGGCCGAATGAAGAAAAACACACTATTGTTCAATTGCGAATGGTTCGATCCAACAAGTGCAGGCACAAAAGTCCATCCAAATTATAAGATTGTCGATATCAATCATAAGCGTATGTTCAATCGATATGAACCTTTTGTACTTACTTCCCAAGCTGCACAAGTGTATTACTGTGCATACCCAAGTTTAAGACGAGACAAATTGGACTGGTGGGCAACGTGTAAGATCAAGACGAGATCAAATGTTGAGTTTATCGAACCTCTACCAGAAGAATCATTTCAAGAGGAATCTATAGATACACGCCGTCCGATTCAACTCGATGATGTAGATTTTCAGTTGCACGACCCCAATGACAATTACGTGGAGGAACTTGGTAATAACGAGACAAATGATGATATAGAAGAAGAGTTACTTACCGATCAAGATGCAGATGAAGACGAGTTTGATGATACATTTAATAACGAAAGTGATTAGTTTTTTTGGAATATGTGTAATTTATTCTTATTGTAAAACACACTTTTTTTAATTTGTATTTATTAATGAGTTTGGTGTCTAATATATATACTGGTATTTTGTAAAATGCTCGTATTATTATCTAATAAATTTATCAGATGCCGATTCGTCGAGGATCTGGCAGCGTAGGTCGATCAGATATAGGGTTGGCTAATCGTTTAGATGATTTCGACACCAACTATATGGGTCTCGGTAGTGATCATCCATCGACGCAGACCCCGGCGCATACCCCGACACAGACGCCGACGTCGCATACTCCATCACAGACCCCGTCCGACGCGGGTACATCACGGACCCGACGACAGTTGGTCGCACCGCAGCGGGGTATGACTTAGGTTTATATTGCAGGGTCGAAGTAAGTAAATCAATTATTTTAAAATTATAACTATCATTATGATTAAATTTTATTCGTAAAAAAAAACACAATTGAATACAGGCTGCACAGCACATCGGGGAGGGTGTCCACTCTCATCCGTATCATCTTTGAGAGGGATCTCCATTCCGCCGGGTGGTGGTATAAGGCGGTCCCTAAGGAGATTAAGGAGTTCTGGTGGGAGATGTTTAAGGTAATTATTATTTTGTGTCCAAATTTGTTAGTATTTACCGTAAAAACATAAACATATGTTTCAATCGAATTGTTATTATTGTTTTATTTTGCAGGATGTTTGTTATTGGGACCTGGAGGAGTATAGTGAGAAGGACATATGGGATGTATTTTTTCTGATGATCGGGGACCTTTACGGGAAGAAGTTTAACGAGTATAAGCAGCATATTGCCTCCCATGGTGGTGGTCGACCGGAGTGCCTGACCGCGGAGGTCTATGGGTAAACGATTCTGTTATGTGTTTTCTTATTAAATTAGAATTTTTTATTTATAACATATAATTTATATCGTATTTTATATATCATCCATTTCAACTAGGGCTTGGAAGGTTGAGTGGGATAAGCCCGAGAACAAGAAGAAATCCGAGCAGTGCAGCAAGAATAAGAGGAGCGAGCCTGTTGGGCCGGGTACTGGGATGTCAAAGCACACGGGGGGGGTGCTAGATCTCCTATCGACTATGCCTTGGATATAGTAAGCAATTTCATAATATAATAATTTAATATTTATTTGTTTAATTTTAATGTTAATTATTTGAAAATTCTATTTGAATACAGGAGCGGGAGACGGGTTCGCCGGCTACGTAATACGATCTTTTTAAACGTACGCACACGAAGAAAGACGGCGCGTGGATCGATACCAGATCTGTTAATATTAATGTGAGTCTCTTTCTTATTTTTTTCTAATTCTTTGATTTTAACGTAAAATTTCAATAACGAGTAGTATTTCAGGTGGAGTACGAGCGACATCTGACCCAGGAACAAGAACGTACGTCTTCCAAGGAGGAGAGTAACGAGGTTGACCAGGATCAGGTTTTCCTCGATGTCGCCAGGATGAGCAAGGGACGGCTTTACAGCACCGACGCGTATGAGAAGATGGTGGCTGCTGCGAAGGGTTTATTGAAGGGCCGTTCTTCCACCTCCTCCCAGGCTGATACGAGCCACATCAGAGAGCTCGAGGCGCAGGTCGAGGGTCAGAGGGCGCAGCTCGAGGCGTTGCAGCAGCAGGCAGGCGAGGAGAGGCGACAACGAGCGGAGGAGCGCCGGCAGCAGGAGGAATTTCAGGCGCRRATGAACGCCCAGATGGCTGAGATGTATGCTCGTCTCCAGCAGCAGTACCCCCCTCCCCATCAGCAGCAGCAGTACCCCCCTCCCCATCCATAGGACATTTTTACAGTTCATATAAACTTTGTTACTGTTTCAATCGAACGCATGATTATTCTAAAATTTTCAAATATTTTGTATAATAATTGGTTGATTTATTTGTCATTTCTTTAATTACATTTTTCAAATTGTTGGGAATTTTAATAATTGAACAGGAATTAAAATTAAAACTAAAAATTAAAAATTAATAAAAAAAATTAAAACCGAGGGACTTTCCCTCGGTAATCCCTCGTAAAAGTAAAATAAAATAAAAATAAAAACAAACCGAGGAAAATATTCCCTCGGATATTCGCTATTTTCGAGGGAAACATATCCCTCGGAAGTCCGAGGGAATACCAGTCCCTCGGAATTCTGAGGGATTTGTTTCCCTCGGAAATAACAAATATTCGAGAGAATATTTTTCCTCGGAAAACCGAGGGATTGCGCGGGAGAGTTTTCGAGGGAACATATCCCTCGAAAATCCCTCGGATTTATTTTTTTGAGGGATTTTTTCCTTCGAAACAAAATTCCGAGGACGCTTTTTTCGAGGGAATTTTTCCCTCGATTTTTGAAAAATCGAGGGGTTTTTCCTGAATACCGAGGGAAAATTCCCTCGAAATTTTGCCTTTTTTTTTGTAGTGGTAGTCTTGCTGCATTCTCGTCCGTATCGTGAAAGCCGTGTGAAAATCTGTAAAGGACGTGATCTTCTCTTGGACTCCTCTTGTCTTAAATAGACAAGAGTCCTATTCTTGATAAATAGGAAAACTGGTCCTAAACACAATTTGGGAAATTAAATAAGATCCTAACACAATCTATGAAACAAATTTAGAGTTCTAAATCTAATCCCCTAATATATATTGAGCCCAAGAAAGACAAGTAACTACAAAAGGAAAATAAGGAAACTCTCATAAATAAATTTCCCAACGTAAATAATCATATAAAAAAATATATACATATATAAAACATATAAAATATATAAAAAAATAAAAATATTGTACGGGACGGGACAAAAGTGGTGATCCGGCCCCCTGTGGGACGGGGTGCCCCAAATGGCGCAGGTCAAAGCGGGCCGGGCGAAATTGTCATTCTTAGTACAAGGTGGGCTACAAAATATGGAAGTCAAAGAACGCGGACAAATTAAATTCTTTGATGTGGCTGGGTATTCAGTTGATAATCAAGTTATTATTGAATTTAATGACGATGAGTCTGATGATGAGCCAATGATCGAAGGTATTCATGGAGGACCAGTTGTTTTTGAAGCACAACAAATCGATGAAAATGGCATAGAGGATATGAAGGGCTCATTTAGAATTAGCGATGTCTCAATCTTGTGAAGTGTTTTGGCTCTGTGCACTTAGCTGGTTATGTTATTATGTTAATGATGTAATTAATAATTTAAGTTAAGATGAATTGGCTCAGATAAGCCAATGAATATTAGTTTTGGGTGATCATATATTTTGGCCTTCCTTTTACATGAGACCAGTTATGTTGTTATGCAAGATATTTATTGTGCTATAAAATTGATCACGACTATTAGAGCATCTTTAATACAATAATATTAATTGAACTTGTGTGTCAAATGATATTAATATTTTATAAAAAAAAAAAGTTTTTCAATGCATCAATGTTAATGTTATATATGTGATAATTTATTTTATTTATTTTTAGAAAAAATAAAGAGAGAAAAAAAACATTATTGGATGATATATTTAAAATTAATTGTAAATATTGTGAAGAGTAATGTCTAGAATTTAACATTACTCTTAACAATGTCAAGCATTTAATGTGCCACATAATTATTTTTATTTCATGTATCAATTTTCTCACTTTCAACATTATTGCATTGGAGATACTCTTATTATTCTATATTAGTTGTAATTAATGATGTTGCCCACATATCTAATTCAACCAAAACTTATTATCCTTTTTCAATCAAATTTGATTTTTGGCCATAATGGTTCTTAATGCATGTATATAACCAACAATGCTTTATTACGAGGGATATCCATCATCACGGGAGCTAAAGTGATTTTCCCTCGAGAAATGGCTCGGATGCTTTAGTGGCATAATATTCATTTGTCTCAACTTGTCGAGCTGTTACTAGAAGTTCTTTGCACCACTTAGCATGCTTCCATTGAAATATATTTCTTTTAATTTTTTGAGCCAAATTGATGCATGACTGCTTGAGTGTGATAGAAGTAATATATTCCATTTACTTTTTTGGATTGAATCTTATTGAGCAGGATAGAATGAATATATTTCCTTTACTTTTTTTTTAATGTAAATTGATACATGACTACTCTAGGAGGTTAGGTGGAATATATTTCTCTACTATATACTACAACAAAAAGGGTATTTAGTGACGTTTTTTTTTTTCATGTTTAGTGACGAATCACTTTATTTACGCTTGGGAAAGTGTCACGAATTGCGTTGTTAAATTTGATGTCACGAATTTATTCATGACGCAAGATACACGCGTAGGTAAATTTCTGAACGTGACGCTTTTTTTCTATCGCGTCATGAATATGAACTTCGTGACACTAATTTTTTTGTCACGGATAGAATTTTTTTAGACGACACTAATTAATTTTCGCGTCACCAAATTAACAACGCTTTTAATGAAGTAGCGTTGTCAAATTCAAGAACTTTTAGAAGTTAGCGTCATTAAGAATATGACATTATTCGAAAAAGCGTCACCAGAATAGAGACGCGACTAAGTAATAGCGTCAAAAAATTTATTACGCTTTTAATGATTTGTGTCCTTAAATCTGCAACGAATAGTCACAAGATTTGCGACGCTTTTAGAATTTTAGTCGCTAACTTGATTACGCTTCTGACGACTAGTGTCATTAAATTGGCAACACTATTCATTTTGTGTCTTAAATATTATTATTATTATTATTATTATTATTATTATTATTATTATTATTATTATTATTTACCTCCAAACTAAAATAAATGTATACTAATGCAAAATCCTCTTTCGACACAACAAAAAATACAAAAAGAGAGAAGAGAACCAACACATGAAGGTGTAGAGATATCATCATAAACAAATGATCAACAATCACGACATCAAACTCTCAACCAAATCAAACCATTATAATAACAAAGAAAACACAAGAATATATAAAATAGTGAATTTTTTTAACAGATGTCAATAACAAACACAAAGAAAAAATTGCATCATTGTCTAAAAACGTAAATATTAATAGTTCAAAAAAAGGAAGAAAAAAATAAAAGGATGATAATTGATATTCTTCGAATGATCTCCGTCAATATCCAAATTCCTGATTCAAAAAAATAAGAACCCGAGAGAGATAATTATATACACGGGTGCATTATTAATATTAAAACACAAACAACTTAGATTATATATATATATATAATTACATACCAATTGTTTATCGAGATCAATGTTTTGTGTTTTCAAATACCAGATTCAGAAAAATCTGGCATATTCTGCAAGAGAAAAAAAAATGATAATATAATTTTCTCATTAATGGTAAAAATTTAGAGTTTAAATAATAAAATAAAAATAAAAAATAAATTGCATATAAACCTGTGACATCACATCCTTAAATTGTAAGAATTCACGTTGAAGTCGATGCATGTCTCTTTGCAACAGGTCGTTAACGCTTTTCAAGTCTTGCATCCTCTTCTCATGGTCCTCTTTCAATTGGCCTACTTTACCTTCATAATCAGTTGTTAGAAGTTCTATCTTTGTATAATTTGCTTGCATATCACCAAGTGCCTTGTGCATACTTTCCAGTTCAATTGATCTTTTTTCTTTGTACGGAAAGATTTGGCCATTGACTTGTGTAGGCGTCACTGCAAGACCATATCCTTTAACTCTTCCATATTGATCTTCCCCCATGACTTCATAGAATACTTCATTTTGAACGATACTTGCATCTTGATTTTCAGATGTTGCACTGCGTTCTATAATCAGGTTGGTAGCAGTCTCCTATTTCAAACAATTATCAAAGATTTTATGATTAGCATTTTTTTTCTAAGAATCAAAATCAGTGTATAAATTAGAGCATCTAGTTGCAGAGCCTTACAATTTAACAAGGGAAGCCAATACTCTCTATATATAATCAACACAAAATCCAAAAACTAAAATAATACAATCCACAATCGTCGTGGCTCCCTACACCGCCCAAAAGACAGAAAATACAAGCTGGCATTATGAACATAATTTAAATGGGCAAATAATAAAAACTCAAAACATTAACACTTTAATATATTTCAACAAAACTTACCACCAAATAAGATCATGAAGTCCAAGTCTAGTTAGGAGTTAATTAGGATATGACACAGTTCTTGTTAAACTTTTAATAGCTGGTGTATTATAATATATTAAATCATTTACTAAATCAGGCATATAAGAATATTAATTCAAATATTTACAACAATTACCATGATTTTTTCTGCTTCCGAATTCACAAAAGTTCCATCCTTTTTTTTTTTTTGCGCGTTATGGCAAAGAAGTCGACACGTCCAGGTTGCTTTCCATTTTTTACTTCCTGCCAAAATATCATATTAACATCAACATGTCACGTTTCTCTCCCATGATAAAACTTACCACTATCACATATAAAAGTCTAATTAGATACAACTGAATCTTTACATTATCATCAACACCCAACCAACACACAATCTTAAGAAATAAGAGAGGTCATATAAGAAGATGCACGCACTTGTAAGTTGTATGTAAGCATCATTTAAAATCATGCTTAATTTCATTAAAAAAAAAATACAAAAACTGAAATCTCACAAATTCGTCTTTGCACCGTGCAAAACTCTTGGAACCACAAGTATGAGGCGTTTTGTGGTGTTTCCTTGCTGCTTTACCTTTATCAGATCGTGTCTACAATTACAAGTGGAAAYTGAACACRTAAGRATTTTAATCGCATTTAAATAAAATACATAATMATACTAATTAGTTTAGTACCTTCGACTCTTCTRAGAACCAGTAYTCAACAAGCTTGTTCCAKTGTAAAGGAGAGATTCCTTGTGGAACATTGTCTATAGTCTGTTGCTTTGTCTTCCCAKGTAAAAAATTATTACATTTTAACTCATGCTTGTAAYTCTTYCATTTCACACGTATTGAAGCCAATACCCATTTTTTAACATAAGAAYTATCAGAGGTTTCAAAGTATACCTATATAAAGAAAATATACCASATTGTTACAATTAGCATATGTATGATATTTCAAAATACRTATTATTTATTTGAATAAAAAAAATTAAACCACATTAATTACCTTAGTCAACTTCCATAAAGTATCTTTATATTCATCAGGCATCTTCCTCCAATCTGAGTATTCAATGGAGCAAAATTCTTTTTTCCTTGCGACAGTACCCAACCAACCACCCAAAATTCCACCACCTTTCTTAATCGGTTGCCCTAACTCATTAAACTGGACAATCACCTTTGAGCCTTTGGGCAATGTCCAAACATCCTTAGCACGAGTCTGTCCTTGTCTTCTACGCACATTACCTTCTAGATCTAAATAATAATTTCAACAATTTGAACATAATTTAGATATGTTGGACCGTTTATTTCACAATAAGTAATTAAATTTGGAGATGCTAGTTCATATTCATTAGTAAGTCGCTCAAAGTTATGATTTTTTACAGTTGGCAATAATTACATTAAAACAAACATAAAAATATTTGATATTTGTAGATTGAAAACCAAAAGATAAAAAATCTTATTGGTTCGATGTGAAGATTAATTTATTCTAAGCAGAAGTGGAACATTATTTTAAATTTAAAGTCAATAGCATATATATTGTGATGTGCAGAATGAAAACATAATCTACTAAAACAATATGAATTATTTGATTAATATGTTGGTTGATAGTGAATTAAAAAAATCTAAATATAGCTTTACTATAGTTATAAGTAGGGGTAAGCAATTGTTTGGCTAGAATTAGTTACAGTGAATGAAAATCATGCTTTTTATCGCCAAAGTTTAGAAGTACCTCTAATTTCGATATCTTCGTACACTTCGTTAGCATTATCATTCTGCTGTTGTGCTTCAATATCAGAGTCTAGACTGTCTGGTGGTTGGGTTTCATCATCCGAATCTTCTTTGTTATTTTCAAATGTTTGTGCAACAGCTGCCTCAGAACTCCATACACCTCGCAGACGCTTTGATCCAGCCATTAACATAATTCTGCAGTAGGTAATATAAAATCCACTATTAACCTAGATGAATAAACTATTGGACACATATCTAATTTATAATTAACAAAATAGTCTACCTACCTAAGGGGCAGCAGGTACAATGAAGATGAGAGGAGTGGGTGAGAGATTGAGAAATAATAAGATAATATTGTGTAAGAGGGATAACTGATGCCAACATCGTGGAGAAGATGGAATTGGAAAAGGAGGGATCCTTGGCGCCTTTTTTTTATAATCATTTTCATCTGCTAATAAATCGGAAACAATATTTTATACCCGGATCGGCGGGTCAACCCGGGACAAGATGAAACGGGCAGATCCTTGCTGACCCGCTAGCCCTTGGCCCGATCGAAACTTCTTCTATCACAATTTCCATTTTCTTCCTTCTTTTTTCCCTCAAAATCTCATTTTTTTTCTTCAATTTTGATCTTTCCCTTCAAGGGTTTGTCAAAACACCCACGACGAATTCAAGAAAAAGGAAACTCCTAAATCGATTTCAAAAAAAAAGGAAAAAAGGAGGCCCCAAATCGAAGAATTTCAGAACCTTCCTTTGAGACTCGAACCCTACCTCACCAAAACCCCCCACTTTTTGTGGCCTAATTCCGGAAGAAGATGAAGTGCCGAGCTTCTTCTTCGCCATTGACTATTGTATCATCGAAAAAAAATTATTCTGTGCTCTTCTGTTTTTTTGAGTACTTTAAAAAAAGAAAAAAATAGGACACGCGTCCGACACGTGTCAGGCGCGTGTCCGCGTCCTCGGAGTGTCCGACTCGTCTCGGGGGTCAAAAACGAAATGTCCGTGCATCATAGTTTGTCACTTATTATTCTAATAGATTAGAATATATGTATAATATACTATATATATATATACACACGTGTGTGTATAGTATAGCTTTGACACTTAAGTTGGGTATTCTACATGAATTTGTATTTTCATTATATATGTTAGGGCAAATGAGGGGTTTTGGAAAGGGGCGAATGCAAATGAAAGATTTTGGAAGGGGTCAAAATCTAATTATGGATTTTAGAAGGGGTCAATTGTGGTGAGAAAGGAAAATTTTGTAAAATTTCAAAACTACTCCCACAATTTAGCTTAATTGCATAACTCTCACATCTGAACTCCGAATTAATATCCGCTTGAACCGTCAAGTATCTTAAACCATCCTTAAAACCTCCACAAAGTTTCATCCCCATCCGATAAACGGTGAGAGGGGAATCGCCCTTGCAAGATACAAAAATTATAATAATGCCACTGCACTGCCGCACCTTGAACGAACGTTGTGTTTGCAACTCAAACGGAATCGTCTAATCGTGAAACTTGGTGGAGATCAACCTAAAACTCTCAGGAAGTCCCCATCAAAACAGTTTCACAAATATCAAAGTCTAAGACCCTCTGCTCACACAATCTCCGCCCTGCCCGCATGTCGGACGGCAGCCTATAGTTGCCTATTTTTCCGACTGTCCAAACAGACTCAGAATGAAACCAAACTTGGTGGAGAGTTGCCTCACATCCTAAGGAATGTGTTGTTGAGACAGTTCAGCAAATTCACTTCGGCAAGGGTCTCTGCTCTCAGGCGGATGACGCTGCAAGGGCGGGCCGACACTCCCAGTCAATTAATATGAAACTTAATCTATTTTTCCTTTTCTTTTTCCCAAGGGCAATTATTGTTTTTTTAAAATTTATATTTTAAATTTATCAACTATTGAGTCATCTTCCAAAGTCAGCCAAAGCCATGCAGAAAACTACAAAGTTTTGTAAAATTTCAAAACTACCCCCACAATTTAGCTTAATTGCATAACTCCCACATCTGAACTCCAAATCAATATCCGCTTGAACCTTAAAGTAGATTACACCATCCTTAATATCTCCACAAATTGTCATCCCCATCCGATAAACGGTGAGAGGGGAATCGCCCATGCAAGATACAGAAATTACAACAATGCCACTACATTGCCGCACCTTGAATGAACGTTGTGTTTGCAACTCAAACAGAATCGTCTAGTCGTGAAACTTGGTGGAGATCAACCTAAAACTCTCAGGAACACCCCAAAAGAACAATTTCACAAATATCAAGTTCTAAGGCCCTCTGCTCACATAATCTCCGCCCTGCCCGCGTGTCGGACGACAGCCTATTGTTGCCTATTTTTCCGACTGTCCAAACAGACTCGGAATGAAACCAAACTTGGTGGAGAGTTGCCTCACACCCAAAGGAACGTGTTGTTGAAAAAGTTCGGCAAATTCACTTCGGCAAGGGTCTCTGATCTCAGGCGGACGACGCTGCAAGGGCGGGCCGACACTCCCGGTCAATTAATATGAAACTTAATCTGTTTTTCCTTTTCTTTTTCCCAAGGGCAATTATTGTTTTTTTTTAAAATTTATATTTTAAATTTATCAGCTATTGAGTCATCTTCCAAAGGCAACCAAAGCCATGCAGAAAACTGCAAAGTTTTGTAAAATTTCAAAACTACCCCCACAATTTAGCTTAATTGCATAACTCCCACATCTGAACTCCAAATTAATATCCGCTTGAACCTTAGAGTAGATTACACCATCCTTAATATCCCCAAAAACTTTCATCCCCATCCGATAAACGGTGAGAGGGGAATCGCCCATGCAAGATACAGAAATTACAATAATGCCACTGCACTGCCGCACCTTGAACGTACGTTGTGTGTGCAACTCAAACGGAACCGTATAACCGTGAGACTTGGTGGAGATCAACCTAAAACTCCCAGGAATTCCCCATTAGAACAATTTCACAAATCTCAAATTCTAAGGCCCTCTGCTCACACGATCTCCGTCTTGCCCGCGCGTTGGACGGCAGCCTATCATCGCCTATTTTTCAGAGTCTCAAAACATCAAGCACAAATGAAACTTACCTTACCTATAATTCTTGCATTCCCTCTCTTTTAACATAAAAATACTAATAAGATCATAATATTACCATGCCAAACAATCTGTCAATATTATTGCATAAGTAAGAAACTTTCTATACTACATTGGGAATAATTCATCATCTAATATTACACATAAATTAAAAGGTGATATAATTTTTTTTATATACATTATACCTTATTTTGTAGAGAAAAAAATTCGAAATAAAACCAAACAAATAATCTTAGTGATCAAAAATCAGAATGATGTCACCTAGATAAAGAATAGTCATGGAAACTTAACTTCTTGACTGCAAGACAACAATCACGAAAGCCATATAATTAAGGCAGGAATAATGTCACTTAGATAGAGGTTCAAATACGAATATTACATAAACATTTTAATGGTTATCAAATTATTGTTCAACATCCACTCTAGCCCAATTGGTCTGCTCGTCATTTATACTTGATACATTCACAGTTTGAGGCATGTATTCTGTGTAAACATCATCATCATCATCATCTTGTGATTGTAGCCCCACATCATATAAGTCTCTTGGTTTTGTTCAAATCACTTGAGACCAATCATTGTTTTTGGGATCTTTAACGTAGAAGACTTGCTTTGCTTGCGATGAGAATACAACTGGATCATCTTGTAAGGAGTTCCCTGTATGTATTAACCTGGAGAAATTTACCAGTGTGCACCCATTAGCATCATTTCTCAATCCTCTTGTTGTATTCACATCAACCCAATCACACCTAAACATCACGATTTTAAACTTCCTGTAGTAATCTAACTCAATAATATCATTAAGGACACCATAATAAGGCTTCTTATTGACCTCCACAACTACTCAACTATTTTGAGTTTTTCTCAGTTGGTCACGACTCTTTGTATGATATCTAAATCCATTTATAAAAAATCCATTGAAGCGTTTTACAATGTTGTTCGGTCCTCTAGCAATAGATACTAACTCATCCGAACAATTATTCTTGATCATTTGTGGCACCTGACAAATCAAATAATCAAAGAATTAGAAATAATATTTTCAGCAAATGAGGGATTACCATGCATGATGATGCCAATAATGGGGCTATCAACTTTAGATATTGAAGGAACACATCAGCCAAGAAATCTAAACCTAATGCAACATGCAGTATCTACCAAATTCTCATTATCAACTTGTCATCTCTTATGTTCTTTCCACAAAAACTTTATTCACATCCCAAAACTCTAGTTTTAAGCAATCATCGCCTAATACCATCTTTGACTGATCCATAAATTATAGTGTAGCCACCTCAAACTCCTTTTTATATAAAAATATACAAAAACACTTATTTGGAAAGAAAAAAAAAACAATTCCAGTGAAAATTCACAGAATCTCATAATATTACTCAAATATGTTTAGGCCACATGTCTATTTCTACACAATTTAAAGATATTCATTTATATAGAATATATAATTTTGCAAACTAAAATACCTACTTCAAAAAAAAAACTCACTTGGTTCAAAAGCCATTCTGGAAATTCTTCGACAGTCCACTTATGTTCAACCATTTCTGTAGCTCGATGTGGACGATAAGATCTTCTTTTGGCAGCTAAAAACTCACTAAATATAATCAAAATATTAATATCCCAAATATTTTTTACTTTGAACATAAAAAGTTAACAACTCGTACAAAGTTTACTAATATAAACTAATATACCTGCGGTAATAAGAAATTTGTTCATAATGAAGTAGCATATCGATGAGCTTGAGACAAAGCCATGTCATCAAGAACCACACTTTCCGTTCTTCCTAATATTCGACCATTACTTGAAAAAAGGAAATGCTCTTCGTTGTCGACGTTATCGTAATTTCTTCGAGGACGAGTAATTATTGTTTCCACATCTTGAAGATACCGCGAAAAAAAGGTTAAACATTCATTCGCAATATAACCTTCTGCAATGGAACCCTCCGGCAGAGCTCTATTGCGTACAAGTGATTTTAAAAACCCCAAGTCCCTACATAATATATATAAAAATCTTATCTCATTTCAATTTATCGTGCATAATATTTGAACTTATTTTCTACAATGGTTTAACATAGAACTACAATATGAAACGTGTTATAAGAAACTAACCCCTCAATAGGATACATCCATCTGTGGTGTACAGGACCACCAAGTATAGCCTCTTCTGGTAAATGTATAATCAAGTGAACCATAATCGTGAAAAAACTAGGAGGAAATGTTTTCTCCAGACGACATAGTGTGACAGCCACATTCGCTTGTAAATCTCTGAGCTCATCTACATCAAGAGTTTTAGAACACAATGACTTAAAGAATGATGACAATTCTGAGATAATAGCGACCAAGTAAGGAGGCACTGAAGCTCGTAAAGCAATGGGAAGAATATCTTGCATCAAAATGTGAGCATCATGGCTTTTAAGGTTAGAAATCTTACGATCTTTCAGATTTACACACCTTGATATGTTATATGCATACCCATCGGGAACCTTCATATTTTTTAGAACAGTTAGAAATAAGTCCTTTTCGTTTGTGGTCATAGTGTAGCATGCCTGTGGCAAATGGATCTTATTATTAGCACATAGTACAGGATGAAGCTCTTTCCTTAAACATAACTCCACCAAATCAAGTCGATCATTATGGTTGTCTTTGCTCTTACCTTGAACATTCAACAAAGTATTAAGAATGTTATCACAAACATTCTTCTCTATATGCATCACATCTAAATTATGACGCAAAAGATTAAACTCCCAATATGGTAGATCAAAAAAAAAATACTTCTTTTCTTCCATATGAAATTCGCCACACTTTGTGGTGCTTGAGCTGCTCCCTGACTCGTAACGGACATATCAAGATCAACGATATCACTAATGTAATCATCAACAATGTCAAGTTCTCCTTCTTTTTCATTAACAGATTGCTCTTCGGTGGTTGTACGATCTGTTGTTTCTCTTGACCATTTACTTGATGTTTTTTTAGATTTCCCATAAGTGAATTTCAACCCCTGCAACTGACTTAAGACTTCAGTGCCAGAAAGTCGAACAGGAGCAGGTCGTAATTCTTCAGTACCATCAAATTTCTCTCTTTGAAAACGGAATTCATGATTTGGTTCTAACCATCTACGATGAGCCATATAACAAAACTTCTTTCCATGGGTTAACCATTGAGAATGAGTTAAGTTCCCACAAGAAGGACAAGCAAAGCGACCTTTGGTGCTAGAACCTGATAAATTAGCATAAGCCGGAAAATCATTAATGGTCCATAACAGAGCTGCTCGTAATTTGAAGTTTTCACCAGTTGATGCATCAAATGCATCAATGCCCTCCCATAATTTATTCAAGTCTCCTATCAATGGTTGCATGAAAATATCAATATCATTTTCGGGCCCTTTTTCCCCTGGGATAACCATTGACATTATCAAAGAAGACTTTTTCATACAAACCCAAGGCTCTAAGTTATATGGAATCAATAAAATAGGCCAAGTGCTATATGTCGTGCTCATTGTTCCAAATGGATTAAACCCATCGCTTGCAAGTCCTAGTCTTCCAAGCTTTCCCATCTGCTGGATGTCTTAATTTTCCATCTTTAATGCGCCCTTCCTCATGCCATCTCATGGATGATGCGATTTTTGATGACTGGTACAACCGTTTTAGTCTTGGTATTAAAGGAAAATACCTTAACACTTTAGTTGCCTTTTTCTTTCTTTGCTTATATTCGCCATGACTTATTATATTTTCATGTTCTTCATTCACAACCCACCTGGAAGATGAGCACATATTACAAGTTTCACAGTTCACATTATCCCCCCAATACAACATACAATCATTAGGGCAGCAATCGATTTTCTCATATCCTAGTCCCAACTTTGTAATAAGTTTCTTGGCTTCATAATAAGATGACGGCAAACAAACACCATGAGTAAAGGCATCTATTAATAACTCAAGAAGCATACCAAATGACTTTGCTGACCAACCATTCAGACATTTGAGGTGAAATAGTCGCAACATGAATGATACCTTTGAGAATTTTGAACAACCGGGATAAAGTTCTTGATCGATTTCTTTCTCTAAATTTTGGTACCCACTCTTTTCATTATTTTTGTTTAAGTCTCCATCTATAGGTTGAGCCTCATCACCCAGTGTTTGTGTTTGATTTGGTGAATTCAAATTATCACACTCAACTCTGGACGTGGACGGGTCTTGCTGGCTATTTTCATGTCGAACGCCGAGTGCATCTTCGAGGAGTCCCCTCATTTCATATTCTCCATCAAGATATTCTTCCATATTTCTTGTAATTGGCTCGACTGGGCTATACTGATCTTCCGAAGAGGGAAAAATATTTTCACCATGAAACACCCAGGAGCTATAACCTTCTTGAAAACCACACCATACCAAATGCTCATGAACAGTGTCCGGATCATGCGAAAACCTATTAAAACATCTGCGACATGGGTAGTAAATTACGCCATTTTCAGAAGATTTTTCGACAGCTAATTTGATAAATTTGGAAACCCCGTCAGTATACGCTTTGCTTGATCTAGGCTCGTGCATCCAACTCTTATCCATTATAACCTAGAGAAAGATCACGATATTACTATAATTAAAACAGGAATTCAAAATTCCACACAAATTATAAGAGCAAACCAAGAATCAAATACACAAGTTATAAAAATTATAATGACCTGATAACATTGTTTTAGGATATTAATAAGAGTGAATCAATTCTAAAATTACACATACAGTCTAAATTTCAATCGAAACACCAAAGAAAGAATCAATTAAAAAATATAAACAGGGTAACTTAATGGATCAATCAATCTTTCGTTCGATCCCTCTTGTTTGTGAGATTAACCAGTGCTCTTACTTTAGAAACTCCAAGGAGATGCTAGAAATCGGTAATTGAGATTTTCTTAGGTCTTAATTTTGGGGAGAAAAATTAGAACAGAAAGAGCGGGAAGAAGACAGATGTGGCTGAATTTATTTTTCTTTTTTACGTTGTTTGCTTTTATTTGTTGTAGACTAGTGAGCTGCACGATCAGACTTTAAGAAATTAAAGTGAGTTTTTATTTTATTGTTGGGTTGGGCTTCAAAAATATATGACACTATGTTTTGGTTCATGGCTACACTATTCCTTAGTAATTAGTGTCACAAGTCTTGATAATTATGTGGCATTTTGTGTTGTTAACAAATAATAACATTAATTATTTAGTTTAAATAATATTTTCAAGCAATATTATTTATTAAATTTGTAATTCTTACAAGAAAATGTCACCAATTTTATTACGCTTTTGATAAGCGTCACACTAGTAAGGACGACAATAATAAAAATAACAATTGAAATTTTTTATACATTGCGACGCTTACAAAAAAATRTTAATCATTTTAATTTATTTAACGACACTTTAAAAAAGTGTAAGCAAACTATTGTGAAAATACTAACAATTTTGTAAAAGTGTCGCCTATATTGTTATAAATGTAGACACTTTTTTGAAAATGTCATCATGTAAATACGCTTTTTAAAAAGCGTCATGGTAAAGGTGTAATTACTGACACTTATGTAAGAGCGTCGTTACTTAATTACGTATTTTTTTAAGTATCGTCATATGGGTAAGAAAAAACTGACACTTTTGAAAATATGTCGTTCTATAAGTACGTTTTTTAAAAAGCGTTGTTATATTACTAAACATGCTGACACTTTTCTAAAAATATCATTATTTAATAACGTTTTTTAAAAAGTTTCATTATAAATTAGTTTTAATTTCACTTTTTAAAAAGCGTAATGAAAAAATGACGCTTTTTAAAAAGCGTCACCAATTTGTGTTGCTATTGATCTCTTTTGTTGTAGTGTATCTGTATCTACTTAATTCATAGGTTTTATTGGAGTTTCTCATGAATTGAATGAGTTTTATCGATTATTTATTATATCTATATAAAGTGAGTATTATACAGCATAAACACAAGACTCACAATATAATTCACTCATAAGATTGTCTTGTGTGTATCCGAATATCAAAATTGCCTCTAAATGTTTCCTAGAAGAAAGAAAAACAACCCAAAGGGCTATGTCTAAATCAAATGTGTTTATTAATGCAAAATGAACCAAAGTAATAGATTCTAAATCCATTGAGTTTCTTATCGAGTAGAGGATGGAGGAAAACTTTGAAAACCACAAACGTAATACGCACGACATTTTGGTGGCATTACATGACTTGAACAAGATGTTTGGTACTGACTTTGATTGTGAGTATGAAGCTGACAGGTTGAAGAATCTTCGCAAACGTTTAAGGTATTTAGGTCGATTATTCACCTCATTGGCAGAACCCACCACTGGATCACACACAAGGTTGAATGTACACAAGCCACATGGCAATATATTGTCAGAGTAAAGACTTACCTTAAAACATAAGTTATTTTTACCATCAATTTTATCTTGAAGCTAGTTATTGAAGGTGTTCTAATCTTTTTTTTTTTGTGTAGGGGTAAAACTTGGTATGGCATACGTGCATGCGAGCGAGATTGAGTTCGTTAGTCTATGTTGCTTATTCTAGGAGGTACCATATTCTGTTAACGATGATAACAACACAAAGATCATCCAAGTTTCATCTGACACAAATCATTTGAAAACAACTATTTTGACACTAAAAACTTATTTTGGGATGAGTTAGCTTGGTATGGATCTAGCTTAATATTAGGGAAATAACCAGAAATAGAAACAATGCATAAAGGTAGTAAAGCTAACTGCATAACATCCATTTTTGTTCCTGATTTTTACAGCTTTTGCTTCATTGATCACATGCTCATTACAGACCTAATATTTATACAATATGTCTGCTTACCCTAGTGTCTAGGGTTTATATGTATTAGCCGGTCTAGCTACACCACATAGGTAATGTTCACACTGAATCAATTCTTATCATCACAGCTGGCAATATTTGAACCACATGCATACGTCCATTTAATAGCCACAAACTTGTTTGTCTTCATGTGTTTCATCAGCAGGTTTGTCTTCAAGTCCAGCTTCCCTTCTTGATGACTCAGCTGCCAGGTTTCTTGATGACTCGGCTGCCAGGTCAGACTTGTAATCATTGTTGATATACCCCCTCAATTCTATGTAGGGACCAGTTGTGACTGTGAGTTTGTTTCGTAGCCTACAATAGAATTGCCCGATCAATGGCTTGGTCATAATGTCTGCAACTTGATCACATGCATGAACATATTGTGCTCTTATGTATCCTTTGTTGACCCTTTCTCTTATGAAATGCAAATCAAGTTCAAAGTGTTTCACCCTTTCATTGTTTATGGGATTTTTAGACAAAGATATTGCTCCCAAATTATCCATCCAAACAATCACAGGTTCTGGAACATCAATTTTCAGTTCTTTGAGCAGGGATCTCATCCACATTACTTCACAGGTAGCAATTGAAAGGCTTCTATATTCTGCCTCTGTTGAGGATCTTGAAACTGTGGGTTGTTTCTTTGCTTTCCAGGAGATTAAATTATTTCCAAAGAACATGCATACTCCTGAAGTTGATCTCCTATCATCCACGTCCGAAGCCCAATCAGAATCAGCATATACCTTTATACTAAAATCCTTACATGGAGAAATTCTCAAACCATAATTCATTGTTCCAGAGAGATACCTCATGATTCATTTTACTGCCTTCCAGTGAGAATTTAAAGGGTTTTGCATGTATTGACTGACCTTATTAACTGCATTGCTGATGTCTGGTCTTGTCAAAGTGGCATACTGTAAAGCCCCAACAGCCTGTCTGTAGATTTTAGGATCCTCTATTGGCTGCCCTGAATGTTTTGATAGAGGAGGCTGAGAAACCATAGGTGAGACAACACCTTTTGCCCCCTTCATGCCTGCTCTATCAAGGACCTCTGATATGTACTGTTTCTGACTTAAGAAGACTCCAGAAGAGTCTGTTATTGCTTGAATTCCCAAAAAGAAGTTTAAGCTGCCAAGGTCTTCGAGTGAGAAATGTTGATGCAGTGTGTGTATGAGGTTTTGCAAATCTTTATTACTGCTGCCAGTGAGTATTATATCATCTACATAGGCCATGACAATTGTGCATGAAGACTCGGTATGCTTGATGTAAAGAGAGGTGTCTGACTGTGGTGGAACAAAACCAAGGGAAATCAAAATGTTGGCAAATTTGCTTGACCATGTTCTTGAAGCTTGTTTTAAACCATAGAGTGCCTTGTGCAATTTACATACTGATTGTTGCTCTTCATCCTTGATAAATCCATAAGGCTGTTCCATGTAGATATCAGAATTTACATCCCCATTCAAGAATGCATTATCCACATCAAGTTGTTTAATGATCCATCCTTTGGTGACTGCCAAGGTCAGGACTGTTCTGATTGTTGCAGGCTTGATGACAGAACTATACGTATCTGTGTAGTCCAATCCAGGAGCTTGATTAAATCCCTTTGCCACTAGTCTGGCCTTATATCTAGCAACTGATCCATCTGAATTCTTCTTTATTTTGAAAATCCACTTTGATCCTATAACCTTTCTGTTTTTGGGAATCTGGACAAGAGACCATGTTTTGTTTCTTGAAAGTGCTTCAAATTTAACAACCATTGCATCTCTCCATTTAAGAATTGTGATGGCAATATCAGGTGACCTGGGCTCATATTGATCATTATGTAGATTAGCAGCATAATTTCTAGGCTTATAAATACCAGACTTAGACCTTGTTTGCAAGTGATGTCCTCCTGTGTTTTCCTGCACAGCAATATTAGGGGGTATAGGAATACCCACATCATCATTTGAAACAGTTACATCCATATTCTTAATAGGTAAGTCTATAGTGATTTGACCAATAGGAATGGAGTGTGATGAGGAGGATGTGACAGAAGCTGGAGTGTTGTTGGTGTTGGTAGATGGGGAATTCTGAGTGTGAGTATTTTCAGAAGGGGAATYGGTTGTGGATATAGATGGTGGAACATGTAKGTTGAGTAGGGGTGTAAAAGTGTCAGTTGTTGGAGACTTARTAGGACTGTAGGTGTCAGGWGGAGTTTTAAATGGATAAACATCCTCTTGGAACAGCACATGCCTAGTTATAATTATCTTATTTGATGGCAAAAGCACCTTGTAGCCTTTATGATTAGGACTGTAACCAATGAAAGTAGAAGGAACACTCCTTGGCTGTAATTTATGGGAAGAGTAGGGTTTGAGTAATGGAAAGCACAAGCAACCAAATGTCCCGATGAGTTGATAATCTGGGTTATCCTTACTGATAAGCTCAAAAGGTGACTTATACTGAAGCAGTTTATTGGGAGTTCTATTAATCAAGTAGACTGCAGAGCTGAAAGCTTCACTCCAGTATTTGGTAGGTACATTGGACTGAGATAAGAGAGAAAGGGAAACCTGAACAATGTGCCTGTGTTTTCTTTCTGCCAAACTATTTTGTTCAGGTGTATATGGACATGAGATTCTATGTAAAATACCACATTGATCAAGAATATGTTTCAGCCCTATAAATTCCCCTCCTCCATCAGATTGGAGACACTTTATTGTGGATTTGAATTGATTTTCAACAAGAGCCTTGAAATGAAGAAATGCAGACTTTGTATCAGATTTGTTTTTGAGTAAATAAAACCAAGTGAATCTGGATGCATGGTCAATAAAGCTAACATAGTATCTAAAACCATTGTAGGAGGTTATTGGAGCTGGACCCCAGAGATCACTATGGATAATGTCAAGAATCTTTTGGTTTT
>BMAC01001064.1:206244-225784 GCA_014905375.1 Phtheirospermum japonicum | reverse complement strand
TTGCATGTTATATTAACTTATTTTCTATGTAAAATATATGTTGTATATATATATATATATATTATATTTTATTTTTTTTTATTTTTCTTTTAATTGATTGAAAGTTCACCGACGGTCGCAAGCCGTTCAAGCCACCTCCGAGGATAGCCATGAGGGCTGAGGTTGGGGCTTTGGTTGGTGAATTTTTCTGGTCTAAACCCTAACCTAGGGTTCCTTGTAATTTTTTTAATTTATTTTTGAAAATCGGCTCCGAGCTTCGTAGTCACCGGAAAATTTTGAGCCGAGGACAGCCACTAAGTGGTCGAGGCAGAAACGGGGCTGAATTTTTAATAAAAAAATTATTATTCGGAGTTAAGTTAATTTTAATCATATTTTTAATTAAATAACCTTCGATTCTAGCCGATCGTCGATGCTAAATTGGAGCTCGACCAATCGTTTGCCAACCTTTATTTTCGGCACGGGCTGTAATCGAACTAACCGTATTCATATTTATATATATTCTTATAATTATATATTATTTACGGTTATAATTTATTGTTCTTCAATTTGTTTCGAAATTGGTTCAAGTCGGTTGAAGATTTAACCGAGTTCACGACATGTGTGCACTTGTTTTTAGTTAGTATTTGATTTTGGGCGTGACAAATTATAATAATATGAGATAATTTTATTATGCTCTTAATATTATAGATTTTAGATTTTAATTATTATGATTATTAAAAACTCTAATTTAAAATATTAAAATATAAAACAAATAAATAAATAACGAGTCAATTAGTTTTTTAGTTCAATCACTACCTAGATATAAAAAATATATTTGTGTACATTACAAAAATAATCCTTATAACTATTTAATCCTACCACCACAACCATCACTCTCATCGGTAACTGCTCAGTCCACTGCCGATGCTAATTTTCTGGCGATCGGTGTCGAGAATTTTCCTTTTTTTACCCAAATTTCATGCTATTTATCAAATAAGATTTCTTTATTTGCCCATATTTTTTTCAATCAACTAGTAAAATATTTTTTCTCGTATTACATAATAAATAATTAACAATAATTGTTCAGTTAAGTAATCACTTTTATTATTATTATTATTATTATTATTAGCAATCCTCTCGTGGGATGCACATAATGTATATTAATAAATATTTTTTTTTTGAGAGTTTTAATGCATAATATAAATATGATTAAATAATAGAAGACTTAAACATAATGACAATCAAAATACTAAATACATCAAATGTATATTTTATGATAAACAAAAATGATAGTAAATTGAATTTTCAAAAATAAATTCCATCCTATAGAATTTAAACGATATGTATTAATATAATTTCTACACTCTTCTATAGTTTACAGTATGACATATAATTTAAATGTTCATTTTCTCTTTAGAAATTCTACATGGTGGGAATATATGTGAACTGGAAAAAACTATATAATATAATGAAATAAAAGTACAAACATATTTTTATTTATAGAATTTAATTAATACAAAGATGGATCAATATTACAATATTGTTGATACAACATCAAATACTCAGGTCGGCATGCACATTGAGGTAGGTCGGCTAAATAAAGGGCGCGACCTCTTTGAAAGAATTATCGAGCTCTTATGGGTTGGGATGGTAGTAATGCCCTTAAATCAGGTCAGATAAGAGAGTTGGGCTTTATACGCTCAATCAACCCAATTTATATCCCAAAACTTCTAAATCTATTTGTATTTACTTGAAACTTTTTAACTTTGCTTCTTATGAATTAAATTAAAGATAAACATAGCCTTTATAGAATAGGCTTTTAAATTCCTATCGTCAAGTTTCTTCATTACATTTTGAAAGAACTTTGATGCCTATATAAATAAAAAGATATAAATCTCAATTCCCAAAAATCGATCCACTCAAGTTAACCAACATAAAATTTCAAATCTCACAACTCACAAAAATAACAATTTTCATAAGGCTTTTTGAGAGCCTAAAATGAGCTCATGTCTAACAATAAATGATAATAAAAAGTAAACGGGACTAACTAGGGATTATTTGTAAGCAAGGTACACCTTGCATAGTGCATTCTTATGTATTTTTAGTTGTTATATGATGTATTTATACATTGATGAATATTTATCTTTTATTCGATGTATCTATATAGTAATATTATGGAATAAATCTATATTTCTATTTTTTTTATGTATTGTATTTAGTAGTTTTCATTGATGTACACACATATTGATGTATATTTAATATTTTATTTTATGTTTTTATGTATTTACGTACATATAATGTATCTAGTAGTTTTATATATATATATATATATATATATATATATATATATATATATATATATATATATATATATATATGATTAGTTTTAAATGAGAACCATGTCCTTATATGTGAACCTAGGGTCAATTATGGGTTTTAGATCTAATTAAATGGATGGATCAGATTTTTTGTGTATTTTTTTTATTTGATTAAAAGCATTAGGGATTGTATAATAAAAGCACTGCTTGTGTATATAACTAAAATATCAATAAAGTACTGTAATTGTATAATAAAAGTACTACTGGTATATAATAAAAGTAATAGTTCGCAGGTTCACATATAATGACATGGTTCCCATTTGAACCCACCCCTATATATAATATATATATATATATATAGGGGCGGAGGCACTCAGTGCCTTACCCGGGCTCTAGCCGGGTGGATTAGTGTAAAGGTAGTTATTAGGTTTTCACAACTCAATTTCAAATTAAACCAAAAATAGCCCACTAATTTTTTTTATTAGGCAGCCCATTAATAGCCCAATCCAACCCACTCAACCATTTAATTAAAAGTTAATTTAGCCCAATAACAACAACCCCCAATTAGTTAAGGTATTATTCCTTTTAACTTGTCTTAATTCTCAATTTAAAGAAAAAAAAAAACGAGAGAGGCACAAAGAGTTGAAGAGGAAGACAGACAAAAAAAACGAAGAAAGAGGCTGATTTCTCAAAACAACCAACAACGTTCATCCAATTTCTGATCAAATTTCTGTCTATTTTCAGGAGCTCCATAATCAATAGGGTAAGCTTTCAAAATTCATATATTCAACATTCAATATTTTAATCCTAAATCCTAATTCCTTAATTGGAATTTCATTTTATTTCAAGGCTTCAATCCCATCTAATTCTAATTTCTTAATCGTAATTTTGTAAATTTATTAGCTACTCACTTCTCACAAGTCGTATATTTGAAAATAACAATGCTAAGAAACTATTAATATTTTGTTTGTATCTTGAATTTGAATGGTCTTTCTCTGCTTTACAGAAAATGTGAATTAATTGAATTACTAGATTGATTATTTAGTATATATATAACACTCTTTTTTATTCCTTTTTTATTCAATTATCATCTTTTGTCAATTACAAACTATGCATGTATATTTTTTCAATGAATAAAATTAACTCAAAATTAGTAATGAACAAATATATTAAGATGCTTGTGAAATATTCATAACAAAGTAGACATACAAGAATTCACAATGAACAAATACGAAAATGTCTAAAAGTCAATAATTACATTAATTACGTTGAAAAACACAACTAGTTATAAACTTTTGCTCCTTTGTTCTCAATTCTCTCCGTTCTCATCAAGATCATCACCATTATTTGCTTCACCATCTCCATCATCATCAACCTGAAACATAAATTTACAACATCTAGTCAACCTATAACAATTAACAATAAAGAATTAGCAAGAAAGTAATAAATATCCTATGAAAATATAATCCGTCTACTAAGATATAACATGGCATGAGTAAATAAACTATCTTGTAAGCTACAATAAATATGACAGATAATAATAATTTCCAATGTAATTAATCTTAGTACGTTTAACAATTCTGGCAACCAAACAAATCACAATCTAATGTAGGCCAAGAGCAAAGAAACAATTTAAGAAAAGAACTTAAATGTCAAGAAAAGAGATGCTTAGAATTCATATATATGTAAGACTTGGAAAACTTTATTGTGTATTGCACACCTTCATATGCATGTATACAATTATACATGAATGTATCGATGTATCACTCATTCATTACAAAATCTTATCCATACTAGTAATTTTATTCAAGGGTAGTATGCGCAAGTATCCATACTAGTAATTATCAAAGAAGGGGTCACCAGATAGTATCATATGCTTAGAAAACCTCAGAAAAAATGAACGATATGACAAGAGGAGCTTACGTTGTCAAAGTCATCAAGATCAGAAGCATCTAAAATACTCTATTTTCCATCATTGTTGTGTTCATCCACAACTGAGAGTACAAACAAAAATCGTACCTAGTATATGTTAACACTTATATTAATCATTAAATAGAGGCTTCATTTATAAACTGAAACATACACTGATCCTAGATGCCATAAAAATATAAGCTTATTATTATAAAAGCAGATATAGAAAGGAGGAGAATTTGCTGACCAGTATAAATCTCCTTCACGATCATGAAACTGAATTTTGAAGTCCCCCACCAGTTCGGTTAGACCAGGTTCTCCGGTGTGGCAAAAACAACAATTCCCTTGCGCGGCGCACGGATCCAGAAATCTTCTGGCTGCAAAGGTCAACAAATTATTTGAAATAGTGACAAGCCCCCAACGAGGGATAAAATAAAGACAAAAACTCATGCCAAACCGCCTAACGGAGTACATTCGGTTAGGCGGAGCCCAAATTTAAGTTTTTCAGTTTTTCTTTTTAGTTTTTTTTAGGTTTTCTATTTTTTTTTTCATTTTTTTAGGGTTCCGTTTTTTAGTATTCAATTTTTTTAAGATTTAATTTTAGGGGAACCTGCTCAACAGTTAGGTGGTTTGACAATAGTGTGGCTCTCTCTCGAAGAAATCAAAAAAAACCTCTCACAAAATGAGGTAATATGCAGGAAATTTCCAATTGCTTCATATAAGATCCTTATGAATGCAATTGCATTTATATACAAACACCTCATCTAAGACCACTAAAACAAGAGGTTAGAAAGGGCATATACCATGAGATCCTTGGTCTTTAGATGCTTTTTCGTAGAAAACAATACTCCTGTAAGAATATAAAGTTGCTCATAAGGCTATGATGAGTTTAGCTACCCATAAAGAGTAAATGAGAAGAACTTCCTATCAGCCCAATGTAAATAGAAAAAATAAACAATTCAAAATAACAAACAATTCCATAAAGAGCTACATTCATGTTCGATTCGATTAAGACTGATTCAAGTTCAATCTAAATAATAACAATCTAATTCACAATTTTGTTTTGAGTGATTCAATTCAATAACCAATACCAAGAGTAAAAAATAATAATTTTACACTTGCATTTCCTGAAAAATATAAATTCCTACCACTAAGGTTAGATATCATAATAGCAGGCCTAACCCAATACGGACACTTGTGAAGACGAAACTCTCTTAGCATGCACCTGTAACATATTATTATTAGCAACTTAATAAAACAACCTGATGAACATGGGGAATGAATCATCAGAAAAGTACCTACGTCCAGGGGGAGTTTCACCATTGAATTGTGTCATGATTCGTTCAAAATACTTCACGTACCTCTATTTAAAAAAATAAAATAAATCAGTCACTTTTCGCATGCTATAGGCATTTCACAGAAATTTGGTGATATTTGACTTACAATCTGGCTTGGAAGAATGAGACCCTTCCCATCAATGCATCTTTGCTGGATATAGTAATTAATGCACACCTCGGCAGATGGGAAAAACAGCAGTTAATGACAACGTAAAAATAATGACAAAAAAAAGAAGCTAATCTTGCCCATAGAACAAAAGCAGTGTGTTGATTTTTTAGGTGACTATGCTTTTACCTTTAAGAAAAGAAGGCTACATATCATCAAACCTGTCCTTGCCTTCCCAGCTTTACAGTGAACAACTACCTCATTTAATATGTCCTCCTTCAACCATGAGTAAGCACTTTGGCAAAACAATTTTATAAGTACAATAGGAGGGCAATTGTGGTCGTCAAATGGGAAAGATGCAACCTGAACAAAGGTAAACTAAAAAGACAGATTCAGAAATATAAGTACTTGGCTTTTTGGTTTGGTTTAGTACTTTAGTGAAATTCAAATGAGTTTTATAACTCAACTTTTCAGTCAGAACATAATCAATTTATGGAATATAAACTAAATCCAACTGAGAATCACTATTTAGTGCTGCGTGGATTTCAATTTTCTTGTTTTCTTTTTGTATTCAATTGTCCACTCTGACTTTGAAATTCAGATCAAAACAAAACTAGAAACCTACTCAACCGACTCTAGACCCCACAATTAACTTCACCACCATGCTCATACCAAGTCAAAGTATCTAATACTCAAAAGCCTCCCCTGCCACCATCTCCAAGCTGGGGAAAAAAACCCCTTCCCAGCATTAAAAACTAGGAGTTTTATTTCATAAATCAACAGATCATGATGATGAATGCTGGACAAGGAACAGACGTTGTAGAATATTTGACCATTGAATTTTGTTGACTCTTTTGTCGAAGTAATCATATGATTATTTTCAACATCAACAAACATGATAACTTTTCTTGTTAGATATTATCAAGTAGCAAAACAAGGCAAACCCTTCATTCGGAATATGTTACACGCTTTAGCTTGGTACTCATATATTCAAAAATTCAAGTGATTTTTTGCCAGAAAGTGAAATTAAAGAATTGGATACACATCTAGTTCAGCTATAATAAATTGCTTGAAGATCAAAATATACCTTTCCCTCAAATAGCGAAGCATCATATAAACTCTCTGAACAAAGATTGTACACTTTGTATTTTCCCTGAATAAATAAACCAGGTTAGACATGATCAACACAATATGAACAGCATAAGCTCTATCATATAAAATAAAATAAAATAAAATAAAAAAACTCAAATCAACCAAATTCATCCTTAGTTCGCAAACAAATGGGACTGTTAATCTCAAAGTACAAATGTGCTAGAAACCAAAGGATTTAAAAAAATATGAATCTTCATGGTAATTCTGGTACCACTGCATCATGATTTCAATCATCTTACCACTGCATCATGATTTTGATGCACTATTCATACAACACTCTAAACATGTTTTCCTTTTTGTATGCTTTCGACTTGGCTGTTGTGCTCATGTCATAATTACATTTTGGTGGTTGTGCTCTCAATTTTCAAACTAAATATATTTTCAAGAATGCTTACTCCAGATATTAATTAATTAAAAAACATAACCTGTTGCCTTATTAAGGTTTTCGAATCCCATGTATGAACCTTGGTTCTAAGCACTAAACCATAGTTGTGATCTTGTCTGTTGTAGTTTTGATGTGATTAATTGGGTTTCTTGACTAACTGTGGTTCTACATGAGGTATAAATCGTAAACCATCACCAAATATGAATTTTGCACAAATTTAAATAACATAAATTTGCATGACACCGTCTTACCACGAGACGATAGTACTTTTTGATAAACAGTAATAGAAGTGTGATTTATTTTTGTTAAAAAGCATCAGGTCTTATTTAATGTACAAGATTATAATAAAAAAAATTTTGTAGTTTCTTGTTTTCTTTGATTTGATATTTATTTTTTTATTAAATTTTTATTTGCCCTTGATGTGAACTAAGTTTATCATTTTTCATTTGGATTATTAGTTACAAAAATTATCCTCGAAGCTTGGAGTATTTACAAAAAATACCCACAGAAGTTCTAAAATTATGGGAAAAAAAAAAAAGAGATTTAATTCATTCTTAATTTGAGTAGTAAACAACATTATTTCATTAAATGTACAGAATAGGGGGTGAAACTTTTTTTCTTATGAATGGGAAAAATAAGATGATATCAAACCTTAAGGAGTTCTTTTTATTTATTAGAAGCTTTCTTATTTTCTTATTTTTCCTTTTTTCTTTTTTGTAATTACCGAAATCTTAAGGGCAGTTTTGTTAATCACTAATCACTTTTCTATTTTCCTCTCATTTCAAAGGTTCAAATAAGGCAAAATAAAAAACTTCTCTCTTTCGACTCTAGCCATATTAAGTAGCTTTGATCATACAGTTTAAGTTCAAGAAACACCTATCAACTAGATCTTGACAATGTAAACATAATCTTGAGATCGTTGCACACCGTTAAAAGTTGAAACAGAAATCTGATCATGAATTTTCAGCATTAAAATCTTACGTTGCGAGGATGATTTTGAACTAGAACGACTGCTTCTTGGTTGGTAAGATGTTCCCAAAGACCATCAGATGCGAATATAATGAACTGATCGTGAGGCAGCAACTGGTGCACTGTAATTGCTGGCTCTGCACTCAAAATTGGTTTTTTGAAAGATTCACGAAGTCAAAATTTCAGATACAGTGGCTCCCTGTTATATTCAGCCTTTTTCAAATACACATCTCCAATTGATCTTGAGATCTGTAAATAACATCTTCTATCAAGTCTACAATAATGAAACTCAAAGCACGAAATACAGAATGGATTAAAAAAGAGAAAAATGTAACAACCATATAACAAGGAACAATTCAAAAATTTAAAGAAAGAATTAACCTACTGCAAAGCTCCTTTTTTTTCTTTGTTCAATATAACAACCATATAATCTCAACAGTAACTAACAACTAACAACTATCAATTAAATATAACTAAAAGTTAATAACTAACAATTCCAGATTTATAAAATAAATTTATATAATATATAAAAGCTGGACAATATGCCAAAAAAGGCAACTTCTCGCCAAAAATGAAGTTTCTAAATTCTGTATACTAAGTTCTTTAGTTAATTAATTAATTAGGTTAATTTTTATTTATTTTTACTTGGTATGGGCTATGTTTATTACCGAGTCCAAGCCCGCATGCAGCTAAGTATAATAATTAATTGTCATCATTGTGGAGTGAACCAGAACTTTAACTGAATATTATGATTAAAAATGAAACAAACGTTTCAACTGATTCTTCAAATTTTTGACTGATTAAAAGGGAAAAGAGAAGAAAAAATAAAAATGTATGTTAACACCTTAGAAATAAACATAAAATAAAATTAGCAATATTGTTAGTTAAATCCATAGTAACAAAATATGTATACGGGAATTATTCGGCACAGCTAATAATTCATAATTCGGTTTATTTTTACAGTAGTAATTATGTCGCTGGTGCTACTACTAATAATAAATACTTACTTCAAAATAAACAAATAAATCCTAAATACGTCTAAAACGGGACAAATTGGGCATTTGAATCAATAAAATCACCTAAGATGCATTTTTTTTGGATTGTTTTGTTGACTTATCCCACTTTGGTACTCGGTGGCATGAAAATCCATACATTTTCTAAAAGGATTCTATTATGTTTCCCTTTCTAAAGTGACCAAAAAAACAGATCCTCAGTGTTTCTCACTGGAATGTAAAATACAAAAGGAGCCTCACAAAAAGAAACAAAATCATGATTTAGCATTTATAACCTCAAATATGCTTCTTGCGCATTAAAAAAATGAGCACACGTAACATAAAAAATGTGTTCAAACAGGACAGGCATCCTCCACAAAATTGCCATTTGCCAGAGCTTGTACAACAAGAATAATTGTTCATCCATTCACCTCAATAAATATTCCAGATAATCAGAGTTATCCAACAAGAAGTCAAATAATCACATAGTATCCAACAAGAAGTCAGGAAGATTAATATTGCAGAAGCAGCACATATAACTTAAGCTATTTAAAAAAAAAAAAAAAACTACAAAAATAGTAGTGGCTGCAAACATACGGAACCCACTTTAAGCTGCTTCATTGTTGGCACTAAAAGTATATATATATATATATTATGACTGTCTCAGAATAAGACTTAAGAAAGAAATTGTAGCTTTCCAACTTATCTAGAATTTGGTTTGCATGGTTGCTTGGTTGGAGAGAAACAGAAAGCAAGCAACAAATATAGTGATTTCAACTCACTAACCGGACACTCCAATCAGTGAGTGCTATCCTAAGACCTATCATTCTGACAAAAATTATCACATCCCATATGATGATGATCAAAAATTAATGGCTAAAAAAAAGGCCCGACTGGTACTTGTAACATGTAATTAAAAAAAAAAGAACAATCGGTACTAGAATCGCAAGACAAGTTCATATATATTGGTGATTATATATATCTATTGAAGAAAAAAGTTCTACAATAGCAAATAACTAATAAGAAAAACAACCATTAACCTTATTACATGCTAATATTTATCCACAGGTGTTAATGAGGTACATGTGTAGAATTTCGTATTAAGAGAACATTGAGAATCACAGAGGGAATAAATTGTACCTGTGAAGCGCCTTAAAATTATATATAAATTAAACTTTTACTCTTGTTGGCATTTTATCGAACACCTTCTCTACAACACCTTCTCTACGTGTTTGTTCCATGGCTGCTGCACAAAGAAAAGAATAATGCAATATCATAATTCACAAAATTATAAACATATTGCTATAAAGATTGAAATTCATTCACACCTGTGTCTATTTAGTAAGGGTTTGTTGATCAATCACTACGATGAAGAGCCCTAAAACTCCTCCATCATCCCTAAATCTAAAATTGGGGAAATAATTGTTCTTTGTGGTAATTAACTGTCAGGGCGTGAAAAATGGATATGGATATGTGGGGATATTTGGCGCCAAAATAATTTTGTTGCGGGCGGTAAATTGAAGATGGATTTCGCAAGAACGTGGGTTCGCTATGCTCCTGAAAAAAATCTCACCATCTCTAAGAGCGACGTTTTGCCTTTGTTTTCTTTTTTTTCCCTTTTAGGCTGTTAATCTTGAAATAAGAGGCATCAGTAGTTAATATTTTCTACCCAACACGTTTTGTGTTAATTGTTTCATTTTTTTAGCATAATGATACACATTTCTCATTTTTCCCCATTATAACTTTTTTTTTAATATCATTTCTTTTAAGTATATATACTAATATCGTTTTACCCGCGCAGCGGGTGTGCTTTTTTATTTTTATTTTTCTTAAGCATAGGAGTATCACCAAATACTCCAGAATTTTGGGATTAATCAGCCAAAATATCACCGACATCCATCATCCAATCCAATGAAGCCTGATGAAGAAAATGAAATTGGTGATCATATACTAAAAATCGGAGAAAGAAATTATATCCTGATGTTGTGATGAGCTGAAGATTTCATCTGAATCCCGCAAAGAGCTTCATAAAATTACTTTGTGCAAGAACAGTAGGTGGATACATACACTCAAAAAAAATTTGGGGGTTCAGCGTATGGGCAACCCTTAGCAAGAACAGTAGGTGGATACAAACACTTAATATTTCCTTTTTTTTTTTTTTTTTTTTTGTAATTGAAGGGTGGTATATAAATACAATAAAATAAATAAACACAATCATCTTATTGATATTATTGAATTTAATCTAATTCAGGATCTCGTCTCTAAGTAATTCAAATAACGTCATTATTATGTTGATTAAGATCGTAAAATATATTTATCAAGTATCAATTGTTAAAAGCTTAATTGAGTTATTGATTTTAACATATAAAAATTGTAGACGGTGGTCTCAAATTTTCTTTGTACTTTGATGTGGTAATGAAAATTTTTCTTCCCTAATTTTAAAACCCGTTTTGTGCTATTGGGTCTTGATGTTGGGCTTGATTAATTAATTACTTCTTAATTCTTATTTTAATAGTGTTTTTGACTATTGGGCTTGAATATTTGAATACTTTCACCTATTTTTTTCAATAATGCAATTATTTTTCAAATATAAGGAATTTATATTCAACTTAAAATTAATATTTTTTTTGCAAAATTAATTTTGTTTATGAAATTGTCTTCCCTTAAAGGTGTCATAATATTGTATTTGCAAATTGAGTTTTAAAAGTGTTAGCAACTAATTAAATCAATGTGTTACTTAAGTTGTTGTTGAGTTAAAGTGATACAAATTTATGTTACAAAAAAATTAACAAAAAAAGTGTTACTTAAAAAGTGTTACCTAATTAAAAGTGTTGTATAAAAGTGTTACATATTTGAAGAGTGTTACATAAATGTTACATAAATATTATAATATAAAAAGTGTTACAAGCATGTGTTACAAAAAGTACCTAATATAAAAAGTGCTACAATTTTTTGTACCTAATATAAAAAGTGTTACAAGCATGTGTTACAAAAAGTACCTAATATAAAAAGTGCTACAATATGATGTTACTTTAGGTCACTTTTTTTAGTGATTGTCGAGCTTGTTGAATAATGCGTCAAGATCACTCGGTCATTTTTTTCCTTTTTCTTGTTGTGATTATGAAACATAAGAACAAATCTCTATAGGCGTTAGTTTTTTTATTCTATATTATTTTATTTTTTATTAAAGTTACTTTAGTGCGGGTAGATTTTAAATCCTGGCTCCGCCACTATATATATATATAGAGAGAGAGAGAGAGAGGATTGGGTTCAAATGAGAACCCGTCATTATATGTGAACTTAGGACTAATCCTGACCTTAGATCTCAGTGCAATTATATGTCCAGGTTCATTGTGCTTTTTAGACAGTACTGTAGTGCTAAAATCAGTCCAATTTTTTAATTTAATTATATATATATATATATATATTTTACGTTTTAAAATATGCAATATGTATCTTAAATTGTAGATCTTGAGAATGTGATTAATTTGATATATATTTCATTCAAAACGAATAAAATTTGAAAAAGTTATGGTTTGTTGAAAATTTGAGTTTCATTTCAAATTTTTGAATTTGTAGTTTATAGACGAAATTTGTACAATCGTAGTGTTTTTTTTGTCATGATCTCAACCATCAAGACATCAAGATTATCCAATCTATCTAATGGTCAAGATGAGTCCATAGGTTCACATATAATGACGGGTTCTCATTTGAACCCAACCTTTTATATATATATATATATATATATATATCGACGAGGTGCGCCTTGCTTTTGCTTTAGGATATACGACATGTTGGAGTTGAATATTTCCAAACATGTTAATATTTTGAGTCAGATGAGTGAACATATTCATGTATTATATGGTGGAAACCAGTGTTTTGAAAACCCAAATGAACATGTGTTTATGTTTTATGATGGAAATGGCATGTATGTGTAACAATTAACAACTAAATAAAACAAATGTGAATTATAATTCGTAGAAAGACACGGGGAACTTAAAATCTTATTATTGGCTTTGTTTCACCACTTTAAATATGGTGTTTTCGACTGATCATGCAAACTTCCGGCCTTATTCTGCATTATCTTTTCCAATACAAATAAGAAAAAAGCCCTAATCAAGTTTCTTGACGGTGCATTCCTTAGAGCAAAGCCGCAGGCACCCTTCGTACTTAGAACTATCTGCAAAACAATAATTAATGGGTTCATTCAAGACAAAAAAACCATCAGTTATAAATGAGAGAGAATTAGTTTTTTTATATAGTCCATTTTCTAAAAAAAGATCATTATATTGTCAAGTATAAAAACACCAACACTAAGTTAGTAAAATTATCAAAAAAGGTACAAAATTGTTCCGATCGAACTTTTTTGCTGACGTGACGTGATTCAATACTTTTTTATATCATTTTTCTTTAGTTTCAAACATGAAATTGAAGAAAATAACCTAGGAAAGAAATTCATTTTTGATCTATTATATTGGACACATTCCAAAAAAGATACATGACATTGGTTCGTCAAACCACGTCTACTAAGTTGGTCAATTGATCAAAAAATAATTGTCCAAATAACATTTGGTCTAGGTTTTTGATGACATGGCGTGATTCTTTATTTTCTTATCACTTTCCTATAATTATAAACATTACAACCCGATTTTGATATCCCTTTTCTTTTTCATTTTTCTTTTTTTTAAATTTAATTAATAAAATTTGAATCAATAAAAAATTAATAAAATCTGAGATAAATATAATAGCATAAAATAAATATTAAGAAATTATAAAATAAATATATATATTTTATTGAAAATTTTAATTATTAATAATAAAGAAATAACTAATACAATTAGAGATAAATATAAAAATATAAAATAAATGTAAAATTTTATATGAAGAAAAAATCATATTTTTCCATACAAATACCTATATTTTTTTTATGATTTTTTAATATTTATTTTATGTTTTTATATTTCTTTATGATTTGATCAATTCTTTGATAATTAAAATCTTATTAATAATAAAATTAAATATAAAATTTTATATTTATTTTATAATATCTTAAGCTATATTTTATATTTTTATATTTATCACTAGATTTAAAAAAAAATATTTATTAAAATTTATTAATTTGATTCAAGAAAAAATAATGAAAGGAAAAATAGGTTTTTGTCTGCAATTTAATTTTTAAAATTAAAGAAAAATGATAAGAAAATGTAGAATAACGCCACATTAGAAAAATGCCCCAATCAAACTTTTTCTACTTTTTTTCTTTTTTTATGAATTGTCCAATTTAGCAGATCATGTATGACGATTGACAATGTCACGTATCTTTTTGAAATATGACCAATATAATGGAACAAAATGAATTTCTTCTCAAGTTTTTGTCTTCAACCCAATGTTTAAAATTAAAGAAAGGTGATAAGAAAATATTAAATCACGTCACGCCATCAAAAAAACGGATCGAGATAATTTTGTACCTTTATTTTGATAATTTTTATCAACTTAATGTAGGTGTTTTAATACTACACAATATCATAATTTTTTTTATGGAAAGTATTAAACAATATAATAAACTAAAAAAATAATTTTCCCGTATATACAGGCTGAATGCAAGAAAATAAAACAGTAAATTACAGGGATGTCCCATTTAAGCCGTGGGACATCATAAGGTTTTTTGATTTTATGAGTAGAAAATTATTATTTTCATCGTAATGTTTTTTGATTTTGAAAACTATTTTTGTTTATTAAGACAATTTTGGCTTCATAGTCAGATGTGAGATATTCCCAAATACCCTTCAGCGGGTGATGGTCCGATGACGACCCAATATTGGGTGACCCAACAAAATCACTAAAATAGACTCTGATACCATGTTAGGACTTGACATTAGATATAACTCGATTTCACATAACCGGCTGGTAAGTTGATGCCTTGATCCCACTTATATAACACTATTTTGTCTAGTCTCTTAGTCGGGATTTCCAGGCCAAATCGCCTGAAAAGGCCGGCCGAAAAAAAAAGGGGGGGGGGGGGGGGACCTTTTTAATCATATTACCTGCCGCAAACTTTTCGCACTTGGAATTTGCACATCCATATTCGCATTGGAAACCTGCGGCAAAGTCTATATCACAATTCTTCAAGCATTTAAACCGAGGGTAGCGACCCTCGGTTTTCCCCTCGAAAATATTTTCCGAGGGAATTTTGCCCTCAGAAATATTTTCCGAGGACAGTTTTTCCGAGGGAACGTTTCCCTCGGTTTTCCCCTCGGTTTTTCCAAAAACCGAGGGAATTTTCATAAAAACCGAGGGAAAAAACCCTCGGAAAACTGTTTTTTTTTTGTAGTGATATGTGGGCGGGAGTGCATGGAATATTTATTGAAAATAAATATAACGACCTCATAGTATTAGGTCGCATGAGGTCGCAAGCTAATCCAACATATCAGCGACCTAATTATGAGGTAGCCAGGCTCTGATATTGGAAATTATTGAAAATTTTATTCGTGGAAATAATTCTTTATTTAGTTGTTTGCCTTTTTTGGGCTCAAAATAAATTAGGAAACTAGATTTAGGACTTTATTTGTTTTCTAGTTTTTAATTAGGACTTTAATTAGTTTCCTAAATTTTGTTTAGGATTTATTTTCCTTGTGTATAAAGACTAGGACTTACTTGTCTATTTAAGACAACACAAGGACATAAGACAAATTAATTTTTGCCACAATCAAGAGACGCACAGAATAGCAAGGAACGAGCGGCGCAAAGCATCAAGGAAGAACACAAGCAAGATAGCTACTTGGAGCCATTGTTCGAGATCAAGAAGTTTTTCAAAGTTGCGTGACCAACGGAGAAGATCTTTTCATCACGGCGACAAGTATTTAGTATCAAGTGTTTGATACTTTAATTTTCATATATTACTTATTATCTTTTGTATTAATCGTGAACAAGAAAGTAATATAGTTTTCGGGTTTGTACACCCAAGTTCACAAGTACTTTTACTTGTGAACTGAATTTAATTTGCTGTGTTCTTAAGTTTTATTTCCGCTGCATGTTTTTATTTTAACTCTGGTTGATGTTGATAGTCAGTGTTGATTAACATTGATAACAACATCATAAAATTAAAACTTATTTACAAAACCATAGACCTTCAAATTTTACAATTGGCATCTAGAGCGGGTTACTTAACCTTTTAAGTACTGATCCTTATTTGTCTAGGTACTATGGATAGAGAGGATGATGAATCTCTTGATGAGTACGAGAAACTGTGCATTGAGCATAAGCAATTATTTGTTAGTTGGGCAAAACAAGTACTCAAAGTCAAGGATCTTAAGATCGAGGTGGATAAACTGACTCAGGAAAAGGATGACCAACTAAATATAATTGTCCGATTGGATTCATCCCTCACCAAAAAGGATGATGAGCTAGAACGAGTAAAAATCGAGTTGAAGAAGGTCCAAGAAACCCTCACAAACCTCAACAAGGGCAAGGCCAAGGTGGATGATATTCTGGAAATCGAGTATCCCGAATTTTTCAAAACACGGGATTGGATACAAGCATGTTCAAAAGCCAGATTCAAGTCAAAAGGTGAAGTTGACCAAACGCCACAAGAGAAGAAGAAGACAATACATGTGCCATCACTGTGGTGAACCAGGTCACATACGACCATACTGCTGGAAACTTGTTGGCAAACAAACTCATTTTAAAAGGTCGCAACTGACTGCTGAATCCAATGTTGGTTTCCTGAAAACCAACACCAAAACCAACACCAGGTTCAAGGTCAAGAAAAATGATATCAAGTGCAATATGATCTGTACCTACCTGAAATCCCACGTCCCTGGAGCCTGGTACTTCGACAGTGGATGCTCTAAGCACATGACCGGCTCAGAAGATCTCCTCTCGAATACTGTCAAGTTTTAAGGAGGAAAAATTAAGTATGGTGGAGTGGCCTAGGAACCCTTCATGTACCTGGTATTGCAAAGCTTGAGAACGTGTTGCTGGTTAAAGGTTTAACTGCGAATTTGATAAGCATCAGCCAACTGTACGATGGTGGTTTTAATGTCAAGTTCACTCATGAAAAGTTTGAAGTTTATGACGAGGGCAATACATGTATTCTTACTGGACATCAGACAACTGCTACCAAATCGAAGATGCAGGTGTTGAAATTGAAGAAATTGGTGATGTTGGTTTCGATGACGGTTCTGGGAACTCAACATCAAACCCAACATCGACTCAAGCTGATCCCAAATCAGACTCAAATTCAGTTAAGACGTTTGCTCCAGTCACTCGTATTGAATCGATGGTAAGTGAGTTTATTACGAAAATATCTGATACATTCGAGATGAGTATGAAAGGTAATCTCTCTTACTTTCTTTGGTTGCAAATCAAACAACTGGGTGATGGTACTTTTCTTTCTGAGTCCAAATATGCTAAAAATCTTATATCTTGGTATAGCAAAAAATAGAATTGCATTTCTCTTTCTATAGCTAACGCCGAGTATATTGCAGTTGGAAGTGCTTGTACACGATTATTGTGGATGAACCAAATGATAGAGGACTACGGTCTACATAGAAGAACATTAATTGTGCTCTGTGATAATTCCATTGCCATTGATATCTCGAAAAATCTGGTCCATCTTTTTCGAATCAAACACATTGACATAAGGTACCACTTTATTCGAGACTTGGTTGAGAGGAAGATAGTTAGCCTTGAGCATATTGGAACAGATAATCAGCTTGCTGACATCTTCACTAAGGCATTAGATTTCGAAACCTTCTCTCGTTTGAGAAGAGATCTCGGTATGTGCATTGTCTGAACCAATGTTGGTTTGTGATGTTGTGACACCCAATATCAACACCAGTCACAACATCTATATACTTTTGCATGCATTTTTATTTTTATTTTCATACATAATCCTAATGCATTGAGTTTGATTGAAAGTGCGATAAGGTCCTGTGTTGCAATAAAAGTGATGGCAAAAATAATCAACCTCTTCAATTAGGTGAGTGTGGGTTTGCCCGCAGAAATTGGTTTTCTCCCAGGTCCAAAAACAAGAGGTGTTAAACAGCAATTGCTGAAGATTAAAAGATTCAAATCCCTTCAAGGATGAAGAAAATCCGGATACAAATTGATCCAATCTTTAAATTTCACCTTCTTAAGAGACCTTGACGTAGTCATTAACTTGGGTTAAGGAGTAAGTTTCCATTGACTTCACCTAAGGCAATGTTGGTTTGTAATGTTATCAGTAATAAAAAGCAACATTGGATCAAGTCACTGAAATCATAATTTGTTTTTGTATATTCTTTTAGGGCATGAATTTTAGGCATCCCATAGGACATTCATACTTTGTGAAGATGCCATCTTATTGTGCGTACTGTTGCTTGTGTTTTTGTCTATCTTGAAATCTCTTAATTGTGTTTTGAATCTTGCTAACCGCGTGTTTCAGCGGAGTTGTAATCGGACGGTTGGACGGGTAATAAAGATATTGATTTGGTGAGTGAGAAATTACTTTGCAAAGGTTTTGCTCAACTATGGTGATGGTTTATAAAAATCTAGCTATATCTCGGTTTTAATTTGTAGTTGGAATTTGTGTTTTTATTCTCCAAATAAGAGATAGTGGGCTATTTAAGCAGGAACAGATGCAGTGCGGGCAGATGAGACAGACTGGGAGTGACTCAATGTTGGTAAGGGACTACCAACATGACTACCAACATCATCCTTGGCAGCTGTCTTCTTTTTCTTCTTGTCCTTTTTGAGAGCGGCAAACATCTCTTGCAAGGGCACATCTATTGAAGAGTCAGGGGAGTGCTCAAAAAGGCCTGTATCAAACTCAGGCGAAGCAGTAGGAATAGGAGACGGCGGGGGAACAGCAGCAGGCGACTTGACAGAACTAGTAACCTCTCCGGTGATGAAATCGAGCACAGTATATGGAGGCGAAGAGTACTCAGTAGCAGAAGACTTAGGAGAAATCTTGACTTTCGCCTGGCCTGGAGAAACACTATCCTTTTTCTGGTCGGGTCTCCTATCTGCTTTTCGTACGAGCTGCTTCCGACGAGTAAACCTCTTTTTCTCCGGCAAACTGGGAGCAGAACCAGACGGCGGCTCAACTCCGCCAATCGGAGCAGAAGGCTCAAAATCGTGATCATCAGGATCAGACTCAACAACTACATCCTCCTGGAGATTTATATGTTCAATCGGCACGTGGCGACGCGGACCTGCCTTGCTCTTTCCTTAATGGTGAGAATTATTCTCTCTAGAAACAGAGAATGAGGTGGAACTTGAAGAGCATGGATGAACGAGTTTGGAAGACCGTCCTAGTTGGATGGGAAAAGCCACGTGTCACGGATGGCGAGGGTGATGCCATTCCCAAGAAGGAGGAAGATTGGACTGCTGATGAAGCAGCCTGCTGCAAA
>BMAC01001064.1:182496-200987 GCA_014905375.1 Phtheirospermum japonicum | reverse complement strand
TTAAAGGCCTCGGGTTGCCTTGAGCATCCATAGCACCTATAAAAATAAGGATCAATACTTAAAAGGTTAAGTAACCCGCTCTGATACCAATTGTAAAAATTAGAAGGTCTATGGTTTTTAAAAATAAGGACCAGATTTGTGATGTTGTTAATTAATGTTAACAACACTGATTAACAACATCAACTAAATAACACCAGGTTATGCAGCGGATATTTAAAAAGAGAACACGATTAAACAAAATCAGTTCACAAGTAAATACTTGTGAACTTGGGTGTACAAACCCGTAAACTATATTACTTTCGATTCACGTTCAATACACAATTATAAAGTAATATATGAAAACTAAATATCAAGAAACTTGATACTAAATACTTGTTGCCGGAATGGCAAGATCTTCTCCGTTGGTTACGCAAACTTCAAAGATCTTGTTTATCACGATCGTTGGCTCCAAGTAGTATGTCGTGTTCTTCCTTCCTTGTGCGTTTTCTTGCGTCGTGCGTCTTGCGTTCTTCTCCTCAAGAAATCCGTGCGTCAATCTCTAAAAAAAACGTGAGTCAAGTGTAGGATTACTTGTGTCTTAAATAGACAACTAAGAATCCTAAACTTGGTAAAATCCTAAAAACAAATCCTAAACACAATTTAGGAATAATTAAAGTCTTGTGCATAAACTAGGAAACATAAAATTGTCCTAAATCTAGTTCCCTAATTTATTTTGTGCCCAAGAAAGGCAAATAACAAAATAGGAATTATTGCCAAGAATAATTCCTCAACAAATTTTATTGGGTTTTACTATTTTATTTGCTTTGTTTTTCCTTTTTAATTTAAGCTTGTTTGCAAAAGAGACAATGATGCTCGGTATCCTTAAATGTTTTTCCTTCACTTTTATGTTCTTCATTCCTTGCTTTTATTTTTTTAATTTCAGAATTATTTTTATTATGGCTTTTATTGTATAAACGATATTCTTGCTTGTTCTACCTTCCTGTTCTTGCATTTTTCATGATTTAGATTAGATTTAGGGTTTAGATGAGTTTAGAACCATCAGCTGAGAATTGTTGTGTGTTTAATTGAGTATCGGGATTCACAACCCTGATTTCCTAATTAAGTGTTCGATAAATTATCAATCGATCGTGAAGACGAGTCTAGTGCCTTAGACCCTTGTTTTTATTGCTTTTTTAAACTCGTATTCTTTAAATCCTTGGCATTAGTTTCCTTCTTTCAAATTCCATTTTAAAATGCTTTTGTCTAAATGATTTGATTTTAAATTCTCGTTGTAGTTGTCAGCCTTCAAAAAAACGAAATATGATCAAGGGTTAAGATTAGATTTTCATTTCTTTATATTCTCTTTCATGTAAAAATACAAGAATCACTTCCGATTTGTCTTCTTTAAGAGATACTACCTGAGTTATCTCACCGCGCTATATTCGATCATGTTCTCTTGTGGATGAATCTTAAACTTTTAGAAAAATAATGTGTTTGGGATCAGTTCAGAAACAAAATAGAAACATATATGAAACAATAAAGTCCAAAAAAATATCAAAATATGTACACTAACGAAATATATCTTATGCAATAAATACTTTGAAACACATTCTGAAACATTTTAGGAAACAACAATGAATTCTAGATATTTGAAACAACTTAGGGCATCAGCGACACGATTGGAGAAGAGATACACATTTCCACCAATAAGGAATGACGACGACTTAGGGAATCGGTGACACGATTGGAGCTACCGGACTTTATTCTGACCACTCAAATGTTTAAGTGCATCATGATCGGTATACTAAATAAACTCACCATGAAAAAGATAGTGGCAACAATATTTGATAGCTTGCACCACTGCATAAAGTTCATTATCATATATATTGTAGCGCCATCGAGGTCCAGAGAGCTTTTCACTGATATATTGTACGGGCTGCCGAGAATGACCAAGACTGCACCAACACCAGATTTTGAAGCATCACAATGAAGCTTAAGCGGAATGAAAAAATCAGGAAGCGCTACAATAGGAGCAGAAGTCAAGTTATGTCAACAAAAACAGCTTCAGCATCTGATGTCCATGAGAACTTTCCACCTAGAATACAGTCTGTAATCGGTGCCGCTCCACTTTCTTAAAAGCAAGGACCACTACGGCCACTATAGCACTGAAGTGTAAAATAAATCGCCAATAAAAGAAGCAATCCCGTGAAAATTACGAACATATGTAATTGAAAAAGGTCGGGGCCAATCACGAATCACATCAATATTTGAAGAATCAACAGATAACCCGTCTTATGAAATTGTGTAACCCAAAAAATGGATACGAGAAGAGACGAAACTTCATTTTGCCGTGACAGCATAAAATCTTTCTCGGAGAAGTACCAATAGAACCTCACAAAGGTGTTGTATATGCCTGTCAGAATTGGGGCTATATATAAGAATATCATCGAAATATACGACGACAAACTTACCAATAAATGGTCTTAATAAGATTTAGTTCATAACACGCATGCAAGTGCTTGGGGCATTTGACAAACTAAAGGGCATTACTAGCCACTCAAAGAGGCACTCCCAAATCTTGAATGTTGTTTCCACTCGTCCCCCTGATAAATCTGAATTTGATGGTAACTGTTGTGCAAGTAAAGTTTATTAAATCATAGCTCCACCCAATTCATCTAATAAATCATCCAAGCGGGGAATCGGAAAGAGATATCGAACATTCATTTTATTGATTGCACGACTGTCAACACACATACGCCAAGTGTCATCTTTCTTGGGCGTAATCAAAGCCGGAACAACACAAGGACTAAGTCTAGTTTTAATATGCCTTTAACTAAAAGCTCCTCGACTTGACAATAAAGCTCTTCGTGTTCTCTTGGACTCATACGATAATAAGACAGGTTTAGGAGTGAGGCACCAAGAACTAAATCAATATGATGTTGGACGTCTCATAACGGCGGCAAACCTTCAGGTAAGGATGGGGAAAACATCAGCAAATTTTGCTAATAAAGGTTGAACGAGTTTTGGAGCATCGTCTAAGAGTACTGACTGCAAAGGCAAGATGACGCCTAATCTGGATGAACCACTACAAGAGATGGGAAGTAAAGATGAGGAGCCATGGAAAGATGAATCCAGGAAGGAAAGAACAGAGATAAGTGGGAGAGGAGTAATCAAAGTGAAATGAGGGCAAATAAACCGCAGACTAGCGAGCAGGATGTGGGAAAGGGTGAGAAATCTTTGATCTTATATGAAGCAGCAATAGGGGGCAAGGAGACAGAAGATGTCGATCACATGACAGAAGACAAAGAGAATGGTCTCAACTTGGAGAATATGAATCTGGTATCTATACCTATCAAATCAGATGGAGCTCGAACACCGTTGAGTGAAGTAGCAATACAAAACAAGTTTGAGAAAAAAATGGCAACAAAGTGAGGGAATGAAAGAACTAGAGAAGGATTAGTAAAGACACAAGTCCAGGTGAACAAAGCATTCTAATTCAGAAAGAGGAGAAAGCTAGTAGTCAAGAGAAATGCGAAATGAGGATCACTTTGATGAAGAACAGAAGGAGAATAAGGAAAATGGAAGAAACATAAAACGAGTGAAGAAACAGACTGCTCTTTTGGAGGAGAAACTGAATACGAAAAAGGTATAGGTGGTCACCCTTGAATGGGACCAAATTGATCACTAAATGCTTGCTGGTGGAAGTGAAGAGGTTTGGGAGGACCCTCTACAATACTCCAGATCCCAGATATTTTTTTCCCTTTGTGAAACAAAACAAAATAAGAAAGTTAAGTTAGGAGATAGACTGGATTACGTTGACCCGCTGGGAAAAAGTGGGGGTCTTTTCATTTGCTGGTGTGAGAAGGTGAAGGTCATTAACTTGCTTTGGTCCTATTTTTGTATTGATTTTGAGGTTGAAGTGTCATGCATCCAGGACCCTTATGGATCATTTTGTATTATGCCATCAATGATGAGAGGGTCAGAAGAAGTCAGATGGAGTATATCTAATGATATCACTGGGCAGGAAGGGAAAAGGGGGGGAAGGTCCAGGAATAATTCCAGCTTTAAACCTTTTAGGGACTTCATTTCTAGCACGGGTATAAGGGAGATACCGTTCAAGGGTTACCCCTTTATGTGGGCTAGCAATAGAGATAGGGAGGGGCTTGTGGAAGAAAAGATTGGACAGGGTTTTTGGGTCCTCTCATTGGATTAATAAATTCCAGAGGGCTGAAATAACATTAATGAACAAGCCTCTGATCATTGTTTATTTTATCTCTAAGTGGATCCTACTGTGGTGAAAGCTAGAAAATGATTTATGTTTGATAGGAGGTGATTAGGTGTGCAGGGGGTGGAAAAGGTGGTTGAGCAGGCCTAGAGTGACCGGTGAGTAGTAACCTTCTTTTTCAAATTCAATCCAGAGTTAAGAACTGCATAATGGTCTTATTGACTTGGGATAGAGGGCTGAAGTCCAACTCAGCTATTACCATTGATCAATGCAAGAGAATCTCTGCCCATAGTAAAACCAGTGGTGAATGCAACTCCCAGATAGTGAGAGCTCTGAAAAGGGTATTGAGTAAGGCCTGTATAAGGAGAAGTTTTAGAGCCAAAAATCAACACTTCAATGGCTGAAAGAGGGGGATAGTAATACCAAGTTTTTTCATGCATGAACAATTATGAGGAGGAAGAACAGTATTGGAAAAATTGGTGGATAAGTTGGAACAGAGGTTGAGAAGCCTGAAGAAATTGAAGCTGAAATTGCTAACTTTAATAAAGATCTCTTCTCATCAGACAATCCATCAATCCTAGATGGAATTCCTACGTCTGTTTTTTGCTGCCATTAATAAAGTATTGATTGGTCAGGTGGGCAACCAGGAGATCAAGAAGGCTCCTTTTGAACTTAATCCCAACAAGGCACCTGACTTGGATATTATGGATCCACTTTTCTTTCAAAATTGTTGGCCTATTATTGTTAATGATATTTGTACTGCTGTTAAAGCTTTTCTTGTAGTCTGGCAAAATGCTTAGAGGGTTGAATCGCACTCATTACTTTAATCCCTAAAATTAAAAACCCCACCTCTATTTTGCATTTTAGGCCAATTAATATTTTTAATGTGGTTTATAAGGTCATTTCTAAAGTTATTGCTAATAGGATGAAACCTGCCTTGGAGTTTTGCATGGACAGTAATCAATCAGCGTTTATCCCGGGTGACAGATCATTGACAATGTGGTGATAGCTCGTGAATGCATAAATTTTTTAAATAATCTTAGATATAGCAAAAAATGTATTTTGGCTCTTAAACTTGACATGGCTAAAGCTTATGACGGAGTTGAATGGAAATTCTTGTTCTTCGTTTTGATTAAAATGGGTTTTGACTTGGTTTTTGTTGACTGGATTATTGCCTATGTGAGTACTTCTTCGTTTTCCTTCAATAGTAATGGGCAGGTGGCTGGGATTGTTACGCCTACCAGAGGAATCAGACAGGATGACCTTTGTCTCTCTCTCTCTCTTTTCTTCTTATTTCTGAAGCCTGTTTAATTTGATTCACCAAGCTCAAGCCCATAATATTTTTTAGGATTAAAATATTGCAAGGGAGCTCCTGTGATCTCTCATTTCCTATTTGCAGATAACTCGATCTTTTTTTTGTGAAGTCAATCCTAGTCAAGCTAGTGTGGTAAAGAACATCTTGGATAAATATTGTACTACCTCGGGGCAATTGGTCAACATGAGTAAATCCTCTATTTTGTTTAATAAGAGTACTCTTGATAATACTAAAAAATATATTTGCAATATGTTGAGCAGTGGTTGCCTGCTTTCTCTGATGCTAAGTATTTGGGTTTGTCCATGGTAATTGAGAGGTCAAAAAGGGAGGTGTTTGGGTATGTGAGGGATAGTGTTTAGAGAAGAGTAAGAGGGTGGCAAAACATTTTTTTGAATCCTGCTGGTATCCTTATAAAAGTTGTCCTAAATGCTATCCCCAATTATGCTCTTAAGATGGGGTTAGATTCAAGTTGGGTGATGGTAAATCCATTAGAGTGTGAGGCTCCTTGGGTTCCTTAGGGGTTTTTTTAAAAACCATCTTCTTCTGGGATGAGGGTTAGGGATTTGATGATTGAGAGGGGTTACTGCTTGGAATAGGAAACTTATTTTGGATTCTTTTAATGATATTGATATTCGCAGGATTTTGCTGATCCATATTAGCAGTCCGGGAGAGGGGGATAGATTTTGTTGGCATTTTGAGAAGAAATGGAACTTTACTGTGAAATCTTGTTACTCCCAACTGATGAAAGTGAAGAGAAGTGAGGTATATTTCGGATGAGCTGATTTCTAGAGGGATTTTCGTTGACGAGGTGTGTGGAGAGGAAAAGGAGAATTTAGAACATGTGATGATGTTTCAATGTAAAAGAGCACAGATGCTTTGGAATTTGCCCCAGTTCACTAGGGTGGGACCACTTTGGAGGACTTATCATGGAGCAGATGGGGAATGCACTAGCTGATTATATCATATGGAGGATCTGGAAATCAGGGAATATTTGGATTTTCCAAAAACCTTAGTTCTAGAAATTGATGCGGCCAAGGAATGGAACGACATCCTAAGGTAGTAGTAATCATGCTCAACTTGGGTTGAGATGCTGGATCAAGACTAATCAAGGTCTGACTCTGAAAACATGGGCAACCTTCAGGGAGACTCTTGGCTCTCCAGTTTTTGACTGGGAATCAAGAAAACTAACATGCAAATAGATGATCAGGGTAGTGTGGACATGTTGCAAGCAAATATCCATTTCGACCATCACACGGCACCAAGGCATCTTCTTATTATGTGTACTCTATTTGAAATGTGGTTTTTCGAAAAAAGGTTTTTCAACTATACCTAAGTGTCGAGTTTTCGCCAAGAAGGCCATAACAGCTGTCATGATCTTTAATGGGGAAAAAAAAAATTATATAATGGTCATTTTGAAGAAAATGCACGTGATATTGACTAACATCACGTCACATCTGCTGGTTTAGTTAATTCGTCAAAAAAGGCAACAAAAGCTTGATCGGTTTTTTTTTTATTAGCATGGCGTTACTAAGATATGCTAGAAAATGTTTAGACGTTGACACGTCGGCGAAAAAAAAAAAAAAAAACCGATCGAGCTTTCTTTCTGGACATTTTTGATATATTTACCAATATAATGAACAAAAAATGAATTTATTCATATTTATTGGTCTAACCAATTTCCTGACGAGTGCTTGTTTGTAGCTAGTTTGTCATTAGCTAATGGCTATGAGTTTCTAACCTGGAATTCTTTGAGTTTATCTTATCGAATGAAATATTATCGTCTGAAGAAAAAAAGAAAAAAGAAATGATTAAAATAGAGAGACCATAAAGTCCATTTAAAATCCCAGCAACCAAAATATCCAAAGAATAGGACTGCCTCTAAAAGTTTTCTGGAAATCAGGCACAAATACGACACAAGGAGAAAGAACAACTTCTACCACATCTTGCATTAGTTTCTCCATGATCCAGGTGCAACTAATTCCATTATACTCCGCCACAAATTCTTTTCCTTTGTCCCACGTAATTAAAGCCCCTTTTTAGGATAAACGAAGCTAATGAATTCCAGGATTTCTTGAAACCACATCCCTGAAAAGAGTATCACACCGCTTGCAGGACACAAAAATGTTGAATGAGTGAGTCATAGATTTTGATCTCGAACCAAATATAGAAACAAACATGCTTATCTCAATTAATGCTAGAATCTGGATGCATTGCTGCACATTTTAGCTTCAAATAACAATATATACATCTGCTACTTGTATCCACAATTTTAACCGAGCTCCACCAAACAACATTTCCATGTGCGCAAAATACCCAGCCCCACTCTGAATAAATTTACTCCATGACCCAAACCTCAATGTTAGTGCTCAGTAGACAACTCATCAGGGGAATTGCAATTCAATTCAATGTTTTGGGCCTTTCCACAAGCTTGGTTTGATTTATCTTGACTTCAGTTAGGCATTCGATGTTTGTATTTGGACTTGACATTTCCTCGAACACCCGTTGTTCATCACATTTGGCAGCTTCATCCATGGAAAATACAGACCCAATGACACCTACTTGTCTTCTTGTTACCACAAAATTTATTCGCTTCTTATTTCATCAACGTCCCTTTCCCCTCCATTAATCACCACAACTCATCCTCATATTATTTCAGTAACTTCAATAAAGTCCCCTTCATCATTTGAGACCATGACAGTCTCGAAGCGGACGCGGAGATGGGCGAGAAACCATTTCCAAGAAGTTGGTAATCCCGGTTCTTCACCATTCCGAACCAATCCAACTCCTGCGGCCTGTCCCTCTAGATGAAATAAAACTCTACACAGATGAAGCTCTTCCAATGTTCGGAGAATGAAATGGAATAATTGGGATCACAACTGCCATCGAATTTGGGAAACTTGATCATCTTTAACTCTCAAGTTTTTTATTTATTTATCTTTTTCGAAATCTATCAAAAAAAAAATTTCTTGTGGGAATCTCAATAAAAGCACCAATGATACAATTATAAGATCGAATCGATACAAACACAAACGCTATTTGAACTAGCGTGAGCTCCTAAGAAACAAGAGAATAAGAAATTCACTTTTCGAGCAAGTCAGGCTCCATGAAAAGTGAGAAAACCAGAAAATCCAATTAATCGATCATGCATTTTCCTTTGCAAAATCCATTTTTAATCTGATAAAATAATAGGCCTGATACTTGGGCCTGTTCTAATAGGCTCAACATAATTTTGGTTTTGGATCGTGTATAATGTTAGAAAATTCGTGTTATTCATTCTTATACAGTCACGACTAACAATCTATTTCATTTAAAAGAAAAGCAAGGACATAGCCATTTTACTATGCTAAATACTATTGCAATGGTAAGCTGCTAAGATTTCAAAAATCACCTTCAAAAAAAGAAAAAAAAGAAAGAAAGAAAGACATTGCGAATATCAATCTCTTATAATTATAACACAAAAAACCATTAGATGATGCAAAACAACAAAAGTAGACACTAGCTATAAATGTATGTAATTTACATTCCAGTATTAAAAATCTCCAAGAGAAGCATTTCATAGTAGTGCTATTACGTTTATGCGCCTAGAAGCATAAATAAGAAGAAGCTATTCAGCTTCAATCTCTGCAATCTCATACCTGATTTCTTCCAAGTATTCATTTATGGCAAGGACTGAATCCTGAACGCCTTTAATGGCTTCCTTTAGGGCATTGTCATATTGAGCATCAGCCTCAGCCTCTTCTGTTCCAGATGCTTCGGTTATCTGCTGGATGTGAACGCACTCATGCCCAGCTGACTGCCTAAATCTGCAGTTCTCATGACTTACGAGACGTTCTGAGGGACGACCAGCCTTCTTCAGCACCTGAATTGTAGCTGTCTGAAAGAAAATGAAGCACCACGAGTTAAAAGAAAAACAGAATAAGTACCTCCAAAACAAACGATATATGGGATTTTATTTTTGAATGTGGTATGGACGCTATGTAACATTTTGGCACGCCAAATGGACAATCGACACTGATATAAATGTTGAAGTACATTTAAAGTTAAATAAGACGCACATATTTCTAAAACTTTTACCAAATAATGGCCAGGACTTTGTTCCCATTGCAATCAAGAGTGTTGAGAGACCAAAACATAAAATTTTGAAGAAATTTCAAGGTAAACAACATGCATTTAATAATGATGTTCATATATACCAGAGACATCAAAGGAAACAAACAATAGAAGTTTCAAATTATTTTGGTCCAAACACTTACTTAAAGGTAATAAAAAAATTTATAAAAATAACAATGATAACTATGCATTGATGATTGATGAAAGATGTTCACTCGTCTCATGAATTTTAATCCCCTTCTAAATTGGATAAACTTGTGGATATTTTACTTGTATCTACCTCGATTATAGTAGACAAGTAATTTAATGTGAAGATTAAAAGTCCTGTCTACAACATCTTTCGGGCAAACACCCAGGAAAGTGAATTAAATCTCAATTTTTTGAGTGAAGCAATTCCTACTTAAACCCTGGTTTTGAGAACAAGTGATTATCTACACCTATATACTTGAAGAGTCCTTAAACTGGTAATAACCATTAAACTAAAAGAACAACTAATAATATTTATAAATTGATCATAAGATATAAAAGAAATAAGCAATCAAAACTCGGGAGTTTTCTCAACTAATCATTTCATATACTGTCTTGATAAATTTCTTACAACGAAGCAAACTGCAAGCAGAAAGAGTTCTAACAAGCTGCAGAGCACATGAAACCAAGAAGGCCCCAGATAAGTGCATCAATATTAATAAAGAAAATTAAGGTTTAATACATGAACCATATAGCAAGTATTCGCTTTAGCAAAGAAAATCCATATTTCAATATAAATGTGACTCAATTTCTCTTTGCTAACCCAGTTATCATTAGTCAGGAGTTATCAGAAGAATAGTCAAGTATTAATCGGATAAAGTGCTTCTCAAATAAATGAAACATTTTAACAAAAGATAACACAAACTAAGAATGTAAGAGAAATTCGAACGGACATAAATGAAATTAATACTCCCTCCGTCCCGTTCTATCTGTCGCAATTTGGAAAAAAAATTGTCCCGTTCTATCTCTCGCATTTACATTGACATTTACATTTTCAAGAGATAATCATTGTTACTTTTTACTTTCCCAATAAAAAGTAAAGGTTTTTACTACTTTTACCCCACCTTTATTACTTCACACTTTTAATTTTTAAACAAAAGGATATTATGGTCATTTGATACCTATATAACACCAATCATCTTTCTTAATCTCCGTGAAATGGTCAATTGCGACAGATAGAATGGGACGGAGGGAGTAGATCCTTTTTTTAATGCCTGAGCAAACTAACCAATAGACTTTACACATATATAATAAAACATAAAAATGATAAAATAAAGCACGAACCCCAACCATAATATCCCCTCCGCCTCGTCCCGTTCGATCTGTCACAGTTTAGAAAAAAAAATTGTCCCATTCTATGTGTCACTTTTACACTGCCAAGGAGAATTAAATGTTACTTTTCTAATTACCCCTCCCTCAATTAATTAATACTTTTTACTTTTTAGTCTTTCTTAGATTTTTGTGAAATACCCAAATATGACATATAGAATGGGACGGAGGGAGTAACTCACTAACACAAAAAAAACAAAGAACTCTTCCCATATAACTCATTAAAGAAACAACAAGTCATAAAACCTTGCTAAATACAGCAAATATTCAGCCCTCATGATCCTGAAAATGAAAAGTGTAAGTACAGAAGTCAATTCAGCTCACCATTTTGCCAGCAAAACATGATCATCATCAGAACACAACTTGGAAGGAATACATTTGCCAAAATCCATCATTATTTACTTCTCATGGACCTAAGAACACGTCTGTAGACTTACCATACAACATTCTTTACTCGCACTTTTTTAAAGGTTGAAACATTAACATTGGAACTAAAATCAATGAACATTTTCTGGTCATTAGTCACTAGTCGCAGGAGAATGAATAATACGAAAACGAACAAAAGTGCTAAAAATCAATTATATATATTTTGAATACACATAATGAGCATTTATTTCTCAAGTAAAAAATAATAATCATATATATGCATGCATATATCCACTATCAAGGTGCAGAAATGCAAATAGCCAACTACAAAGATGGAAGAGGTTGTTTCTTGAGGTACATTGAATAGTAACATCCCGGAAAAAAATATCCAATTCTTGATGAATGGAATTACCTCACCACACAACACAACCAATAAGAGAATTACCTTAATTGAAAGAGATTCATAATTTAAATTCGACCTTATTTATTAAGATAGCTGACTTTAACAGTTTGCAAATCACCAAAATAGTTTCCCACAGGACACATTGGACATTGCCATAACGTAGAAAGCTCAACAAAGTGACACCAAATATAAGCATTTAATTGAAAACCCCAAAAACACAAAGCAAAATATCAAAATCCACTTGCAATCAGAAAACATACTAGATGCAATTTCTCCTTTTCTTGTGCTTGAACCGATCGGAGCAAGCCAGCTAGATCCTCTCTGCAACTCTCGGGACTTGCGAATAGTGATTCAATTTTGAGAACCTACATCATTGAATCCATTCGCAATGAACTCCACAGTCAGTTAAGAAAACAGAAGAACAAATGCTCCCCAACACCCAAACTGGCTACTTCTCCTTAACTGGAACTAAAACATTCATAAACTAGAAAAAAAGAAATCCAAATGGGATAACGGAATGTGTCATAGAAGTCTTTTTTGTCTCTCTAGTTGGTTTTTTTGTTGCCCGGTGTTGATTGCTAATGATACGAACCAAGCAGTCATATTTGATTTCATGGTTGTGAATATTCCTGACTGACCTGCTTTGAACAATCATTGAATTCAGCTGTTATCTCACTGCAAAGCTGCTGGTAAACTAATTCACCCCCTGAAATCATATAATCTTCAAATCCCCTACCATATACAAGAAAGACAACATGAGGACATATTCAAATATATACAACTGCTACAAATGAAAGCAGGCTCGATCCAAGTTTAAAAGCCAATCAAACAGTTAAAATAATTAAGAAAATCTATTCACCAGTATCATGTGTTTTAGAAAAAGAACCCCCGTCCTGCTATGCTACTTTGACAATTGGATAATTACATACAAAAGTTTATTCTATTTTATTTTTGCGTGTCTGTGTATGTGGCAAATGTAGGAACTAAGAAGGAATAGCTTCAGGACTATGTTAATATCACTGAACTGAAAATCCAGTAAATGAATAAATAAATAAAACAAAAATGACACTATGATAATTGTTCTAAAAGTCAGCCTACGCGCTAGGCGGCTCCCCATCGCCCCCACCTACCCCTAGCCGGCTCCGAAAATCCGCGATCTAGGCGGCGACCAAACACTTTTTTTTTTTACCAAACATTTTTTCTAAGAAAAATAAAATAAAAATGAAGATAAAAAATTATAATTTTCTCTTTGTATTTTTTAAGTGAAATTTAGTTTAGTTCAAGAAGTATGAACCCTAGATTTTTAGAAGTTTGTTTATGTTAATTACAATTTGATGTTTGGGGTGTTCATTTGTAAGTGAAGATGATACCAAGGTGTGAGGAATCGATCAATTTTATTGTTCATAGTTAGAAATTCTTAAACATAATATTAATAATGCAGACAACATGATCAATAAAAAGTTCAAAAAAGAAGAATTTTGAAAAAACTCGCAGATTTTTATTTTGTTGATGATAAGCTTAGTATGATTGCAATTTTATTTTCAAGTACCTATTTGTTACAATATTTATGACTAAATATTGGAATAAAATAGGATATATATATGTTTAAAATCTAGGTCCGCCTATTGATTTTTAGAATCATGGGGGATAAATCACAATTGTTACAGAATCAATGAATGTTTTAGTCTATAAAATTGAATATAAAAGACAGCATACTAATACTTTCACACACAGAGAGACAAAGTGCACCGTTTTAGGCGGGCATATGCGAAGGCTCGGCGCTGCTGTACAGAGAGAAATTTACGGAGCAATCCTATTATTGGTTCCGAGGCGCTGTCAATTCTTGACGCTTTTACATCTTCCTCAACTTGAACATCAGTTTCCGACAGGGACACCTTCTTCTCAAAATCCTCCATTCTTCCACTTCTTTTTGCTTGAAATCAGAGGGTTTGCGAAGGTGAGGAAAATTAGCGAAATGCCACGTCCCTCGACTTCCATCTATTTAAAACTTTCACTTTGCCCCAACTAAAAAGACACAAAAGCCCCTCAATTATATGAAATGAAACGAAACAACAAATTATTCTCCTTCTCGACCAATAATCCCAAACGTGACGCGACGCGACGCAACGCCCCCTGCTGTCCTATGACTAATTACAACAGACAGTACTACTTAAATCTCACTCCCTAAATTAATTCTTCCAATTATTTAGTTCCCTATTATAGAGATTTCTTATTCTAATTTTACTCCAACAGACTCCCTATTAATAAATTTTTTATCATATATTTATATCTAAGTTAAATACTTTTTTATTTACTTTAAGTTTGATTTATTCAACTTATGCTATTAATAATAATAATAATATAGTACTTTAATAATTCATTCTTGTATTTTTAAATTATTTTATGTATATATTTTTTATATAAAGGTTTTTTTATCAATTTATATTTATCTTTATATGCATAGTCTAATCACAAAAAAAAAAATCATTTTATGATTGGATTGTCCAATCAAATAATTTTTTTGTTGTTGGCATTTTCCTTGTGTACAATAGTCTTTTTCAGAAGTACAAGCTTTATTTTGAAAGGTCTTTCCTTGTCAATTTTTTGTCATAAAGATTCACTTCAACTTTATATCTTTATGTTGAATCAACATGACCACACCACCAACTTTATGTACCATCAAATTTTATTGTCATGTGATTGCCATGAATATTAAAGCTTATTTTATATCATAACAAAATCTTCTCAAGCTTACAAGCTTTACTTCTTTTTCTTCTTCATAAAATTATCTCGAATTCTTTAAGTGTTCTAAAATATGGATTCTGATTCGTAAATAAAAAACCCTCAAATTCTAGTGATTCAGAGTTCGATGATGAGTCCATTTTTTTTCACCAAGCAGCTGCCTATCGCATACAAAAGCGGATGCGGCAAAATAGTATACATAGAGGTTCAGTACCTGGTCATGCCGTTCTTTATAGGAATAGGCTCGAAGGTCATGAGAAACTCTATCGTGACTATTTTGCCAAAAATCCTGTTTTCCGTGCAAATGTTTTTCGAAGAAGGTTCCGTATGAACCGTTCTTTATTTTATCGTATTCTATCTGCAGTAGAGGGCCATGATCCATATTTTGTTCAAAAACATAACGCTACTGGACAATTGGGGTTGTCTTCTTTGCAAAAGGTCACGGCTGCATTCAGGATGCTTGCATATGGAGCAATTGCAGATTCACTTGATGAATATCTTAGAATAGGAGAAAGTACGACCATCGAGACTTTGAGAAGATTCGTGAATGCGGTTGTTGAAATATTCTCTGATGAGTATTTAAGATCGCCAAATGAGAATGATATTGCTAGGTTACTTGAAGTGGGAGATCGGAGAGGTTTCCCTGGAATGCTAGGAAGCATTGATTGCATGTACTGGAAATGGAGGAATTGCCCGACTGCATGGAAAGGTATGTATAGTGGCCATGTTCATGAATCGACAATAATTTTAGAAGCTATTGCTTCATATGATCTTTGGATATGGCATGCATTTTTTGGCTTACCTGGTACTCTTAATGATATAAATGTTTTGGAGCGATCACCACTTGTTACTGAATTAGCTAGAGGACGAGTTCCGAAAGTCAATTATTCAATTAATGACCATGACTACACAATGGGGTATTACCTTGCGGATGGTATTTATCCGACTTGGTCAATATTTGTCAAAACCATACCATCTCCCCAAGGAAATAAAAGAAAGAATTTTTCTGCAGCTCAAGAGTCGGCACGAAAAGATGTGGAACGTGCCTTTGGAGTGCTCAAAACTCGTTTTGCTATTATTAGTGACCTGCACGATTTTGGGATGTTGAAACACTCAATTGTATTATGAAAGCATGCATTATAATGCATAACATGATTATAGAAGACGAACGAGATGTTCCTAATTTAGACTTCAACTATGATGGTGTCGATGATAGTTCAGCTTCAACAATCTCACGTGAGCATACAACTGAACTTCAAAATTTTGTCCAAACACACTATTCCATTCGTGATCGACATGCACACAATCAACTACAATCTGATCTTGTAGAACATTTGTGGCAACTACATGGAAGCGATTGAGAAAATTTGTAATATTTATGTTGTGATTTAAAATTTGTAGTATATTAGGGGTGCTCTTTTTCCTACCAAGGTATTTTCCCACATATGTAGGTTTTTTAATGAGGCCTCACTATTAAAAAAATGTTATGATTTCTATTAAGTGGTTGTAGTGTTTATTTTATGGTTTAATTTTAAATCAATTATAATGTTTATGTTGTGATTTAAAGTAATTGTTGAATAGTAATTTTTTTTTTTTGTACTACAATTCACTAAAATATTTTAAAATACATAAAAATACTACATTGATAGCATTGAAATATATTATATTGATAACATAACAAATAAATAAAAACACAACATTGAAAGCATTGATTATATCTATTCTATCCAATCTTTTTTTCGCATGATTTCTTCTTGTTTTTTCGTCCAATACAAGACTTGGAGCTCGGACATTTTAGAAAGATCTTTGCTCATAATTTCCTCTTCATGGTCTATCTCGCTCTTTTTCATCTTTTCTTCATGAATTTTTCTTTTGTACTCCACAAATTGTTCCATACTATTTGCCATCCTCATGTCCGGACAATTTCAGAAAATTTAGTTTTTCTATTTTTCAATTTTTCTTTCGCCGCATCTCTACCTTGTGGTCTTTCGCTTGAAGTGAAGACATCATGCGCATTGTCCTCTAAGTCTATTGATTGAGGAGTTGTAGGAGATGAGTTGCTTGGACTATCATTTCCAAATCGTTTTAATTTTTTTGATTTGTTCTTGTCAATTAAGTGAATCCATTTTTGTTGAAACCTTAATATATTCCAACAATGCTCGTATTGAAATGACACCCCTTGAATTTTTTGATACAATATTTTGGCATCGTGAATCTGCACAAAAATAAATAAAAGTTATATATACAAGTTTATATATTATAATTCAAAATCTATTATACAAGAACTAAAAAAAATGGTACCTTATCTTGATCCGTTTTGCCACTTTGATTTAAACCTTCTATTTGGGCAAAATAACCACAAAATTTACCAGTTGTAAGATTAATATTCGACCACCGCTTCATGAGTGAATTGGAATTTCGATCGGATGAAAATGTTTTGTGCTCATGAAAATAATCATATATTCTATCCCAATATGTTTTATGTGTTTGGTTATTACTATGCACGGGATCTAAACTAACATTTAGCCATGCCGATACAAGTAACAATCTTCTTCAACGGAGAAATTATGTTTCCGCGGAACTTTTTTTTTCCCATTATTTGATTGTGATTCATCAAATAGAATAGATGGTACGGGCTCCAACTCAAAATCATCGTCGAAAGTTGGATAATATGAATTTTGCGAGTCCATCTATAATTGAGAATTAATGAAACTAAATTAGCACAAGCAACATAAAAATAAAAAAATATAATTATTTAAAAATTACGAAATGAATAAATTACGAGACGAGAAAATTACGATTAAAATATGTGAAACAATAATTAGACCAAAAGATAAAATAAAAATATAACACATAAATTATTAAAAATATTTAGTGATCAAATATATTATTGAGTCCATATATCTTTACTTTTATATATATATATATATATATATATATAAACTAATAAGAATAAATAAAATAGATTTACTGTACATAACTAAATAGTGATCAGTGGACAGTGTTTGGTTTTAGATTTATTTAAAAGATGTTATAATGAGTTCATTATATATATATATAAACTAATGCATATTAATAATTAAAGGAATAATAAAGTGCCAAAAAAAAAAAAACAAACGGATCCCCACCACCACACCCCACCCCACTCAACCTTATTTAATAATAAAGAAACAACAATTATAATAATAAAACTACCCTAATCTTCTCTTCTACCCTCATTTTACTTGTTCAGCCGCCCCCTCCAGTTTCTTTTTCTCCTCCAAGCTCTTGCCTACCCAGAAATCCCTCAATTTTTTCTCAATTTTTATATGCAAATTTATTTAACAAATAAAAACAAGATATGTACCTTTGATTCTTCTTTTTCTTCTACTTTTGATCTGGATTCCTTGTATCGATTATATATATATATATATATATATATATATATATATATATATATATATATATATATATGAATTGATTTTATATTTTAGAATAATTGTGGATTGATATGAATAATTGATTCTTGTTTGTGTCTATATAGCCGTTCTTTTTTACCGTTGCAAAAAAGAGCCGTTGAGATTCTCAGCTTTTTTTTTTCCTGGCTTTTTCTGGCTCTGTTTCTGCGTGCGTGTTCTTCTTCCTTTTTTTTTTTTTTTTTTTTTTTTTAATTTGCAGATAGGGAGCTACTTTAATTAAAGTAAGAAAGAAAATTGTAGGGAGTCAAAAATTGCTCCCTACTTTTAGGGAGTTGAGACTAAAAGAAAGAGAGCTCCCTATTTTAGAGAGGATGTTTAGGGAGCCTCTTGGAGCAAATCTCATAGTTTTGCCTCCCTAAAATTGGCTAAGGAGCCATTATAGAGAGACTCTTGGAGTCAGTCTAACACCTCCATGTGATTCAAGAAACTAGCCATATTTCCATCTCTTTTCCTCCTTTTCTGTGTTTTTTTTTCTCCCTACACAATCAAAGTTTTTCGCGAGACTACGCCGCCATCTGGAACTATTTAGCATGGTAC
>BMAC01001064.1:170122-182237 GCA_014905375.1 Phtheirospermum japonicum | reverse complement strand
ATATATGTGGTAACATATTTCTGGAACTAATAAAATAATCTATATTAACATCATCTGAAAAATGAATTTATAAACTTATTAGTTATTATACATCGTATGCCAAAATCTCCATATACATAATTTATAATTATATATATATATATATATAGGATTAGGTTCAAATAGATCCCACGTCAATATATGCGAACCTAGGGACCAATCCAGACCTTAGATCTAATAATTTGTGTGGACCAGATTTTTTCGATTTTTTAAATACATTAAATTATTATTATGGAAGGCCAAGGGTTTTTATGTAATTTACACATGCACCAGTCATATTAAATGCCGTCCCCAAATCTGCCAAACCCTCCCGTCCTCAAACCCTATCTCCATACTCAGCCGCCCCCAAACTCAGCCGCCAAACTTAGCCGCCGGCGACACGGCGAGTGCTGTTGTCCGCCGATTGAACAGCAATAGCGACGTGGAGATGCGCCAATTGAAGCCGTCGCATCCGACTTGCTGCCCATATTCACCGGATGGCAGCGGTGGCGGCGTTTCGGCGACGCAGTCGGCGGCCACGGAGGTCGTGAGTTGTGTGCAGCGTTCCAAACCGGCATGAGATAGGGAGCTACTTTAATTAAAGTAAGAAAGAAAATTGTAGGGAGTCAAAAATTGCTCCCTACTTTTAGGGAGTTGAGACTAAAAGAAGAGAGCTCCCTATTTTAGAGAGGATGTTTAGGGAGCCTCTTGGAGCAAATCTCATAGTTTTGCCTCCCTAAATTGGCTAAGGAGCCATTATAGAGAGACTCTTGGAGTCAGTCTAACACCTCCATGTGATTCAAGAAACTAGCCATATTTCCATCTCTTTTCCTCCTTTTCTGTGTTTTTTTTTCTCCCTACACAATCAAAGTTTTCGCGAGACTACGCCGCCATCTGGAACTATTTAGCATGGTACGCTTAGGGTTTATGTGAACTATCTACGTTTACTATTTCATTAAGTTATTTTTCAGTTAAGGATTTATGGTTTGTTCTATATATTTATCAAGTTACTTGTGTGTTTGATTGATTTTATGGAAATTGATCAAATTTTAGGGCTTGATTGTTTTTTAGGGCAATTGATTTAGGTTTTGTTCTATATTCTTGTCAATTTATTTATGCTAAAATTAGCAGTATGCATCGATTTAGTGTACTTAGGGAATTTGACCTTTTGGGAATTTTGTTCGTCTTTAGCTTCGTACTATCCTTGTGCTCAATTTTGAGCTAGTGCCTCAACTAGCCTTGTTATCGAATACTCTCTATAGGATTTTACTGTGTATTTTGAAGTCGTCAATTGCTCCATATGCTCGATCGGAAATAATGTAAGTTGCTAGTAGCAACTAGTGATCGGAGCCCTTTATTTCTCAAGTACCTTATATATCCTTAGGTACCAAAAAAAATGATGAATAAATAAGGATACATTATAAATCCTTGAAATGCTTACGCAATAAATGTGCAATTCTTGCACTTTTTACTTTCCATTTTAGATTTTGTGTGTAAAGATAGTCGTAGATAATCGAGGCTAGTAGGGAGCCGATTAACGGTTCGAGCGTGGATAGACCTTAGCCGGGGCAAGGACGAGGGGACCGACTTGGAGGGTTACCTGGTACTATTAAGTTTCAGAAGTCGATCTAAACTTTCTTAGTCAACACATCATTGTCGTCCTTTTAGCCAAGCTAACAAGCATTGTAGTATACGACGTCTCGAATTAGGTTTGGTGCATTAGTTGATTGTCCGGGGGTAGTTTTGTAATTCTAAATTAGTTTTGCTTGAGGACAAGCAATCATTCTAAGTGTAGGGTGGTTGATTTGTACCTTTTTGTACGTTGTTTTTGTTACCTTTTTGTGTCGCATTTTCATGTGTATTGCTTGCATTTACTGGTATTAAGAGTCGTTTTGGTCTATTTTGTTAGTTTTACGTTTTCAAAACTTTTGTGCGGTTTTCATTGGATTTTTGTTTATTTCTACTCATTTTTGTCTTTATGGCCGTAGGATGACCGAAGCGGTCCCGTGCACGCTCAGGACATCCCATTCGATTCATATTAGAACGAGCAAGCAAGGGAACACAGCGCGAACGAGGAGCGACAGCCGGCGGACGTTTAGAGCGGAAAAGAGAAAATGAGCCGGAGCTGCCTGTCAGTCGATCGACTGGACTTGCAGTCGATCAACTAAAGATCAGTCGATCGACTGGACTTGCAGTCGATCAACTAAAGATCAGTCGATCGACTGAACCTCGTGGAAATCGATTGCTCGGCAGTGTGTTTTGTGATTTTTGGGCTTAGCAGTCGATCGACAGCTTTCAGTCGATCGACTGACACGTAGATTTTTGACCTGTTTTTGCCCCTTCATTTTTGTATAAAAAGCTAGCACTTTGCCTCACCTACCTTATCCTCCCTTGGCTGATTTTGAACCCCATTCAATCTCTTCCAAGCATATTTTCACTATTCCATTGCAAACCCAAGATATAATCCTTAGTTAGTTAGTTTAATTTAGCTTAGTTAGTTGTTATTCATAAGTGTTGGAGAAGGTGACATCTCTCTCATTTGTGGATTTTATTTTATGAAGTTGCTCTTGGTGTTTTGAAGATTGTAAGTCACATTTGAAACTTTTGTTTAGAGTAAAAATTGGTAGTAATATTTCCCCTTCAGATTGTTGTTGTTCTTGGTTGTTCATTATTGTTATGTGTTGGTTGTTAATTTGTAGTTCTTGTTGTGTTTCTCTTGACATTTTCAAATCCTCTTCCAATTTCTAGATTACTAGTTTTTTTTATACCCGTGCGATGCACGGGGCAGAAAGTTAAAATATAAAAATATAAATTATATTAATATTAATTTTATTATTATTTGTTATGTGAACATATAAATAGATAAAAAATAGAGATTGAGAGAAATAACAATCAAATCCACATTACATAAATTATAGATTGAAATTACACTATATACATGAATGTTAATATTATACATTACTGAATACTTTTTTATACATTACATTATTAGTCATGTTCGATCCCAAATCGTCACCACCACAAACTAATATCTTCAAACCCTTTCGATGGGTGACACGCGATATAGCAACATATAACTTACCATGACTAAATACGGAATTCTTCTGATAAAGGCCAACGTTCGAAAGTGATTGACCCTGACTCTTGTTTGTCATCATCGCATATAAAATCATGAGGGAAAATTTCCTTCATTGAAACATGAAAGGTATCCTAGCATCGGAAGGCGTTAAACTCATCCGAGAAAGTAACACTTTTGCGCCGGCCTTTGCACCAGTTAGAATTTTGTAATCAAGGACGTGCGTGGAAAGTCTTGTAACAACCAATCTCATCCCGTTACATAATCTCATGGAGTGGTCTATGTTCCTCAATAATATAACATGCCATCAGATGCGATTCGTGATTCGGCACCCCAAAATATTTTATACCATTCAAGAATTCAAGCGTGTGCAGGTCACTTAAGAGGCCATTCTCAACCGCGAATTTGCAGGTACTTTCCGAACTCAGGTAGGTGTACCCCATCACTCGAGTTCAAATCATTCATATACTCATTGATTGAATCCACGACATCTAGAGTCGAAGACAATATGTAGTTATCCTTTAAAAACATCGGACCATCAATAAAGTCTTTAAACATCGTATATGTGTCCTCAACAATAGCTGAAATGGGGTCACTTGAAAATCAAAGGAGCAAATCATCTGGGATTTCTATGGTAGCAAAACCATCATTCGAACCTCATATCTTTCCATCTCCAATGCTGGCAATCCATTCTGAGAACTTTTCAAACTCAGCACGCTCTTCACTATCACCGAGACTCTGGAGTAGCATGTTCTGAGAGAGCGCCTCCACATGATGATCGCATTGATAGTCGCCTTCACTATGTCCTATTGGCTACCCTTGAGAACAACGGGAAACATCTGGTGAAAGTCTCCACCAAACATAACGGTTTCACCACCAAACGGTTTGTTCTTATTGGCCGAGACGATATCCTCCATTATATCCCTCAAGCTTTTCTCAACAATCTCAAAGTAATGTTTGTGCATCATTGGAGTCTTGTCCCATATTATGAGCTAACAACGAATTACCAATTCTGCAAGTGGGGTGCCTTTCCAAATATTACAATCTCACCCTTCTTGTTGATTCAGAGGGATACCAAATCGGGAGTGTGATGTCCATTCCACCATGAAAAAGGAGAGATGTTATGCTGCTCGATACACATTCAGCACAATTATGACCCTCAGACCTCAACCTCGTGGATAGAGTTCTATACAGATACATTTTTCTCGTACCTCCATAGCCATAAACTAAGAACATACCACCACCATTGGACTCACCCCACTCATTATCTTCGAGTACACACTTTTTGTTCACTCGTTATTTTGAGAAAAGTTGAGAAGAATGTCTTTCCAACAAGATCGAATGATCAGCGGATTTCAGTGGGAAGGTCCAAGAACCATCCAAAGCACTCGAGCTCCTGAAGTATTCAAAACTAATGGAGAATTGAAGTGCTCAGAAGGATGGAGAGGTGTGGAAGTAATATTCGACATCACCCAAAAGGATAACATATTCCCTTGTGATGCATTGTATCACTTGCAACAACCTTCCCTGGGAAGATATCAAGGAGTCCTCAAGATTGGAGAAATTAAAAAAATCGTTGAAGGAAGCGCGGGAAGAGTCCCGGAGCAACTAACTCTAGGGATAGAGTTTCTCGAAGATCACAAACCTTGGGAAAGATTAAGAGATGGGATGGAGTTTACAGTGGGCGAAAAAAGATATAGAATTAAATGAGCACCAGCCCATTCTCCATATACATTCCCGTTGGAATGATATACTCAAGATATCGTGCAGAGTACTTTACAGCCTACATTGATTCGGGCGCAGGTATCTGCACGGCTAAACCGAAAGTCTTCCCCAAATAAATGGAAGAAGAATTATCTCCAATAGCGGGAAGAGATTTCTCTAAAAGGATCCTAGTCCTTAGAAGAGGGATCAAACAAGCGGAAATGATGATAGGAGGAGCAAACGGTACCCCGTGGTACAAAGTTAAAACTCCGACAATTTATTTCAATGATACGAGAGCGGATATTCTGTTAGGAAACAGTTTCCTACAGACGTTCAAAAGGTTTACACAAGAAAATGAGACTAGAAGACTTATCTTCACAACACCTTGTGATCATAAGGTCATAGTTCAACGATTAAGAGAGGCATTCCACAGAAAAATGCCAATCAATTTTCGCAGCAAGCGTGGTGATGAAGGAAAACTTTGATACCCGAAAATGAAAGATCGAAGAAGGTATGGAGAAGCAATTCTCCAACTACGGAATGAGAGCTTAGGTGGCCAAAAAGAAGAGAGGATTAAATCACAAACGATTGAGCTCCTCAAAGACAGCCTAGACACAAAGGCACCACCAGACACCACCATGGAAGAACAAATCTCACTAGAGGACATCAAAAGAAAATTTCAGAAGAATTTCAACGAAGATCCTCTAGCATGGTGGGACAAGAATGAGCTCAGAGTATCTTTGAAGGTGAAAGCCGTAAAAGAGAATGAGTTTATAAGATATAAGCCTATCCTGATGAATCAAGAAGATCGAAAGGATATGCAACAAATACTTAAGGAACACATAGACCTTAAGTTGATTGAAGCCGGTGTCTCTCCATACAGTAGCCCAGGATTCCTGGTCCGCAACCATGGAGAAATAAAAAGAGAAAAACCAAGATTGGTGATTAATTACAAAGGAATCAATAATATCTTGGAATTCGACGGATATTATATCCCAAGTAGAGAACATTTGGTAAATTGCATTAAGAATGCAAAAGTGTTCTCTAAATTTGATTGCAAATCTGGGTTTTACCAGATTAAGATGGAAGAAGGAAGCAAGAAGTTCACAACTTTCTCCACACCACAGGGACACTATACCTGGAATGTTATGCCGATGGGTCTAGCAAATGCACCCCAGATATATCAAAAGAAAATGGATAATCTCTTTAAAGATTATTTCAGCTTCATGTTCGTATACATTGATGATATACTCATCGCCTCAAAAAACATGAAGGATCATCTGAAACATTTGGAAATCTTCTCAGATGTTTGCCATAAGGAAGGATTAGTGCTTTCAGTAAAGAAGGCGGTAATTGCTACAAGAAAGATCGAGTTCCTTGGAATAGAGATCGGTGAGTCTGAAATCATTCTACAGAATCATATTGTGGAAAAGATACAGGGATTCCCAGACACACTCAAGGACAAGAAATTTTTTTAAAGTTTCTTGGGAGTTGTTAATTTTGCTGGAATGCTCATAAATAACCTGGCACATTACAGAAAGGTGTTCATTTCCCTACTGAAAAAGGACAGATTTCAAGTGGGAAAAGGAACACTGTGAGGGAATTAAACAGCTTAAAGAAGTTTGCAAACAACTTCCCAAGCTAGTGATCTCGAATGACGAGGATGAACTGGTTCTATATACGGATGCCAGTGATTATTGGTGGGCAGCAGTTCTCACGAAACTAACACCAAAAGGAGAGATGCCATGTAGATATTGCAGCGGGCTATTTTCAAATAGCGAAGCGAGTCAGTGGCATATAAACGAGAATGAGTTTTTCGCAGTCAGAAAGGCGTTTAAAAAATGGCCATTATTTCTGCTCTCAAAGAAATTCACCTTAAAAATCGATAACTCGAGCGTAAAAAACTTTTTGAAAAATAAAATTGAATCTAAACTCGAAAAGTCTAGACTACTTAGATGGAAAGCTGAATGCCAATATTATGATTTTGATATTGTCATTATAAAATCTCATGAAAATGTTCTTGTAGATTTTTTAACTCGAGATTGAGGGACATGTTGCTGACGACACCCTCAAAAGGCTAAGGCATCTCAGGAAAAACCTCGAGATCCTTGAACGAGATCTTGGGAAGCTATGTCTCAATGCAGAGGTCGCAGGACGACTTCACAGGCTGATCGGGAATCCGTTTCTGATCAAATACGAGCATGCCAGCTGGCACAATGTCAACTGTTTTCAGCTTTGTGAAGGCCTCTCCTCCAGGCCGCATCTCCAACGGTGCAAAAAGGGGCACTTCGAGAACGGGTCAATAAACCGGAGGTTATGGATTCAAATACCATAATCACGAGTGTTGTAGATGATGCATTCCCCGAGGATGTACAAGCTACAACGAATGATGAGACCCCGGTGTCACTATCGGTTGACTCAAGTCAACCCACCACCTCTGGGGTTAAAGAGAGAGATTTGAATCTTAGGCCACAGACGGGCAACTCTAAGGTTCAAACTGACAAGACAAAAATTTCTCCTATGCAGGTTTACCAAAGACAGTGGGAGAAGTTATCCACGAGAAGAGGTATCAACCCTGACAAAATAATAGTTGATATCTCTGGAAAATATCCGCGAGTTTGGATGAAGATAGGAAGCCATCCAAATGAAGTACAGCAGTGGTACAATTTTGGAGCTCTAGCTTCAGTTTATACCATTGCGCCAGGATTTCCCGAGATCTCCAAGTTACCAAAATGGATCGAGGAAGCAGTTCATGAGACTTGGGCCAATAATCCACATTTGGACAGAGAAGACGTTTTGGAGCTGTATTTTATAAGTGCAGCGCCAGAGCCAGCAAAGAAGGGCTTTAATGAAGCTTTTCATTTCATCAAGCTGAGGAGACCAGATGGAAACGCTTTGAGATATATCAAGGTTGCCTCACTGGAGGACGCGCCAGTAAAAGTAGGGGTAATTTTCGAAGATGATGCCTCTACAAGACGAACATGGGGACTATGGGTTTGTCTAACGGAAATGGACAAAGTCAAATACACATTCAAGTTCTTCCAGAATTCAGCAAATGGTTCATTTCTCCTGAATTCTATGACAGGAGCCACAACGAGCTTTGCCGAAAGTCTTTTCGAAATAAAGAGAAGAGTTCTTTGGGAAAACAGGATTCCGGTAAGCAAAGACACATACCGGAAATTTTGCAACATGGCGCATGTCAGCCGATGGATTGACCGGATCTGTCAAGCATGCCCGGAGCAAAAAGAGCCCGAGTTCGGAAAAGACTTTCGGCCTAAACCGGACCGACAAGAAAGTACGACTGGAAAGGACAAGAGACCAGCTGGTATCAAAAAAGCGTGGGGTCCATGCACTATGTGAAGAACGCACCATGTGAAAAGATTCCCGACAATACAAGTTGGATGAGTCATGAGGGACCAGCAATAAAGGAGGACGGTGGACACAAAATCCACTAACCCACAATAATAGAAGAAAGATGTGAATAAAAGACACGTCTTTTATCAACAGGCTTTGGAGTCCAGACTTGAAATCCGGAAATCTAATCTATAAATAGAGAGCATTTGAGGAAGTAGAGGACATCGGAAATTCTCTTCTATTTTCTCATAGTCAAATAAAATTAAGAGAGAGAGAGAGAGATAGAGAAATAATAAAAATCTTGATTGTCAGTAATAATAAGTTTATGTATTCACGAGTGCAAGCCTTCTCCATGAGAGGATAAACAGTTATCTCCTCCCAAAAGGAGGTTACTGATGTAATAATATTTTCTTTTAGTTCTTAATGAAATAAAAGCTTTCACTTCCACTCATGTTCAGTACTTTTAATTTATCTCTATAATCAAAATATCTCGTACGCCTGGAGTAGGAAACGAACCAAGGCTGTGCTGATCGGTTTCTGAAGGAGATGAATAACTTGTAGCTCTACTTCCTCGAAAGAAAGTTAGGCGGTGAAGAAACCGTCCGTAAAACGATCTAGGGGCGATGATTTTTAATCTGTTGGCGTCGCAACCCATCACCCGGGATCGACTCGGTCAAAAAGAGGTATGAAGATTTTGAGACATTTTAATTCACGGAAGCATGATGGGCCTGGTATGGTTATAATGGACTATTCCCATTTTAAGGATAACACAACTTTTAAAAAAAAATAATAAAATCAAATAAAATACAAAAAACTAGGTAATAAGCTTTCTAAAACAGCCAGTCTGACTTTCTAGAACAGATAAAAAATAACTGTTCTAGAAAGTTTGGGGCGAGCAGTTCAGAAAGTTTGGGACGAGCTGTTCAAAAAGTTTGGGGTGAGTAATTCTGTTTGGGGCGAGTAGTTCAATTTAAATTTTAGGACGAGCAGTTCAATAAAGTTTGGGGCGATTAGTTTTGTTTGGGTCGAGTTGAACAAAATCTGGGCCAGGATATTTTGGTCTTCCATATTACAAAATGGGCATAAAAGAAGTTTTATTCATAAGTGGGTATAAAAGAGTTTGACATTGGTTGAAGGGGTAAAAAAGAATCGGCCTCTAATTTTTAACTCCTGTCAGCACTGAGTAGATAATTTGGCCATAGAAACTTCGACTTTATGATAGGTTTAGTTTTTATCTTGGCGGCGCTTGAAATCGTCAGGCATTTCAAAAAACCTCTCCATCATATCGAGGAACCGGTCGTTGTCTTGGGCAATGCACCGTGGATCTTTGACTAGTAAAGCTCCGGTCTCTCTTAGGGTTTGGCTGACCTCATCGCACAAACTCTTCAGCTCCGAATCGAGCATCTCTTTGTCGGGGCTCGCATGTTTTCCAGATAATTCCAAGTAGGGCGCGAGATCAATCACCGGAATCTACATAGTTGGGTCGTGGACAGAGAAATATGCGTCTTGGGAAGGTAAAGTGAAAATGACGGGGTTTCGGATTTGGGGCCGTTGGTTTGATTTTAATTGAGTTATAAGTGGCGGTTGTAATTTTCAACCGCCTCTAATAGTTAACTTCGGGTGGCATTTCTATTAAAAACTGACACCAAAATCGGCCGGACTTATTGGTGCCGCTTATCCAAATAAGCGCCACCCGATCGCAGTATTGGTGATGATGTATAAGTGGCGCTTCTTTAAAGAACCGCCACCCATTTTTTTTTGTGTGACGCTTCCTAAAGCAACCGTCTCTTTTACTATTATTGGTGGCGGTTGTAATTCAATAAGCGCCACCCGGATGAAATTTTTAATTTTTATAAGTGACGGTTCTTTGCTAATAAGCGCCACCTTTGCACTTTTTGCAGCGGTTCCTTTTTGAACCGTCACTTATGCAACGCCTCTAATCGACTTTTTTTCACTAGTGAGTACTAGGACGCATATATCAAAAACTCTGTGAAATTTCAATGAGATATGTTTTTTTCTTAGTAATTGGTATGTTTTTTTTCAAATGTTTATCAAAATTTATCTTTTGCTAGTGATTGGCAGCTTTTGTTTTAGTTTCTTGATTGTTATTCTAATTTCTTAACAAGTCGTCATGAACTTTTTCCTACCACGCAATTCATTTAGTTTCTATAGTTTCCGTGTATGTTGTTAATCACATGGAGAGCAGAATAACTAACTTTTAAAGGGAGACAATCCTTCGAGGAAGCGTTATTGAAAATGAAGTGGGCTAGTGAAAGATCAAAAGTTAACCAATTAAAATGTTATTGCACTTTTTTAAGAGAATAAAAATGTTAATCTACTTTGATGTGAAATGTTGTTTTTAATTTAAGTAAATTGTTGAGGCTACAACATGATTTCAAATATTATATTTCATATATGCAGAAAATATTGTCACTTATGTACTAAAAAGTGTTACTTTTGATAAAAGAATATTCTTTATTGGGTTGTGTTTGAAAGTTTTGTTTGGAGAGATTCAGTCCTTCCCTCTTTTTCCTTGGAAATGCTTTAATTTTGTGCAGTTAATGTTGTTTATATTAAGCTTTTCCTTTTTCTTTATGTAAGTGGAATAAATTTACTCCGAGAAGAAAAAGCTTATTGGAAAAGAGCAGCTTCTAGAGTTTAATAAATTTCATTTCAAGTTTTCGATTGATGATCTTGAAACATAACATTGCTACATAAGACATGGTAGGGATATGTGCATCCGTTGACATCCTCAAATTTAGTATTATTTAGTCTTAGTTTAAAATGTATAGCCTGGATCCAAAATCTAAAACATGCAGTTTAGATTATTAATTTGTTTGAGTACTATGAGGTTTTAATGAATTTATATTTTGTATTTCTCTTTTATGTCCTGTGGTGTACAAGTTTAATAAGTGCGGAGGGTTACTGAAAAAAAAAAACATTTAGCGCTTAAAAGAAAAGTGGTATCTGGTATCGACTTCAGATAGCGCTCTATGAGAAGTGTTATCTAATATTCCCTTTGGATAGCGCTTCATCTGGTAGACGTTATATGATGTTCATTTTAGATAGCACTTCGTAAAGAAAGTGATATGTAGAGTGAACGTCAAATAACACTTTTCTAAAAAAAAGTATGTTTATCAGACAACGCTTTAAAAGTACTATCTAAAGACCATGTTCCTCAAATAGGACTTATTCAGATAACACATTTAAGCATTACTTGAAGCGGAAAAAAAACGCGATATCTGAAAGCTTTTTTGGCGTAGTGTAATTTGAATTAGCCTTAGAAGATAGGTTCTCAATATTCAAGAGAGTTTGCCAGATAAGTAGTTAAAAGTAGTGTATAACTATGCTGATAAGTTATGAATAATAGGTGCGCAAACAATATTTTAGGAAAAGAATTAGGAGGCACTGCAAAAGAACACGAAAAAGCCGACGGAATTTACCGACGGGTAGCATCCTTCGTAAAAGTTCGGCATTACCGACGGCAAAAATTACCGATGGACGTACGTAGCCCGTCGGTAGATTTGTCCGTCGATAATTTTTTAATTTTTCTTATATACCGACAGAAATGGCCGTCGGTAAATTTACTTTTTTAATATTTATTTAATTTATTAATTTTTTTATAGTTTTTTTTTTCATTCGACGGACATTTCCGTCAGTAACCCCAGTTTTATTTTTTTAATTATTTTTCAATTACTGACGGAAATTACTCCGTCGGTAAATTATAATTTTTAATTTGTATTTATTTTATTTTTACTTACGATTTTTTTATTAATATATATTATTATTTAGTAATATTTATATTATTAAATATTAATTATTATTTAATATATATATATATATTATAATATATATATATATATATTATATATATATATATATATATATATATAATATATATATATATTATATATATAATTATATATATATATATATATATATAATATATATATATATAATATA
>BMAC01001064.1:123813-169673 GCA_014905375.1 Phtheirospermum japonicum | reverse complement strand
TTATATTATAATTAAAGAAATATATATAATATTTAAAGGCAATTGCCAAATACTACACAGGAAAAAATATTTTTGTCAAATACTCTAACCAATTATACAGAATGTCAAATAGTCCAACCATAAATATACAATTACAAGGTTACCCCTATTAAAAATAATATACTAATACGTAATATTATCAATAAACAACACACCACCATCACTACTTCATTCCACCTCCCGCCGCCGCCGCTGTCATTGTCCGGCCGGAAAAAAGTTCGTTGGTATTTTTTTTTTTTGATACTTTTTTAAATTTATTAAAATTCGTCGGTTATAGCGATGAAATTGGAGTCCGTCAGTGATCCGTTGGAAAAAAATATCCGTTAATCATTCTTCTACCGACCAGGGTTTCACCGACATACGGCTTACCGACGGAAATGGTCGTTGGTATTCTCGGATTTTTTTTGTAGTGATAGGAAGAAAGATATTTCCTCATTAAAAATGCTTTTTATTTACATAATTATTAGCTTCCGTAATTATTTTATATTTTACATAAAATATTAATATAACGCATATATTTCTAATAACTGCACAATTTGAAAAATAAAAAATATCTAATTATCTGGTAAATCAGTTAATTGATATAAAATTTCATCAGACACATTAAAGTAATATATATTCCCATTACTCCGAAATGCCACTCACATCTATTAATTTATTCGTTCTGAGACAAAAAAAAATGAACTCATTAATTTCGCGCATTTAATATTTCACGTCGGTTGCCACCGTTTCTTCCAATTTTCCCGGCGGCAGATTAACGCAGTATTCCTTCCGACACTCGTCCAAACAAGCTTTAGTCGGCGTGCCACTGCAGATTTTGGCACAAATGTAGCTACAATCAGGATATATCTCTGCATCAGCTACACAAAAGATCATGAGCATCACCACAACCATCATTGCGACTATATTAGATTTTCCCATCTTCTTTTTCTTTTTCTTATTGTGATTATGAAATGATCGATTGTGCTGTGTTCTCTTCTGCGTCTGTGTATATATACTGCAAAAGAAAAAATTAAAAAAAAAAAGATTTATTGTAATCTATTTATAATTGGTATAATGTGAATAATTTACTAAAATAGGTTTCCTGTTTCTTGTAATGTGATTTGGGGGATTCAACAATTTAATGTCAGTGATTGTCTTTGGGTAATTATATATGTGGTCACCAAGGTTTAGTCTAATTACAAAACTCCAATTATATTTCATAATGACTAATGTTGTCTTAGATTGTCAAGTAAAAACCCAGCTCATCATTGTGCAAATTATTAAAAAAAAAGAGTTTTTATATCATTATTTTGTAATGTAAAATTTAATGACAATATTATTTATTTATGTTGATAGATTGAAAGTGTTTATTTTTGTTAATTAAATTAATTAACCACACGGGTAGTTTTCGTAATTATCATTTTTATTTATATATTTTGTGTTATTAATAGTTGTAATATGCTTGCAGTGGTCAAAGAATCAGTAAGATTTTACTTGTGATTGTGGTGGATGCTAATCCTTTTCTTTTTCTTTTTTTTTTTTGGCTTTCAATATGCATCGGGTTCAAGAAATCAAGTGTTACTAGTCATAAATATTTAGAGATTCATAATGAACTTTGTTTCAAATAAATATTCTCCAGAATTGCAACAATCTTCGAGAAAAAAAGGATAGTGAAGATAAATTTCATTTATAAAACAACAATTGCTATTATCATCTCATATTTAAAATTTAAATAACAATATTATTGGTAGGTCAACCGAATTAAACCCGGTTGTTGTTAGTCTTCCCCATCTCATTCTACAATTACTACTCCCTCCGTCCCAAAATGATGGTCCTGCGATTAGTTTCACACAAATTAAAAAATGAGTAGTTTATATAGTTAAGTCATTAATTTAGTTAGTATTTTCCAATTATACCCTTCTTGAATTTATTAATATCAATTAATAATTGTAAAAATCAGTGTTGGAATTAGTATATTGTTTATTGGAATAATAAGATTTTGCATTGTAATCATTAATTCTCAACTTACGAGGTAGAAAACTAGTATTTTAAGAATATTAATTAAGGGTATGTGTGGAAATGAAAAATTAATGATAATGGTAACTGGACTTATCTTTGTGAGACGGACGAAAATAGAATACTGGACTATGTTTGTGGGACGGAGGAGTATCATTTAAAAAATCAAACAGTATTATTGGGTCGGCATACGAAGCACTAACGCACCATTTCAATTAAAAAGAATGCAAAAAATCGATTAAGTATTTTATAAAAATACTAAATAATTGTGCTGGACTCATTTGACTGAAATACAATTTAAAGTCAGCGAAAATCTCAGGATCGACTCTACAGTCTCATTGCTTAATTTTATAATATATGATTGCAATTACTTTTTGGGAAATTGTCAAATAGTACCACAGGTGGAGTCCATTTGTCAATTATTCTTCTATTCAATTTAAGTCAAATAGTTACCTATTTTTTGCCAAATAGTTCAAAATTGTGATATGAATATACCACAATACCCTTACTATTAAAATAATAATAATAATAATAATAATAATAATAATAATAATAATAAAATAGGGCCACATGCTGCCGCCACATGCCGCCGCCGGAAAATTTTTCGGCGAATTTTTTTTTTTTGCTCAACAAATATAAAGTTAGCCGCGGCCGCTGAATTTTTTTCGGTCACTTTTTTTTTCCTGATCATCAGAAAATATTTTCGGCTGCCGAAATTTATTTTTGGCGTTTTTTTTTCTGCCCAAATTTCTTACTTTATGTTTGAATTTCTTACTACATGTCCATGGAGTCAGTTCCGGTGACCGAAATTTATTTTCGGCGTTTTTTTTTTCTACCTTGAATTCTTAATACATGTCTATGGAGTCAGTTTTTTTCATCCAAATATTTTTCTTACTATATGTATGGATTTCTTACTATATGTGCAAACATTTCTTACTATATGTCCAAACATTTTTTACTTAATGTCCAAAAAATAATTTCGGTCACCGGAAATAATTCTTACTATATGTACGAATTTCTTACTATATGTAACAGATTTTTTATTTAATGTCCAAAAATTCATACTTGATGACAAAAAGTATTTTATTTGATTGCAAAAGTTTCTTACTTTGATGTGCAAATGTTGTTATGTATTTTTACTTATTACTATTTTTTTTACTTATTACACACTTTTGTTTTGCCAAAAAAATAGAGAAAAAAAAATTCTTGCTTAATAGCAAATTATTATTATGTATTTTCTTATTTAATACAAATTATATATTATTATTTTATAGTGAAATTTCATACTTTATGTTCAAAAAATTAATATAGTTTTTTACTTTATATCCTTTAAAGTAAGAAAGTTTGTTATTTTATATTCGAAAAAGTAGAAAAAGTTTTTATTTTATAGTGAGATTTCTTACTTTATTTTCAAAAATAACGATATTTTTAATTTATGTTAAAAAAAAATCTTACTTTATAGTGAAAAGCTCATACTTTATGTATGAAAAAGTAAGAAAATTTCTTATTTTATAGTGAGATTTCTAACTTTATATTTGTTGGAAAAAAATAAAATCTCGTCGAAAATTTTTCGGCGGCCGAACAGCAGCAACGGTGGGGGTGGCCGGCGGGAGGTGGTGGTGTATTGTTTATTGATATTATTATTATTATTATATTATTATTAGTAAGGGTAACCTTGTAATTGTATATTTATGATTGGATTATTTGATATTTTGTATAATTAATTATAGTATTTGATAAAAATATTTTTTCCTATTAATATTTGACAATTGCCGCCTTAATTTTTTGGTACATTTAAGCGTATAATCTATTTTTATTTTGCAAAACTCGTGGAAGAATTCCAACTTTGACTTGATGACTCGATTGTGAATTACTTACCATAAATTATATTTATATACGGTATATAATATGTGTCATATATACTTATATAACCCGTTAACGGATATCGACCCATTAGGCAGCTTGACCCAGACCCAGTGGCATATGTGTAATTTAGTGGTTATTTTATTATTAGAATAATAACTCGTGCACTAGGATTTTTGTTTTAAAGTTTATTTTCTAAATTGCCTATGCGATTTTATTGTGAAAATTTGTATAGAAGCTTACGTAAATTGTAATTATATATGTCCAAATTTAATGTTTTCTTTGTTCTACTGTTTACGGAAGAATTTGTTATGTTTCAAAAAAGATATGTTGTATTAGTTATTATTAAATGTTTATTAAGTTGGACAATTCATAAAAATGGTAAAAGAAAATTTTTGATCTGTTTTTTTCTTTTCTCACGTGGTGTGATTCAATATCTTCATATTATTTTTCTTTAATTTTAAACATTAAATTAAAAACAAAAATCTAGTAAAGAATTCATTTGGGTCAATTATATTGCAACAATTCAGAATAGTTACGTGACATTGGTTATCATCAAACTACACCCGCTAAATTGGTCAATTTATAAAAAAAAAAATTAAAAAAAAGGCAATCGAGATTTTTTGTTAAAGTAGCGTGATTTAGTATTTTCTTATGATTTTCCTATCATTCAAAATATTAAATTGAAAATAAAAACCTATATTACTCTACATTGTTCATTTCCATTTTTCTTTTATTCTAATTATTAAAAATTAATAAATTTGAGATAAATATAAAAATATAGTATAAATATTTAAAAATTATAAAATAAATATAGAATTTATATAAAATATTGATTATTAAAGAAAAATTATTAAATACAATTAGAGATAAATATAAAAACATAAAACAAAAATATTTTTTTCATGTAGAATTTTACATTTATTTTATATTTTTACATTTATCTCTGCATTTATTAATTATTTATTGATTAACATTTTATTAATAATAATACAATAAAATATATTTTTATATTTATTTTAAGATTTTTATGATTTATTTTATATTTTTATATTTATCACTTATTTTTTAATTTTGTATTAATTAAGATTTCATTAAAGGGAAAACAAAAGAAAAGTGGAAACCAAAGTGGAGAGCAAACAAGTTTTTGTCTTCAATTTATTGTTTAAAATTAAAGAAAATATAGAATCACGATACATGGGAAAAAAAATTAAAATAAAGCCCGATCAAGCTTTTTTAGAACCTTTTTTGATAAATTGGTCAACTTAGTAAACGTGATTTGAATATGGATCAAAATAATTTTTCCCAAAGTTTTTGTCTTCAATTTAATATTTAAAATTAATGAAAAATGACTTAAAAAAAGTATTGAATCAAGCCACGTCAGAAAAAAAAAAAAAAAAAACCGGATCCGACTTTTATTCAATCTTATGGATGAATTAGGTAATTTAGCATATGTTATTTGATGATAGCCAATATAAAGTATCTTTTTTTTTTTTTCCTCTTTTCAATATGGCCAATACAATGGAATAAAATAAAATATCTCCAACGGTTTACTTTTAAGGTTTAGATTTTTTATTTTTTTTGTTCCTTGGAGATTTTGTTTGATTTTCTAGGATCAATCCTGAATATCTTTTGTGCACCTCCTTGGGGTTTTTCTTGATTTATTATTATTTTTTGTTGTGAAATTTGGTTTATTATTTTGTGTAAACTGTAAATATAATTCCATATTTGATGTTTTTTTCCTGTGTTTTTTTTTTCGTGAATATTTGGTTTTGATTTATTTGTTTACATAACATTTACAAGTCTTCCTCATGTTGAATGAACGCGAGTTAACTTTTATGACTGTTATCTGTTTATGGTTTCTATTCTTTTTCTATTTCTTGTAGAATTTAATGAACGATTTAGGACGCCAATGATACTTATGGGCATCGAATAAAACCTTAATAATAACATGTCCAGTGCCTATTTGGGACAAAATAATAGGGAAGAAGAGAGCCAGAGAGAGGAAGGAGAAATATCTGTCACCACCGACACCATCATGCTACCACCACGTCATATCGTCGCCACCATTAACACCACCACAGAGCCTGACTGCCGCTACCGCTGTTCACCAGCGCTATCTTCCCAACTTCCACCGGAGCTCAACGCCTCTGACAGGTAAGTCAGGTTATATTTTTATTTTTTTTTAAATAATAGTTATTTATTTTTGTTTTATTTATTTATGATTTTTTAATTGAGTTTAGATTTGGGGTTAATTGAGATTTATTTCAAATATTATAGTTAGTTTTGAGATTTAATTATAATTAATTAGTTAATTAGATTTGATTTTGATATTTGGACTACTTTAGGGTTAATTAGGGTTCAATTTAGTTAATTAGGTTTCTTTTTTAAAACTAGAATTGAATTAGAGGTTGGTTTGGATTTATTTCAAATTAGGGTTTAATATATAATTATTAAGATAATTAGTGTCTATTTCAATTATTAGATTTAGTTTTGGGTTTGATTAGTAATTATTTTAAAATATTGGGTTTTACTGTAATTAATTATTAATTGGGTTTTATTTAAAAAATTAGGTTTAGGTTTTGGTTTAATTATTAGTTATTTCAGAAATGAGGGTTGAATTGTAATTAATAGATAGTTAGGGTTGATTTCAAAATTAGTGTAAAATTATAATTATTTTTTTAATTAGGGCTGTTTCTAAAAACTATGATTAATTTAGAGGTTGATTTAGGATTATTTCAAAACTGGGGTTTATTATTAATTTATTTCGATAATTGGGACTTATTTTGAATATTAGGTTTAGTCTTGGATTTAATTAGCAATTATTTTGAAAAGTAGGGTTTGATTATAATTAATTAGCTAATTGGGTTTTACCTCGAAAATTAGGTTTAGTTTTGGGTTTAATTATTAATTATTTTAAAAATTAGGATTGAATTGTAATTAGTTAGATTATTATAATTAGTTTCAAAATTAGAGTTAGTTTAAGGTTCAATTGTAATTATTAAATTAATAGGGTTATTTTAGAAAAATTATGATTAATTTAGAGGTTAGTTTTTTTTATTTTAAAAATTAGAGGTTAACTATGATTAATTATAGTTAGTATTTAATTCTATCTTGTTTAACCAGAGCAAAAAGACAACAATAGAGAAATTGAAAGGCTCAAGAAAATTACAAGAAATCTTGAACATCTAAACTACAAACCATACATGAGAGAATAGACTGCTACAAACATTAATAGAAATCAACAAGAAAAATTCAAGAGAACGTCAATTAGAAATTTTCCAAAGTAGAATTGTTCTTCAAAGTTGAAATCCAAAAGAAGGAATGCAACACTAATTACCTAAAGCTTCTCCAAACTACTAACTAATATTGTTTCACCCTGAAAATGCCTGACCTGTGGACGCCCGTTTCCTCCTGAGAATGTCCTCACTTGCTCCACCAAAAACACGTTAGAAAGGACCACCTGAGAAATTTCGATGGAAACTTCTCTGATGCTTAAGCTAGTTAAGCAGTTTCCATATCAGAACAATCAGAGTAGAAAATGCTCAAAATGTCATACATTTCCTAGCCTCGAGACTGAGATATTTATAGTCTTTTCCATGTGGGCCCGTCTCGAGATCCCGAAAACTAAACCCGCGAATCTTGGACCGTTACTCAGAATGACCTGAGCAGGTTACTTCCCCTCTGGGGAGACCTGACTAGGGAGTTTCTTCACGGAGAACTAATTAGATTATTCGTTAACTTCTTTAAATTCCCTACCTGATCCTCACGGGGCTGTGCCCAGGAGCTTAGGTCGGGTCCAAGTAAGTCTTCATCGGGCTATAGGCCCCTTTCTCATTCCTTTCTCCCTGTGGCATCAACCCAGCTCGTCCAGGTCTACCCGGTATGCTTTATGGCTTACCTCCAGATTAGGTCGTACCAATCAGTTCCCCCCCCCGAATTGTTGGGGATGAGCTGTAACGCCTCGTATTCCACTCTAGCAATTGAGATTCTCAACACGCCTCTTCGAGTATTGTTCTCTGACACGCATTAAATGCACAGATCCCGCCAAATATTCCTTTTCCTCAAAGTTCATTTTTCAAAGCCTATTATCTTTCTCCTTGCGGTTTATTCGACTTTATCCTCCTCTGCAATTATATTTCCCCTCAAGAACTTCTTTTGATTTCCTTTCTCCAATCAAGGCTTCTCCCCTCTTAGAACCATGTACTTTCTTGCTTCCCTGCAAATTTTAATTATGTCTGCCCCTGCGTCTTCTGCTTCTTATCCTCTTCTTTTAACTTATCATCCTTGGCGATGCCTGCGACCGCTTCTAGTGGACAACATCCTTCCCCTCCTGGTGATGACCGGGATAACATAGTTTCCACCATTAGTAACCAAACCTTATTAGAAATATGGTCCAAATTCCCGATTTTCGATAAAGTTTCTTTTACAAACCCAGAATCCGGCGAGAGAGCTTCTCGGCCTCCACCGGGCCACCTAACCTTTTTTATTAATCAGTTCCAGGCGGGATTGAGTCTCCCCGTCCTTCCTTTCATTTTAGCGGTGTCTCGGATGTACCGAGTTCCGGTACATCAGTTCGTACCCAATTCATTTATGATAATGGTAGGGTTTCATCTGGAGGCTCAATTTTCTGGGCTTATACCCATGACACAGTTATTTTATTCCTTGTTCCAAGTCAAGAACTCAACCTGCAATTTTTTCTACTTATCCGCCCGAACTGGTGTTCGATTTTTGATCGGGAACCCTTCCTCCAGTAAGGCCTGGAGGAAGAAGTTCTTTTTTGTTCACTACTCGGGCGATTGGGGTTTTTCCCTGTGCCCATCAATAACCTTCCAGCTTAGGCTCACTTATCCAGAGGAGACCGACCTCCTTCCCTAGAAAAAACTATCCACACCTTGAATCAAAACGTTTTCCACATGTCCAAGCTCCTCACATTAAATATACTGAGCTTCTTCAACTCCCGACGAGAGAGTGGGCCCTTGCCTCCCGAGAGTATACCAATAGAGCTAACCAGTTCGATCCTTCTGTTTAATTGTTCAAACTTTTTTTTTTAGTTTAGTTTAGTTTATCTACTATCTTGGCAAATATCTCTTTCCAGTCACGATGATGAAAAAGAGTATGGCTGCGAGTCTACAGGGGGTCATCCCTAACATTCAGAAGAGCCCCCTTTGTGAGCCTGCCAAGGCTTCCATGTCAATCGAGCCTGAGGTGGTGGCTAGCCCGGAGAGGTTGGCAGGGCCAGTTAGACCACAGGATACGGCCCAGACAGAAAGGGCGATCAGCCCGGCTGCTGACCTGACTACTCACTCTACCTATGAAGATGAGCTCATGCTGGACTCGCGCAAACGTGCTCGCTCATGCAAAGGTTTAACCCTTTCGGGGTCCAAGGTGGCTACCCCTAACCAGAGCTTCTTCAATGGCTCTTCCGTCTTGAACCTTCTAGGAGACGTGGAAGTTCATTTCATCAAAGGACAATCTTCTTTAGTTGACCGTCGATCTTTGGAGAAGTGGATGGATCACAAGCAGATACAGTCTTTTTGCAGGACGAGGCTTGTGTAAGGGTTCCACTGCTCTGTTTACTTCTTCTTTCACCTTCGTTATCATCTTACTTATCCTTCTTCCCTTTTTCTATCATTTCCATTTTTCTTTCCTTTTAGGCTGTTGTTAAGAGGGTCGCACTAGTGTCGCGGGCCTAGTGCTCTTTATTGAATGCCAAACTGTCCAAAGAACATGCAACCCTACAAGAGCGGGAGAAGAGGTTGATTGTTTGTTTGAAGGGCGCTGAACTAAAGGCTTCCAAGACCGAGCTGGAGGCCACCCAAGCTGAGCTATAAAAAGCTCGGGAGTCGGAAGGGAAGAGCCAAGCCTTGGCGCTAATCTAGGTAGAAGAAGCTAAAGAAAAACTCAGGGTGGCCCGGGATGATGGTCAAGCTGAGGGTGAAGCTAAAGAGCGAGCTGAGGGGCGCGCTGAGGGTCGAGCTGAGTTCCTCAATTTTGAGGAAGGGCAGAGGCTTATCTAGCTTACCAGGGAGATGACCCAGTGGGATTTGCTTGGTTCCGTCGAGCTGAACGACATTCTCGTACCTGAGGCCAGGTCTACTACCACTTTGGCCTGGATGCTCAAGCAAAGTGGTCTGTCGAAAACCCTTCTTCTCCCTTCGATCGCTCCATCCCTTTGCAGGATCCTCCATAACCCACAAGCTTCACATATGTTGAGGAGGATGATCAGCTTTGTCAACTCGGGTCTCCTGAGTTTGCTAAATGTGTTTGCCAAGCCTTCTGCACCTCTTCCTCGATCTCTTCTCCCCCCCAAGAATAGTCACTGACCTTGGCTTTACCATTGACTGTGTCTTCTCCTACCTTTGCCAATTTGGGAGAGCTCCAAAGCAGCACCTAATTCGAGCGAGATATTGGAGAAGTTGCTCGGGTGATGGAGCAAGTTGGGGTAGAGCTGAATACTGAAGATTATGAATCTTAGGTCGTTAATTGGTCTAGGATTGTCTTTGTAGTCTGATCTGTATTCCCGTATTTTTAAACTATATTTTGTCTTTTCCTTATTCTTGTCCTTTTTTGCTTTTGTCATTTTATGACACTTCAGGGTTTCCTTAACACAAGCAAACCCTAGTACTATTTCATATGCTGTGTTTTTCTTCTCTATATACTTGTTTTCCATATGCATTTTAATTATGGCTTCTGCACCTTTAATCACAGAGATAGATATCCTGAGAAAGAAAATTGTTTCCTTCTTTAATGAGAATTTTCACCTTTCTGAGGAAAACGCCCAACTTCGTGAAAAGTTCTCTCAACTCCGCAAACTTCTGGAGAGGAAAAGACAGAAGAAACGTTACTAAAAACGCAAGTGTGCGGAGCTCCGCCAGCTCAACCGTCAACTCCAGGAGGAGAGGGCTGATCTACTTGAGTCAGTGTGCCGCCTGACCACTGCCGCCGGCGAAACTCATTCCGCCACTAAGCGAGCAGACAAGTATTACCAACGCCTTCACGAGACTAAGCGGGAGCTGTGGCGTATTTGACGAGTTTTAGCAATTAACAAGAGGGCCTCCTCGTCTCATCCCTGATGCTCTTGCTTTCTCAATTTTATCTCGATGTATTTCCATACCTTGCAGTTCTCCAAATAATGCTATTTTTCATTTTCTGTGTATTGTAATTAAATCCGTTCCAGGTTTACAAAGGTTGCTTGGCCTTTAAATAAGCGCCCGCGCTCATGCTTCTGTTTAATTGTTCAAACTTTTGTTTTAGCTCATCGGGCTAATTCTCACTGACAATCAGGTCAGGTCTGGGATATCCACCCCTTAACCAATCGTGCTAATTTTCACTAACAATCCGGTCAGGTTTAGGATATCCATCCCTTAGCCAATCGGGCTAATTTTCACTGATAACCAGGTCAGATTTGGGATATCCATCCCTTAGCCAATCGGGCTGATTCTCACTGATAACCAGGTCAGGTTTGGGATATCCATCCCTTAGCCAGTCGGGCTAATTTTCACTGACAATCAGGTCAGGTTTGGGATATCCATCCCTTAGCCAATCGGGCTAATTTCCACTGACAATCAATTCAGGTTTGGGATGTCCATCCCTTAGACAATCGGACTAATCTTTACTGTCAATCAAGTCAGGTTTGGGATATCCATCCCTTAGCCAACCAGGCTAATTTTTAATGACAATCAGGTCAGGTTTGGGATATCTATTCCTTAGCCAATCGGGCTAATTTTCACTGATAATCAGGTCAGGTTTGGGATATCCATCCCTTAGCCAATCGGGTTAGAATCTTCGAGTCTGTATAAAACACAAGGAGATTTAAATGAAAATTCTTTATAAATAACCTTACTCATTATCCTTACACATAATACTTTCGCAAGTTCACTATATTTGATGCTCGCGATAGCTTAACTCCATCCATTTTCTCCAGCTCGTAAGCTCCGCCCTTGAGTATTTTCACGACCTTATACGGTCCTTGTCATGTAGCATCTAATTTCCCTTTCGCTTTTCTCAAATCAGATCTAGGAAGAACTATGTCTCCTACTTGGAAATGTCTTTTGACCACCGAGCTATTATATGTCGCCCAAACTTGTCCCCGCATATACTCCATTCTTAAGGTAGCTCGTTCTCCCTTGTCTTCCTCCGAATCCAAGGCATCTTGTATCAACAACTCATTATGCTCCTCATTGAAGTTTTTCACCCTATGAGTTTCCATGCTGATTTCTACGGGGATTACGACGTCCATACCGTAAACCAGGCTGAGCGGTGTCTCCCCTGTCCTTATTTAGAATTACTTCGGTACGCCTACAGGGTTGAACTAAGCTCTTCTACCCACTTGCCTCCTGACCTCTCGAGGTGTGCTTTAATCCCTTGTACCAAAATTCTGTTAGTCATCTCGACTTGTCCATTCGCCTGAGGGTGATACACAGATGTGAAATGTTGCTCTATTTTCATTTTCACGCACCAGGCTTGAATCCGGGCCCCCATAAAATGAGAGCCATTATTTGACACAAGGATTCTTCGAACACCAAACCGACACACCACGTTTCTCCATAAGAAATACATTACTACTTCCTCTATGATTTTGGCTATGGCTTTCACCTCCACTCATTTACTGAAATAATATATAGCCACTATCAGGAATTTCTTTTGGGCTGGTGCTGTGGGGAAAGGTCCAACCAGATCTATCCCCAATTTCGCAAAGGGGGCAGAGAGAGCTCATTTTTATAAGATCCTCTGCGGTTCGATGTATGAGGCGAGAGTTCTTTTGGAATTTGTCACACTTCTTCACGAAATTTTCTGCATCCGTCCTTAGTTGTGGCAAAAAATATCCAGCTCTCAATACCTTGATCGACAAAGTTCTAGCGTCCATGTGGTTGCCGCAGCACCCTTCATGGATTTCCTTGGGAACCTGAACACCTTCTTTTAAGCTCAAACACCGCAAAAGAGGTTTCCCAAAACCCTCTTCTAAATATCTCTCCCTTGATTTGATAAAATCGGGATGATCTGATCCGCACTTTTACTACCTCACTCCTATTCTCTGGCAGCTCTCCCTTTCCTAGGTATGCTTTAATGAGAAAACTCTAATCTTCTCCCTCCTCCAGCGCATTTACTTCATCTTCTCCATATTCTCGATGTGCCATTAATAGGGTGATTATCCTTTCATGTCACTCCGTTGATGTGCTGGCTATCTTAGCCAAGTAATCTGCTCGACCATTTTCCTCCCTATGAATTTGGTGTACGGTCAAGGCATCCATTGTATTAGCCAGCTCATGGAACCTAGCTAAATATTTTAGCATGTGCTCTTCCCTTATTTCAAATTCTCCCCTTATCTGCTTGCACACGAGCTGAGAATCTACCCGCGCACATATCCATTCTGCCCCTAGCTCCTTTGCCATCTGAACTCCTCGTAGCAGAGTTTCATACTCCACCCCGTTGTTAGATAAACAGTAATTCATTCACACCGCTTATTCCGTGGTCACACCCTCCGAGTCTATCAATACTATCCCTGCACCACAACCCAGGTTTCCCATCGAGCCGTCCTTTTAGATCGTCCACTCTCTCTTCTCTTCAGGAGAGCCGGTCATCTCTTGCATAAAATCTACCAATGCATGAGCCTTGATCGCCGCTCACTTAGTTCGATAATCCACTTCACTAACCTTCCAGAGACCTTTGGTTTACTCATTATCGACTTCAGGGACAAGTTAGTTTGGACTATTACTTTTTGTGAGAGAAAATATGGTCGGAGTTTTCAGGCTGTTCCGACCAGAGCTACCACGGATCGTTTTATTTCTACATATCGGAGCTCGGACTAGTGCAGGACCTTGCTCCAATAGTAGACCGGTTTCTGTATCCTGACCTCTTCTCTGAGAAGCACCGTGATTACTGCTAACTTTCCCACAGACATCTACAAGATCAAAGGTTCCCCCATAACTGGTTTGGTTAGCAATGACATGTTTGCCAAATGCTCCTTCAGCTTTTTGAATGCTTCTTGGAATTCCTCATCCTATTTGAATCGGGCCTTCTTCTGCAAGGCTCTGATAAATAGCAGGCTCTTCTCCGCCGACCGGGAGGAAATCTGCTCAGGGCATCAATTCTACCAGCCAATCACTACATCTCTTTGACGTTTCGCGGAGGCTGCATATCCATGATGGCTTTGACATTTTCTGGATTGGCCTCTATTCATTTTTCTGTGACCATATAGCCCAGGAATTTTCCAGCTCTCACCCCAAATGCGCATTTCTTAGGGTTCAGCTTCATTCTGTACTTCCTCAAGGTATCAAAAGTTTCCCTCAGGTCATCCACATGTGGGGTTACCTTAACACTTTTGACCAGCATATCATTTACATATACCTCCATGTTTCTCCCGAGCTGAGCTTTAAACATTTTATCCCCCAACTTCTTGTACGTAGCTCCCTCATTCTTGAGGCTTAATGGCATGACCACATAGCAATATGTTCCTTTCGGGGTTGTGAAGCTGACCCATTTCCAGTCTTCCTCAACCAACCTGATCTGATGGTACCCTTGTGAAACATCCATCATGCTGAGCAATTCACATCCAGAAGTGGAATCTACGAGATGATCTATCCTCGGTAGAGGGTAATGATCTTTAGGACAGTCATGATTAAGATCCCTAAAATCGATGCACATTCGCCAGTCCTCTTCTGTCTTTAGCAGAAGCACTACGTTAGAAAGCCACTCTGGGAACTGTATTTCCTAAATGTGCTTAGCCTGCAATAGCTTTTCCACCTCCGCCTCAATAATGGCCTCTTTCTCAGGGCCAAAGTTTCGCTTTCTTTATTTCACCAGTTTTACTGTAGAACTGATGTTAAGGTGGTGTTCTGCCACTGTCGGGTCTATTCCTACCAAATATTGTGGAGACCAGGCAAAAACATCTGCATTATTCCTCAAAAATGCGATCAACTCTACCAAAACCTCTGGGCTCAAGGTCATTCCTACCCTCAGGACTCGACTGTCATCTCCTGGGATTACCTCTATTGCCATCAGGTTTTACTCTCGCCGATTTAGCTCTGGCCTGGCCCTTTTACTTCGCCTTTCCTCTTCATTGCGCTGGAATTTCTCCACATATGTCTGTCATGATGCGTACTGATCACCTCGGACCTCGCCAACCCCGTCCTGAGCAAGGAATTTCAGCTTCATGTGGTATACAGAAAATACCGCCTAGAATTGGCTTAGGGATGGCCATCCCAGCATGACATTATATGAAGAAGGTGCATCTACTACCAAAAAATATACCGACCTAATCTGTCTAAACGGGTTATCTCCTAGCGTTACCAAGAGATTTACCACCCCTAGCGGCCGTAGGGCTCCCCCAGCGAAGCCTACCAACGATGTCGTGACTTCTTCCAATTCCATGTTTAACTTTAGTTTCTTAAAGAAATCCTAAAACAGAATATATGTCGAGCTACCTGTATCTACAAAGACCCTCCGCACATTGTAATTAGCTACAGTAGCAGTTATGACCAAGGCATAAATATGTGGTGCTAAGATACTATTCTCATCCTCGGATCCAAAGCAAATGTTCGGGCTTGGGGTGAGTTGCCCGACCTCTGTTTCTCTTATGGTCAGGTCTTTGCATCCCTGACATAACTGTTTTAGGCGCGCCGTGACTGCTCATCCCATTCTCCTCCCGTGATCATCAGAATTTCACCTCGTACCTCTTGATACTGGCTCGTCCTTTGACTACCCGATCAATAACTATTTCTTCCTTGTCTCAGAGTCTGGTACTTATCCTTCGTGTAAGGACCAGATCTGGACACCCCTTTCTTCATGCTGACGAATTCCTTGAGATGTCCTGCTTGTACCATTCGCTCTATCTCATTTTTTAGATGTATGCATTCATCCATGTCTTGACCATATTTATTATGGTATTGATAGAATCGATCTAACCTCTCCTTCGTGGCTTCTGAGAGTACGTCCTAGGCCACTTGAGGTCTGGATGCCGCTCAATTGCTTGCAGAACTTCACCCTGGGGTGAAGCCAGGGGTGTATATCGATAAAACCTAGGACGACCCCCGACTAGGCCAGTCCTTGGTTTCTTAGCTGAAGCCTTATCCTCTCTGTCAGGTCGTTCTCGTCGCTTCTCTCCATCATCCTTTATCTTCGACGCCTCTTCCAAGTGGATATACTTTTATGCCCTTTCCAGGAGTTCTTCGAATTTCATCGCTGGTTTGACTACCAACGATTGGAAGAACTCCCCATTTCGGAGCCCCTGAGCCAAGGAATCGATTAGGAATTCCTCAGATGATGATGGCACTTCCAACTTTGCATCCGTAAAATGCTTAATATATCCACGAAGACCCTCTCCTTCCCTTTGCTTTAGACACTACAAAAAAACAACAGTTTTTCGAGGGGAAAACTGAGGGAAATAATTCCCTCGGTAATTTCTGAGGGAAAAACCGAAGGATAAAAATTACCCTTGATCTTTTCCGAGGGCAACAACTCCCCTCGGAAAATCCCTTAAAAAATGATGCCAATGTTTGCAACCATAATTACTGAAGGATTTTCGAGGAAAAATACCCCTCGGAAAAACTGAGGGGACGAATTACCCTTGTTTTTTTGAAAATAAAAAAATAATTTACAAAAAAACAGAGGGGAACTATTTCCCCTCGGAAAAAAACCGAGGGCTAGGCACTCCCCTCGGTTTGTTTAAAAAATAAAAAAAATCATAAAAAAACAATTTACGAAAATTCGAGGGGAGGTGTTTCCCTTCGAAAATTCCAAGGGCAATGGGTGGCCCTCGGTTTTTTTCGAGGGGAAACACCTTCCCTCGAAAAGTTTTAATTAAAAAAAATCACAAAAAATAGAAAAATTGTAAAAATGAAACAAATCCTATCATATTAGGCACGTGGGGGTGGTTTTGACCAAATTTCGCTTGAAAAATATCAACGAGCATGTGCATATTCACACGTGTCGTGTAATTCGACCAACAACCAAGATACGATCGATCGATCAACTTGTTCGATTAGAAATGCGAAGCGACGAAGCATTGTGATTTTGCCAAGGCATACGTCTCGCCGTCATGGAACCACGAGGGTCGGGTTTCGATCGTTAAGTACGCGTTTTTTATTTTATTCTGATTTTTAAAAAAAATTCAGAAAAATATCGAAAAAATTTAAAAATTAGTAAAAAATAAAAATAAATCCTATCAGTTCATGAACGGGGCGACGAGGGGTGCGTTTCGGCATCCCAGAACTACGAGGGTCGAGCGTCAATCGTTTAGTACGCGTTTTCTATTTTTTCAAATTTAAGTAAAAAATTGAAAAAAATAAAAAATTAGTAAAAAAAAAAAAAAATCCCAAGAATTTACGAACGGGGAAGGGAGGGGTGCGTCTCAGCGTCTCGGAACCACGAGGGTCGGGCGTCAATCATTTAGTACATATTTTCTATTTTTTTCGATTTTTTTAATTGAAAAATTCCGGGAGAGATTTGCTCATTTTTTTTATATAAAAATCAAATGGTCAAAAATCAAATCAATAAAAACAGGAACTTTTAATAGATGGGGGCTGTTTCCCCTCGGAAAATTCTGAGGGCAAGGGGTGGCCCTCGGTTTTTTCCGAGGGTAAACACCTCCCCACGGAAACTTTAATTAAAAAAAATATCAAAAAAATCGTAAAAATAAAACAAATCCTATCATATTAGGCACGTGGGGGTGGTTTTGACCCGATTTCACTTGAAAAATATCAATGAGCATGTGCGTATTCGCACGTGTGGTGTAACCCGACCAACAACCAAGATACGATCGATCGATCAATTTGTTCGGTTGGAAACGCGAAGAGACGAAGCATCGCGATTTTGCCGAGGGGGAAAGGGGTGCGTCTCGCCGTCGCAGAACCACGAGGGTCGCGTGTCGATCGTTAAGTATGCGTTTTTCTATTTTTTATTCTGAATTTTATAATAAAATTCAGAAAAATATCAGAAAAAATTTAAAAGTTAGTAAAAAATAAAAACAAATCCTACCAGTTCGACGCGAGAGGGGGGTGGGTGCGTCTCGACATCCCGAGAACTACGAGGTTCGAGCGTCGATCGTTTAGTATGCGTTTTCTATTTTTTTCAAATTTAAGAAAATTTTTTTTTGGAAAAAATAATAAATTATTAAAAAAAAAAACAAATCCCAATAATTTACGAACGGGGAAGGTAGGGGTGCGTCTCAGCGTCCTGAAACCACGAGGGTCAGGCGTCGATCGTTTAGTACATATTTTCTATTTTTTTCGAATTTAAGTAAAAAATTAAAAAAAAAAATCCCAAGAAATTACAACGGGGCGTGTAGGGGTTGCGTCTCGGCGTTCCAGAACCACGAGGGTTGGGCATCGATCATTTAGTACGCGTTTTCTATTTTTTGATTTTCTTTCAATTTCTTTTAATTGAAAAATTCTTAGGGGAGGTGTTTCCCTCGGAAAATTCCGAGGGCAAGGGGTGGCCCTCGGTTTTTTTTTCGAGAGGAAACACCTCCCCTTGGAATTTTTGAATAAAATAAATCAAGAAATATTCCTAGGGGGCGTGAATCCCCTCGGAAAAATCGAGGGGGCCTCAGAAATGTAACCTAATAGCAGCTGCCTCCTGTTGCCTTTCTCACTTGCACAGTAGTAAAACAAAAAAGAAAAAGAAAGAAGAAGTGCCCTCGCGCACCGCCGTCTTTCTCCTGTCGCCGTGTCCGCTCAACCGCCGCCACTCATCCTTCGCCGCCTCCGCTCCAAGTCCAGCCTCCATCGCCGCCGCGTCGCTCAAGTCCAGTCTCAACCGCCGCGCGCTCCGCTGCGACGCCACCTGCTCCTCCAAGGTAAGTTGCTTCTTCTTTTTTTTTTTGTTATCATTTTTTATTTATATGTTTTATTTTTTTGTAGATTTGTATTTTTTTTATATTTTTGTATTGATTTGTTGTGATGAAATTATTGTATAATTAATTTTCAAGATTAGGGTTTAGTATTTGTTTAGGGATTAGAGTTTGAAATTAGGGTTAATTAGGAAATTATTTACAATTAGGGTTCAATTTAGAAATAATTATAAAATTAGGATTCAATTTAGAAATAATTAGTAATTAGGGTTCAATTTAGGAATAATTACGTAATTAGGGTTCAATTTAGGAATAATTACGTAATTAGGGTTCAATTTAGGAATAATTACATAATTAGGGTTCAATTTTGAAATAATTACGTAATTAGGGTTCAATTTAGGAATAATTACGTAATTAGGGTTTAACTTAGAATAATTACGTAATTAGGGTTCAATATTTAGAAATAATTACAAAATTAGGATTCAATTTAGAAATAATTTTAAGCAGTGTTCAATTTTGAAATAATTACGTAATTAGGGCTTAATTTAGGTATAATTATGTAATTAGGTCTCAATTTAGGAATAATTACGTAATTAGGGTATAATTTAGAAATAATTTGTATTTAGGGTTCAGTTTAGGGATATTTACGTAATTAGGGTTCAATTTAGGAATAGTTACGTAATTAGGGTTCGATTACGTAATAAGGGTTCGTTAGTTCTCATTAAGTTTCAATTATGCAATTATCATTTAAAGTGTATTCGATGATGGTGGTGACATACCGTGGTGATCGGTACATGCATGTTAACTTAATATTTCTCATGGTTTGAATGTGATTGCTTGATGTTGTGATTGGTTTGGGAAGACGTCGGTGATGACGTGGTGTACGGCGCCGGCCGGGAGGTTTCGTCCCTCCAATAATGGTTGTCAAAATTATTTTAAAAAATGACGGTGGTTTTCAAAATGCTAAATTGTTTGTGATGGTGGTGATGAAATACCGTGGTGATCGGTACATGCATGTTGTATTTAATATACATATTATTTTGTACATATTGTTTAAATGATGTGATTTATTGATTAATGTATACGTCTGTGACGACATGGTTTACGGCGCCGGCCGGGGAGGTTTCGTCCATCCGATAACGGAGTTTAAAATAATGTCGATCCAAAATACACTCTGTGTAAACAATATACCTTAGACTCGTTTGGGATTTAGTATCGAATAGAGAATTCGATACTAAATCCCGAATTGTCCACTTCTTTGGACAGTTTGAGAGCGTGATTGCAATATGGCTTATCTTATCTATATGTTTTGTTTTATTATATAAATTTTGGTCCAGTATCTCTCTTATGTTCTCGGGTTCACTGCAATATATGTGTACTTAGAGAACTAAAGAGAGATGCTGCCAAAATTTTTAGTCAACAAAAATTCATATACTAAGACGTTGTATTACAAGAAATCACGTTTTTGAATGGGATAGGGCCTTACCAAAAAATTCAATCATTCTCTAGCCACCCTCATGCTGCCCAATTTTTGGTAAATCAATATAACAACCGTATAATGTTAGGATGAGTTCCGATAGTAGTTGGATATACAAGCGAATCAACAACGGCTATTTATCCTCACAATTCGTGGATGGAGTCGAGAGTTTTATTGAATTTGCGCAAGCACATTCCGCTCATAAGAACGGACAGAAGCTGAAATGTCCTTGTAATCATAGCAGATGTACGAATAATAGTTACCTCGACGTCGATGAGATATTATTGTAGAATTTAATTTAAATATTAAAATATTAAAATATTTAATAATAATTAATTAATTAAAATTAGATACGGGTTGAGTAAGTAACAAGTTTTGAATTTATTTACGTAAGTAAATATGAAATTATTAACGATTTTAATCTAAATATTAAAATAGAAAATATTAGTTAATAAATAATGACTAGACATTTGTATAAGACACTGGCTGAGAATACGATATCTTTTGAGTTTTTCTTATTTTTAGATTTAGAAACTCTATAATTGTTATAAATAATTTTTATATTTATCTTCTGATGAATCTCGTATAATACACGAGTGTTAAACTAGTATTAAAATAAATAATTTACATATAGTAACGAGTCCTTCTTTTTTACCTTTTATCTGTGATATTCTGATAAATTTCTCTCTCCTCGCTCCTTCTAAAAATAACAAGTCTCATTTTCTTTTACCCTCCCACTTTTGAGGGGGAAAAAGGAATGCATCCCATTGATCTCTCTTCTTATATTGACGCGCAAATAACAATCTTTCAGATTTTCAATTTTAAAGCCAAATGAAATCGATTTATACAATTTGAGAATGTGCCCAGTCCGTTAGACAAGTTGCTTGCAGATCTTGCTTTGAGTTTTATTCCTCACGATTTTTTGTTTTTTATTTTTCTTCCGTCGCTTTATTTCTATTTTTATTGAAAAAATTCTTTTTTTTTTTTTAAACAAATAAATTGACAAAACTCATAGGGTTTATAAGGTTGCTCTCTTATATTAAAACATATCAAACTATATAAAAATATTTCAAATGCCACTCTAATTAATTTTGCCCACATAAATCATCAACTCCCATCAAAATATAAACTTTAAAATTAAGAGTATAAATATATCAAGACTATCAGAATTATGTCGCGAACAATGAATAGGCTAAAGGCTCAATTGGGCTAAATAAAGATAATTTTATTCAAGTGAAGGTGCTTTATTTAGGAAATCTTGAACCGACTATCGCAAATTGCCGATGATTATAGTCACAAACCACACACATCTAGGCCTTCACCAAGACCCAAGACAAGTTATAATGAACCTGCACATATGAACGAGTCACTAAAGTAAATATATCTTCAAGAAATCTAATAAGGCTCTATATGGTGTGACAAGGTATGTCAAGTGAATACAACAATCGAAACCTCCAATGGATCTACAAGTTCAAAGATAATTTATATCAATACTCGAATTGACCAGAAGACTCCTCAAATTTACAATATCAAATTAATACATAGTAAACCCTCAAATGGTCCATTGATTGCAACCACTCCACAAGAAATGATGGAATATCTTTTCTAAATAAAGAAAAAAAAATTAAAGCAATAAACGTGTTGAAAATAATAAAGACCTCGCATGCAATTATATGAAATGCCGGCGCTTAGAGTGCCTAGACAAGCTCTCCTATCCATCTTCTTCCGAGCTCAACACTTCTGGAGGTCCATGTATTAACTCCCTTTCAGTCAATGACATATGGGATGGTGTGATTATCATCCAATTCGCCTCTCCACATAACATTATTAAAGATCGTATGCATTCAAAGGAAAGAGTTCTCGTGCATACCTGTTTTTATGGAGACAAAAACACAAACTACCTTGTCTCCTTGTTAAAAATCTTGTGTCTGATTTGTACATTTTTTTTTTGTATTTTTCGAATATTTTTGTGTCTTGTATTGAGTGCTTTAGTCCGGTTCGAGTCATATTTTATCCCTTTTTTCCTTATTTTACGTTTCATAGCGTTTGTCATCTTTTTAGTATTTTTCGTATTTCTCTCATATTTTTGTACATTAATTATGTTTTGTTTTTCTTAGTTTTAAGATTGCCGAGTGAGCCTAAAATTATTTCCGAGGATTGCAACTGGCTCAATTTGACAAAAACAAGACTCGGACCCACGAAGCACAACCATCGATCGACGTGCCATCATTGACTAATAATGCCCGTTCGATGCGCCATTGATGCCCTATCGATGTGTCATCGATAAGATTACTACTATGCCCCCACTTTCATCTATATAAACCCATAAACCCAGCTAGAAAAGAAGGCTTTTGAACCCTTTAGGGTTTGGATGCCCAAGCTTGTGCCTTATCCTGTTTTCATCCTTTTCACCTTCAAGCTCAAAGTCCCTAGTTAGCATAATATTTAGTTAGCTTAGCTTAGCTTGTAGAATTGTAACTTAGCACTTAGTTATATTTTGTACGACCTAATATGGAGCCATAAAGCATACCGGGTAGACCTGTTTGGAACGAGCTGGGTCCATGCCACAGGAAGAAAGGAATGAGAAAGGGGCCTATAGCCCGACGAAGACTTGCTTTGACCCGACCTAAGATTCCGGGAACGGCCCCGTGAGGATTAGGTCAGGAATTTAAAGAAGTCAACGAATAATCTGATTAGTTCTCTGTGAAGAAACTCCCTGGTCAGGTCTCCCCAAAGGGGAAGTAACCTGCTCAGGTCATTCTAAGTAACGACCCAAGATTCACGGGTTTAGTTTCTGGGATCTCGGGATGGGACCACATGGCGAAGGTTATAAATATCTCAGACTCAAGGCTGGGAAAGGTATGAAATTCTGAGCATTCTCTACTCATATTGTTCTGATATTGAAATCGCTTAACTGACTTGAGTATCGGAGAGGTTTCCACCGGAATCTCTCTGGTGGTCCTTTCTAATGTGTTTTTGGTGGAACAGTTTGGGACATTCTCAGGAGGAAATGGGCATCCTCAGGTCAAGCATTTTCAGGGCAAAACAATTAGCACCGTCTGTGGAAAATACAGGATGAAGTTAAGGCGTGAGACGGTAACTATGGAGTAAGATGGTCTTCGGCAAAATCTCGTGGCGGAGCTGGGCGGTACGCCAAGTTCTGCCACGCCGACGGGAATTCTAGGGGTGGCAGGACCGTCAGCAGCGTCCAGGCGTAACTCACCACCACCTCAAGAAGTGCCAGCGCACGCAGATGGCAGATCGATCAATGATGCTTTCCTGCATCAGATATCCGAGCTTATCGGTAAAGCTGTGGAGGCGGTAGTAGAAAAGAAATTTGTAGAGCGATCACCACCCAATTTCAAAGCAACTCCACAAGTTTACGGGGGTCCGTCCTACCCCAAGAACTACAAAAACCCCATATTGGGATGAGGAGGAAAGATCTTTTTGCTCGGATAGCAATACCTCCGGCAAAGCCAATCCAGACCTCACCAGTAGATGCAAAATCTACAAAGGGAGGTCAGAGAAGTGAAGCAAAATATGGGAGGTGCTGAGGTGGGGCAAACACGAAGGAGTACCCCTTTTATGGAGGGATGATCTCCCAGCTTCTTATCATTCCATGGGCTTTGAGTACAGCAGAACGACAGATCCGTGGGACCACCTGGGCCGATTCGAGATTGCGTCCATCTTGCATAAATTCTCTGATGCAGTTATGTGCCTGGTCTTCCCCACGACTTTCACAAAATCAGCCCAACTCTGGTTTATCCAGTTGCCCCCGCGATCTATAAGTAACTTTGATGAGTTCAGCTCTGCATTCCTGCATCAATTAACCAGCTGTAGGAAATACCAAAAAATGCAACTAGAACTGTTTAGTCTCACAACAAAAAAAAAAAAACAGCAGTTTTACGAGTGATTTTTCTCTTTGTATTAGGGAAAATTCACTTGGTTTTTTGATAAACCAAGGGAAAATGTCCCTCGGAATATCCCTCCTCGGTAAATTTTTCCGAGGATAAATTTCCCTCAGAATGTTTTACTGAGGAGAATTCCAGGGGTCAATCCCCTCGGTTATTTCTCCCCGTTTGCCCTCGAAAAGAACGAGGGCAAACTAAGGGGCTATTACCTTCGAAAAAATCGAGGTTAGAGTGCCCTCGGAAAAACCGAGGGCAAACCGAGGGGTTGTACCCTCGAAAAAAATGAGGGTAGTTGGCCCTCAGAAATTCCAAGGGGAATAATGCCCTCGGAAAAACCGAGGGCCGTTCATACCCTCGGAATATCCGAGGGGCATACACCCTCGGAATTTTGTTTTTTTTTTAATATTTTTGAATATAATTTTAATTCCTGTTTATTTTTAAAATTCCCTAAAAATTGAAAAAAATGAATAATGAATAGACAAATAAATAAACTAATTATTATAAAAATATTTGGAAATTTACGATTATTACATGCGTTCGACAAAAGTGTTTAGTAACAATTTTTATAAAGCACATGAAACTGTCCTATGACGGGGAGTGCTGCGGTGGGGGGTACTGTGAGAAACAAGCATACATCTCAGCCATCTATGCATTCATCTGTGCCTGAAATGCCTCTTGATGGCAAGGCTGCTCCTCATGTTGTCGCTCAGACTCGGTGTATCGCTGCTCGATCGCCTGGACCTCCTCTAGGAGCTCCTTCCTCTACGCTTGGAGCTGCACCTCCTGAGCTAGTCTCTGCGCCTCATGAACTAGTCTTGTGGCCTCCAACTCCTCCCTCTGCGCCTGGAGCTGCGCCTCGAGTTGTCTCACTGGGTTATAAGCTGTTGGGAGGAGGAGGACAAAGAGCTGCCTGTGAAAAAACCCTTCATAGCAGCAACCACCTTCCCGTACGAGTCGATGCCGTAGTGTCATCCCTTGCTCGACCCGAAGACGTCGAAGAAAACCCATTTAGGGTCAACCTCGCTACTCGTATCCTGGGAAGACGCACGTGTCTCCTCCAGATGTTGCTCATACTCCGCCTGAAATACAACTCGTTAGTTCATTCTACATTAAAACCAAAAAACAAGTTAAAAATAAGGAAGAGACTCACATTAATATTACTGGATCTCGAATCGATCCACGTGTTGTCGTTCTTCTTGTGCGTATACGTACCAAAACCTGGTACGCCTTGCCCGACTCACCCGTCTCCCGCTCCTGTATCCAAATAGAAGTTTCAAATAATTAACATTCAAAATAAACAAATAAATAATATATTATTATATTTGAAATTACTTACGATATCAAGAGTATAATCGATATTGATCTAGACCCCCCCTGTGCTTCGACATCCCAGTACCCGGTCCAGCAGGCTCGTTCCTTCTGTTCTAGCTGCACTGCTCGAATTTTGCCTTGTTCTCAGGCTTATCCCACTCAACCTTCCAAGCCCTAGTTGAGATGCATGATATATAAGATACGATATAAATTATCTGTTATAACTAAAAAATTCTAATGTAAAAAATAAAACATATAACAGAATCGTTTACCTCCAGATCTCCTGGGTAACGCAATGCTGCAGCTGACCATCATCAGAAGCATGATACTACTTATACTCGTTCAGCTGCCTCTTGTACTTGTCCGCAATCATCGAGTCAAATAATCTCTATATGTCTTGAGCATTATACACCTCCGGGTCCCAATAACAAATCTCCTACAAAATAAAACAATAATTACAATTCAATTGATACATATGGTTGTATAGTTACAAAAAAGATTAAAAAATTTGGACATAAAATAATAATTACCTGAAACATCTCCCACCAGAACGCGTTAGTCTCCTTAGGGACCTGCTTATAGCACCACCCGACGGGATGGAGTTCCTTCTCGAAAACCTGCTAGAGTATAGTGGTCACCTTGGCCTGTCTGCTGTGTAGCCTGTATTCAATTGTGTTTTTTTTTTATTACGACATAATTTTATCATAATGATAATTATAATTTTAAAATCATTAATTTACTTACTTCTTCCCTGCAATATAAACCCAAACTCCCCCCCTCCGTGGTGGACCAACTGCTGTCGTGATGTACACGCATCGGACGATGTATGTAGCGGTATATGTGATGTCGATGTCGGTGTCGGTATCTGCATCGGCGCTAAATGATCAGTATCGATACCCATGTAGTTATCATCAAAATCAGCTAAATGATTAGCCGACCCCATATCTGATCGACCCATGCTATTGGAACCTCGACCTCTCGGCATCTGATAAAATTATTAGATAATAATACGAGTATTTTACAAAATACAAGTATATATTATATACCAAACTTCTTAATAAATCCAAACATGAAAAAAAACTAGTTTTAAAAAAGTGTGTTTTACAATATGAATAAATTACATATATTTCAACCAAACTAATCACTTTCACTATTAAAGTTATCGGCCAACTCATCTTCGTCCGTATCTTGATCTGTATCTTGATCGGTGAGTAACTGTTCTTCTGTATCATCATTTGTCTCGTTACCAAGTTCATCCACGTAATTATCATTGGGACCGTGAAAATGGAAATTGACATCGTCGAGTTGAATCGAACTGTGTTGTATCTACAGCTTCCTCTTGAAATGATTCTTCTGGTAGAGGCTCGATAAACTCAACATTTGATCTCGCCTTGATTTTACACGTTGCCCACCAGTCCAACTTGTCTCGTCTCAAACTTGGGCACGCACAATAGTATACTTGTACAGCTTGGGATGCAAGTACAAAAGGTTTGTTTCGATTAAACCTACGTTTATGATTGATATCGACAAGCTTATAATGTGGATGAACTTTTGTGCCTGTAGGAGTTGGATCAAACCATTCGCACTTTAACAATAACGTGTTTTTCTCCTTTCGCCTGGTGTATTCGAGCTGCACAATTTCTATGAGACGACCGTAATAATCATATTCGGTTGCCCCATAATTCGACCCTTTAATGCATACTCCACTACTCGATGTTGCTTTGTTAAATCTGTGCTCCAATGTGTGAAATCTATAACCATTTATCTTACATCCGGTATACGTTTTCACACATCTTGATGGACCCGCATCAAGGCTCCTAATGTTCACGCCGATCACATTGTTCGAACGATCTCTAGCCTATGACATTGACAAATTATTTTTAATTTAGGAAATATATTAGGTAAATAGATACTATAATTATACGATATGCATTTCGATATCGATCGTCCTACGTAATGGTTGAACCAATTGGAAAATTCATTTTCCAATTTCTTGTTGAGCCTATCATCGGTAATGTTTGGTTGGATATGTTGAATGCTTTTCGTGTAAATACTACATCATTCGTTACACAATTGAGGAAAAAAGTATTAGTACATGTATATATATACACGTTGACAGTATAAATTGGAAAGAGTATTCATACCTACCATATTCCTGGACCTCCTCACAATTTAGCAACACGTATATCCTTGCGGCGTCATATTCATTTTCGTTTAGAAATCTTTTTCCCTTTGTACCAAACATCTCTACACATTTCTTAAACACCGAGGGAATTTCATCAGCGTCATCCACACAATTCTGACCGTCATCATTTCTAGGCAAGTTTGTTCTTTTAGTTGATCGTGATCTTCAAGATAGTACGAACTAAAAGCTGATGCCTCATTGACCAGATATGCATTTTCTATCGACCATTCAACACTAGCCTTATTTTTCACGCTATTCTTTAGTTTTCGAAGATACCTCTCGAATGGGTACATCCATCTATACTGCACTGGGCCAGCAATTCGCGCTTCATACGCAAGATGAACGGGCAGATGCTCCATCGAGTAATAAAAACTTGGAGGGAAGATCAATTTCAGTTGACAGAATATTAACGGAATATCATGTTCAAGTCGACTCATATCTTCAGTGCAAATGACATTTGACGTGAGATCCTTGAAAAACAGGCTCAATTCGGTTAGAGCCTTCCACAAATTCGGAGGAAGTAGTTCACGAAAGGCTATTAGTATCAACCTCTGCATGAATACATGACAATCATGACTCTTCATCCCGATCAAATGCGATTTTTTTTTGTCGACGCAACACCCAAAATTTGATGCGTACCCATCTGGAAATTGAAGATATTCGACCCAATCGCAAACGGCAGATTTCGATGGCCTATCAAGTGTGTAGCAGGCTTTAGGACACTTCCCGACCCACCTGGCATCAACTCTGAACGATTACAATACTCATTCAATTCTTCCTTAGATTAATGCGTGTCTTTGGTCTTCCCTTTGACATTCATCACCGTATTAAAAACATTGTCAAACACATTTTTCTCGATGTGCATAACATCTAAATTGTGGCGAATTAGATTTGTCCTCCAACATGGAAGATCCCAGAAGATACTTCATTTTCTCCAACCAGACGTTCGGGATACTTTCGCATTAACGAGTGTTGCATTCAGTTCAGTGACTTTCAAAAGTCCCAATCTTTCTATTTCTGCCAAAACTTCTGTCCCTTAGCGCACTTAGGCAGTGGAGTCTCGACAGATGCTATTTTTCGAAAGCGTCGTTTATCTTTTCGAAAACAGTGATCGCACTCAAGGAATTTCTGGTGATTGTCGAACCACGATTGCTTCCCGCTTCACTTAAGAGTGAAGGCGTCTGACCGTTCCATACAGTAAGGACAAGCTGTTCGACCGGCCGTACTCCATCCGGACAATATAGAATACACAGGAAAATTGCTAATTGTCCACATAAGGGATGCTCGTAATCTAAAATTTTGTTTCCTAGATACATCGTACGAGGGAGCTTCAACCGTCCACAATTGATTTAATTCGGCGATTAAAGTTTGCAGAAACACATCAAGTTTGTCTTTTGGATTCTTTGGCTCTGGTACAATAACGCTTATGAACATGAAGTTCTCTTTCATGCACATCTAAGGAGGCAAGTTGTGGGGTGTAACTATGACGGGCCACGATGAATATTGTGCGCCAAAACTTCCAAATGGTTGAAAACCATCTGTACAAAGACCCAATATCACGTTTCGACATTCATCCGCGAAACATGGATGAGTCTAGTTGAAATTTTCTCAAGCTTCTAATGGGTGCGCATAATATTGTCTTCAACCACGTGTTCAGCATGCCATCTCATATCTTTCACTGTGGCATTAGATGCGTATAACCTCTGCAGACGAGGAGTTAATGGAAAATAGTACATCTTCTTGTACGCGACACGAGCCTTCTGTCGTTTTGTTTTTCCTTGACGAACGGGTTTAAACCGAGGTTCATTGCAGAATTTGCAGCTTGTCAAATTAGAATCGTCTCTCCAATAGATCATACAATTATTATTGCACCAGTCTATCTTCTCGATTGGTAAGCCCATACCCCTTAACAACTTCTTAATGTTGTAGAAGTTATCAGGTACGAGATTGTCTTTCGGTACAATCTCTTTGATTAATTCACTCAATTGATCATAACACTTTTGAGACATGTGATTCTCTGACTTCAAGTTCATAAGACGGAAAACCAATGACAACTGAATATGTCCCTCGCACCCCGGATACAATGGCTGATTTCCAGCTTTCAGCATGTCATAAAATCTTTGAGACTCAAGGTTCGGCGACTCTTCCATATCGACATCCACGTCAAAATCGGGACCAACTGCATCTTGAACCATATTAATGTACACGTTTGATGATTCTTCAAAAGGGATGTAAGAGGGTCCTCCAGCATGAAAATCGTGATGGCGTCCAGAAGTGGCGAGCCAGCTTTCTCCGTGGTAAATCCTTCTATAGTAATTCGGCTCGAACCCATGTCTAACCAAGTGGTACAAATTTTTAGTTACATACTTAGAGAAATTCAAAAGATTTTATATTCTCAACTCGTGTTATATTGTACTGATGTCTAATTAATATTTATTACATAAATTTATATTTTTATATTTAAATTGAATTCTTTAATAATATTTAGTTACATACTTAGATTATTGAAGTAAATCGTAATTTAATTCTATTATATATTTTAACTTTTATTCTCAATACAATGTATTTAGATTATTAATAAATAATTATGTTTTAATTAATATTATCTTATAAGTAATTTTTATTTTAATTAGGATAAGTATTTGGATTTTCTTTATGATTATATAAGACTTCTTATATATTTATATTAGAAGAATATAGAAAATATTGAATTAGATAAAATATAATCAAAGTAAAATATTAAATTAGGAAAATATATTAAAAAAAGATTAAGTTAGGTAAAATATGATAAAAGAAAATATAATAAATTAGGTAGATATTAGAATTCTTATAATATTAGAATTCTTATATTTAGTAAGTTTCCAAACCTCCAAAATTCGCCAAGTAAGCATGCGAACCATCAGAAAATTACGTGTCAGCCTGAAGTTTTCTAAGCAGACATGTAGGATAGAAATATTTTCGTTTAGTATATAGATGGAATGTTTCTTAATAAATATGCTCAAGTCCTAAACATATTATATATGAGTTACCGTCACATGGTTGTTGGGATGGATTTACCTTTTTTCCTTACGATTGTCACATTTAATTATAAATTATCATTTATATATAAAAAAAATATAACTTTACATATTAATCAATTATTTAAGTAAATTTAAAATAATATAATTATTTCTTCTTTTAATACTGTCACTTTTGACTTTAAAATGTTTCTTTATATTTTGAAAAAAAAAGCTATCAATTTTTATTTTACAAGTATGACTTAGGGCTTTTAAAATGTTAAGTTGTATCTTAAATAAAAATTGTCTATTTCTATTTGAAAATTGTCAGTCTTAGGAAATGCTTGGCTGAGTGATTTGAAAAGTTGATAAATGATAACTGATAATTATTAACTGATAGCTGATAACTAATATCTGGTTAATTTAATATTTGGTAAATTAGTTAATTTAAATAGCTGATTGGAGGTTAATTTACTGATAGACATGATTGATAGATGTAAAAATAATATAAATAAAAGGCAAGAAAATATAAAATAATAATAAGGGATAATTCCCATATAATACATTAAGATTAACATTAATTCCCATATAATCACCTAAATAAGTCTATTCCCATTTAGGTCAAATATGTCCCATTAAATCAAAAAATATAACATAAATTGTCTAGAATACTCAACAACCATAAATAAATAAGTAAAATGTATGGTATCAAGACTATATATCCGTATGTCCTTCCTCTCCATTCTCCAGATCTCATTTTGCCCATCTCCCCTTCCACCCCTTTAAATCTCTCCGTGAATCTCATACCTAATTCTAGCAAATCTAGTAAACACTAAATTCGGCACACCTCTCCGACTAATTCAGTCTAAATTTTTTTCAACGGAGGAGAAGATTTAAGTACCGGTAGAAATTTCTCGAAATCGTAGAACTGATCGCCAAGACAAAGGTTGTTATGGAAGCCATCTCAAGCGTCGGTGACTTGCCTGATGGTTTTGGGTTTTCGATGGACGGGTGTGTTATCAGATTCTGGAGATGAGGATGAAGATTTGCATGTTGTTTTTAGGTTCTGAGTTTGGTTCGGGATCGAATTTGTGGGGTTGTTGGTTCGGGCTTATTCTGAGTTGTGTAGAGCAGATCTGTTCTACCCTACCCGTTTCTGCCTTGATTCTGACTCGGGCTCGAATTTAGAGCTCGTGGATCGTTCTCGTTATTTATTTATTATTTTATTTTTTTGCTTTAGAATATTTGGATTGCTGAGGATTTTTTGATGATGGAAATTTTTAAGGATTTTGTTATGAAGTTTAAAATTAATCTGCCTCCGTAAAGTAAGTTGTGTGTTTTAAAGGATTGCAAATAATTAAAACCTTGACACTTAGAAGATAGTTAGAAGTTGTATTCTTCAAGATATGAATTAACATAGTTTTGTGAAATATTGGTTTGGGTTTGACAGTCGGATCAGTAAGATTTAGTTAGACGACACGTAGTTATATTCATATTTTTGATATACACATAAAATAAAGTATGGAATCTAGAAGAATAGTACGAAAGCTGATACTGTAATATGAAATTCAGAGTTCAGTATTAAATTTTATAAGMMGCAGTATGAATTTATAATTTGGAAATTTTATAATAAATTGAAATTTAAAGAAAAATGGATAAATCTTCTCGATTCAAAAATAATTTTAACTATTTGAAGTATGAAATTCAACATAAGTATGGGATTACGTGAATCAATATGTATTATTGATGAAGTAGTATATAATGTGTAAGTGTAGTATGAATTATTTTTATGTAGTATAGAATTATGATTGTCTAAGATTGGTGGGTAGTATGAAATTAATTTTTTAATTAATGTAGTATATAATTTCTCAACGTAGTATATAATTTCAAAATGTAGTATGAAATTTCTTTATGTAGTATAGAATTATAATTGTACAAGATTGTTGGGTAGTATGAAATTAGTTTCTAAATGTAGTATATAATTTCTAAATGTAGTATGAATTTTTTTATATAGTATAGTATTATAATTGTTTAAGATTGGTGAGTAGTATGAAATTAATACATAGTAGTGTGAATCTTGGTTAGATTAAATTTGAAAGAAAAAAAGAAAAGAAAAAAAAGAAAATAAAATAATTAGAGGGTAATTTAGTACTCTTATATATTATTTTGGATTAAGTGGGAAGTTGAAATTTGAATTGACTATTTGGGAAGAATATTTCACTAATGGTCTATATAGGAATTGCCCCTAATAATAAATAAATTTTGAATAATAAAGAAAGACTTTCTTAAAAAATATTTTTAAAAACTAAGTAAAAATATAACTAATGATACTAAAGCAATTATATTGATAAATAAAAATTTATTATGTCTAAATTTAATATTTTTGTAAAAGTATAAAATAATATTTTTATATATAAAAATAATATTTTACAAAGGAAAAAGATAAAAATGATTCTTTATTTTCAATCAGCTATTAGCGGATTAGAAAACGATTGTATTGTTAAATCAACTATCAAAAGTTGATTAGAATTATTTATCAAGTAGTATAAAGAAGCACAACCGATTGAGAGTGAATAGTAAGCAATTTCTCCTAACCTTAGATTTATCAACATTGCAATTTATATATTAGTTGTTTTATATTGATTATATATATAATAAAATATATACGAATGACACTTTTTGTGCAATAGTGATATTTTTATAGATAAAAAGTGATAATTTAAAAATATTATATAATAATAATAGTGATTGAATAATTTATTTTAAATATATAGACTAAAGTGTTTTGTGGTAGAAAAAGAAAAAATAAAATGATTTCAAAATATAGTTTTTTGATTTGTATTTAAAAAAAAGTCCAAATTAAAATAAAACTTGAAATGAAAATGTGTGTCAAAGACCGATCTTCACATCAAAAGTTCACATTAAATTCCATAAATCACTATTTCATATTACAAAAATCCCACAATCTAAACTGGATTACAACAATCCACCACAAATTTGTCTATACAATTTTCGCCTATGCAAAAAAACTATAAATTCCCCCACAATAATTAGGTATTATTCACCCAAGTTAAAACACAAGGATATATAATAATTCAAAATAAATAAAATAAATGGAAGACCAGCGATTTGGACCTGTTTATTTCCTATCCATGGTGTTGGTGCTCCAAATGATCATCACCATGGGAAACGCAGATCTGATTGGTGACTGCATGATCGCGTGCGCCAAAACCTGCACGAGCGCGCCAGATATTCAGGCTTGTAATGCCGGCTGCCCAAAAACGTGTGCTGATGCAGCTGATTCACCAAAGCCTGCCGCATCGTTGAACCGGTTGACTGATGAAGTAGCTATTTAGGTTTCAGGATGTTAAATCAGATGAACTGACGATGATATAAATCAATAAATATAAATTTTCGCTTTGCAATTTGGATAAATGGTGAAAATAGAAAATGGTCCAAGGTTTTAATATAAATTTGAATTATCCTATATTTAGTTTAATTGCATGGATACACTTTTGTCAAATCAAACTAACGGATCATCTGTCAGATTAAAATTTTATACCACAATATTATAATAAAAAAAGTCAATACATCATATTGCATCATAATCCGGATCAAAATTTATAAAAAATCAATACTTTATAGTACGAAAACCAATTATATTACAAAAAATAACACATATAGTATCGATTCAGTTAGTTTAAGAGGTCATGAACTATCAATCTGAGCTAACACTAACAGTTTGTCTAATTGCTTTGTTCCAACTTGTTATTATTTGTTATTCCTAAAATTATGGAGTTTAAGGATTAATTATTTCCAGTTTATTGACGCTGGAGTCGCAACTTATTACGATACGAAACACTCGTGAAGAATAAAAAACCCGACTTTCCAATCATTTGTAGGACACGATACGAAACACTCGTGAAGAATAAAAAACCCGACTTTCCAATCATTTGTAGGACACATTTTATTGGTGCAAATTACTCTACCCTCTAGCAGATTATTCATTAACCGGTTGAATTAAGCATTTGGGGCTTGAATTCCGTGGGACAACTTCGGGGCCGCCTTAAAAATTTATTCCAATTTGAGTTTAAATCTCACATCGAAGATTTTGGAATTCTACTAGGGTGGGGGTGATCAGCATGTATAACTTTGCAGTATATATTGTATTGTTTTGTATTTAGACTATCCACATATTGCTCTCCTCTACAAAATGTTTCTTAATGCAATGACTAAATTAGATTAGTTAAAAATCTGAAATGTAAATAATATTCTCATTAATGTAATAAGCATCTATGTATTCATCTATCTGTATATATTTATATATACAAAGAAAGACATTTGTAAATAGAAATGACCTCTTTTTTTCAAAAAAATAATTTTCCTACATAATTTTTCAACGACTCTCCCCTCCCCGGAGTACTTGCAAATAACGACATAAATGTCTCCCTTTGAGCTCTACCACTAGCGAAGTATGTTGGGAAATATGCTCTCTCGATATTAAGACTCGTAAATCTTCTTGTTGCTATCTGATTAAACCATTCCTATGTCCACCCGCAAAGTTGATAAATATTCCCAACAAAACCACACCTGTGTACTGATGTAACAAAGCTGAATTCTCAAAACATTACATATGTCTTGTTGTATACGATATTCCTTCATAGTAAAAATACAACTCTTTTATTCACAAAGTAGATGAGCTTAAAGGATCTCCCTTTGTTAGAAATATTATTTTCATCAATATTATTTCTTATTTGTAGTTTGGCTTTCTTAGGACACAAAGTATTTTAGAACTTTAGATTTCTTTTTTAGTTTGAGTTTAGGACTTTATTTAGTTTCCTAAATACTTATCTAACTTGTTTAACAAGACTAGGAGTCTTGTTTAATTATAAAAGACCAAGACGCAAGAAAGAAAGAAAAGACGCGACGCACACATCCTTGAAGCAGAACACATAAAGGGATACTCGGAGTTATGTTGCTGAACTAAGGAAATTTCTAGGTTGCGTAACCAACTGATGAATTCATCTTAAGAAGAAGCGACGAGTATTTTGTGTATCAATAGTTTGATACAATTTATTTTTCATATATTACTTTTTATTATTTTGTATTGATCTTAAACGTTGATAAGTAATATAGTTTTCGGGTTTGTACACCCAAGTTCGTAAGCACGATTGCTTACGAACTGAAATTAATTTATTATGTTTTACTTAATTATTTCCGCTGCTGTTTCTGAAATTTAGTTGATGTTAGGTCTGGTGACGTCTATCACGAAACCTAACATCATATCTGAAAATTGCATTTCTACACAAAACCACACCTGTGTACTGATGTAACAAAGCTGAATTCTCAAAACATTACATATGTCTTATTGGATACGATATTCATAGTAAAAATACAACTCCTTTATTCACAAAGTAGATGAGCTTAAAGGATCTCCCTTGAAAAGGGATGACCTTTATTGTCCTCCTCAAGTACCTTACTCGCGATCTAATGCTGCAAAGCTAACAATATTATCTCCATGTCTCAAACTTCTCTGAAAGTGGAAGGTGCACCTCACTCTGACTTGTCCCCTTCCTCATCCTCACAGACCTGCCGATGTATAACCTCTCTCCTTCTTCTTGAGCTCTCCCTCTACCTCACCTCTAAATGTTTCCTCACCATCCTCGAACTCCCGATGCCCATCATCCTCATTCCTGTACAAAGGTTTATAATCTTGACCTAAACCCTGATACGTTGTGTCAATATCTTGAAATAAATGTTTTTTCTTGTGAAACCTTCCTCGCCTGACTTCCATATACAATTGTCACTCTTCTTTTTCGAACCTTCTAACATACACATCATTATTCCTTCCATGCATAAAATCCACATCATTACCATGCATTTGCTCACCTTCCCCCTTCCTCTCGACATGATCCTCCACATCCATGAGGTTCTGTAGGACCTTGATAGGAATAATATCCATTAACTTTTGCAGGACGCCTTTGGGAATGTTGAGAAGAAATTTGTTCGGCATCTGATTCCACTCTTCCGTACTTACCCGCACCAAGGACTTTTTATACTTAACATGGGTCTTTGTATGTTGCTCTTTGGAATTACTCCCATCATGATCTACCTCAATAGCTTTAGGCCGTTGAGGCCCCATTCGTTTCTTCTTTGTGTCATATAACTTGGCATGTGGTCTACACCTTCTTTTAGTAGTAGGGGTTACTATTGGAGGCGTTCTTGCGCTACTTGCCAAAATATCAATTGTGTGTGGTACTAAATCATCTTTTGCAATGTGTTATATCTGACGTCTTTCTTTCAATGACTCGATACTAAAGATGGCGCCACTTGATGAGACCCAATATTTTGACCAACAATAATTGGGATCGAAATGTCTCAAACTTCCATATTTAATAAGATCTAACTTGCAAAACCTAAGTTGAAAAAGCCTCGACGAAGGAAATTTGGCGTTCAAGTTAGAAACATATTATACGGTGAGAATAATAGAGAAGAATAATAAAAGAGATTGTTCGACTTAGAGTTTAGCCTTATGCTTGTATCCCTTATATATATTAGAAGACTTGTCACCCAAGAATTGGGGTTTCCATCTCTTATGCTTCACAATTTTAGAAATTAAGAATCCAAAACAACCTTGGATTCATGTTTCCTTATAAATATATATAATATATAAATATAAAGATGTTATAAATGCTAAGGAATCTAGAACTGTCCAAAATGACTGGACAAAAACTTCCCTTGTAAATAAGAATGACCATAAATGAATGTCCCAGCGACCTGATACCAACGAATCATCGACCTCTATGAGCGGCCTAGTACAAACGATCAAGGGACCTTTTGGATGACTTGGTACCGACGACCTAGCGATCTCTTAGGGTAACTAGGACCTGATGACTTGGTGAAATTTATGCATTGAACCGGTCCAAAACTAGATTTTTTGGTACATGTATCCAAGCCAGAAAATGGATGTTATATCAAAGGTTGAAATTTAGCTAAACCAGGACCTTTAATTACTTCTATATTTGGCGAGGAGAAACTCAATGATCAAGGAAAAAAATTAGGGACATCGGTGGATAGGTGACGACAACGGTTGGTGCAGATGATGAGTGATACAGAAATATTTATGAAGTGAGGTGACATGCATATGCGACTTTATTTTTTCTATGAATTGTAGAGTACAAAATCTTAATTAATGTAAAAAAAAAAATCCATAATACCGATAAAAATTATTTTTGGTAAAGTGTTTTTTTTTTAAATAATTTGTTGATGTAATTTAGAGAAAATTAGTAGATAAATTTATGTCAATAATTTGTAGGCAATTATAAGATTTTAGTGGCAAAAAAATATTTATCAGTAAATTGAAAGTTTTTTGTAACGAGAAAATGGCAACCTTGTAAGCATCGAACTTAATCATAGATTGTTCCATCAGTTACCAAAAAGGGAAATCAATATTTCTCTTTCCGGACTCCCATTAAGAGGATTGAAGGAGGAACATTATCGACCAAAGAAACAATTGAAACAGCCTTTTGTCACATCCAACAACGTTTCTAGATGGTAATAAGATTTTTTCATGGTTCTAAGACTTTCTAGGTGTCGGACCATCATCTAACACCTAAAGGCCTAGGTGGAGCCTAAGCGGGGCCTAGAATTTAAATATAAATATTATATATTATTCAAATATTTAGGCATTAGTATGGAAAAACAACTCAAGACTTACTTACATTATAATAAAACTATAATCACAGTGCATTATATAAATTTATCATCAACAAAAACACGTTGTTTATATTATTAGGTTTAAGTATTTCTAACTTCTAATATGAAATTGATCAAATTCTCAAATTTTTGTATCTTCATTACAAATGAACACACCAAACTTTGAATTTCAAAAATAGAAATAAAAATATATTAAAAAATTTAAAATAAAAAAATTGGCGCCTGGGCGCCTAAGCACCGATTTGTGCCCAGGCGCCTAATCCAGTCACCTAAAGCAAATCGTAGGTGGTGTAGGGCCACCTAGACTGATTTTCAGCACACTGGAATTTGTAAGAGAGTAATGCAACTTGCCTTGAATTCCGACTATCATTATCTACTTTTTGTTTTTTATCTTCTTCCTAAATTTCTAGAAGGGCATGTTTGTGCATTATTTATGGGTGAAATAGCCACGTTAACTGTTTATAAATTGGGGTACACTCAAGTACGGGATGTACAAAGTCGCAACCCATTTGATCCACATCTACATATGTAAAAATCCAACTACCAAGTATATATAATTTTTTATAAACCAAAGAGAAATAGAGAATGTATATAAAGAATGAATTCTTATGTGATTTTCATTATAATTGAAATTCTATTTATAGAAAAACTTCAAATGGTACAATCGTAATTACATAATCTTATCAGGGGAAATATAGTCATTCACAAATAATAATAAATACATATACTATGAAAAAATAGTAAAGTTGTTGGGGGTATTTATAACACTTCCCCTTGAATACTATTTAAAGAATTATCTTTGAAGAAACAACCAAGGAGAAAAAACTTCTAAACTGTTTGTACTAGAGCTTGTGTCATTAATATAATGTTCCCTCATACTGATCATTCTTGTAAAAGTATACATGTGTTGCCTCATTAAAACCTTGTCAAGAAAATCATGTAGGAAAAACTTGACTGAAGGAAAGAAGTACAACTACTCCTAATCTCATATATTTGAGAAATTGCATTGACTTCCCTTGTAGTCCTCATCATTCCATGAATATACTTCGTTAAAATCTTGTTAAAAAAATGCAATGGGAAAAAAATCCTAATGAATGAAAAAGATTACATTATCCATGTTAATACGCCTTTAAAGTTACCTCGTCAAAAACCTTGCTAGTAAGACCCAGTGAGATAATACCTCATTCAAGGAAAAATAGTTTAACGCGTATATTACAAGTATACTTCGGGCATCTCAAGATCCTTTCAGGATTTTTACGAGTATACTATAGATTTATTAGATACTCTTCATTTAATTTCTCATGAATAAGGATTTTCATTCATCTCATATTTATCACGAAATATAATAGTGCATCATATTCAATGCTTATATGTAATTAATACTTTTAGACTTATTTCATCCAAACACATGTAAAGAAGCTTATGTAGATTTTATACTAGTTGTGATAAGGCTGCCTCGTTAAAAAACTTATTTGAAAAAACCCATTGGGATAATAACCACAATCAAAGAAAAGAGTTTAGTGTATGAACTTATTTCATAACAATATCCTTATTGAGTTTATGCATGTACTTGTAATATATTTAGAATCTCTTTATGAGTTGCAATTTCATTCCTCATCAAGCTAGCACATTACTACATTAATATCCTCATTATCAATAATATTCGTAGCACCATTATTTTATGGTGTGTCAACAAATTTTAGTTTCATAGTAATTCTAAATGATTTAACCAAGAACTATCATTCCCCATAATGACATAACATATAGAGATATCTTAGTACCAATCCTCTCCAAGGATCTATGCATTATCGTTATGTCTATATACTCTTTGAACGTATATGCCTTCTGTATCATTAATTTTGATATCTATATTTGGGGAATATCTTTTGAATTATATCAATGCTTACGACGTTGTTTGATTTATCGAAGCATGTATAGTTGATATATAAGATCATTAACAATCTTTATTATATCTTTTAACTTCCAAGTCCTTACTTCGAGTGTAAGGATATAACATTCTACATCTCATAATTATTTCCAACTATCAATACTCCCCTCATGCTGAGAAAAATCCTAAACTAAACTCATATAAGTGTTATTAATCATATATATTCTTAGTATGTAACTTCAGTAAGTGAGTTCATATTATTTTTCATGTTGTTTTCGATATCAATAATGAACTAGAGGATTTTTAATAGTTTAACAAAATATCCCACTCGTATGTACATATATGATCATTCCATGATCTATTCAAGTTAATGTGATATATTACTAGTTTTATCATTTGATTTATAAACCGTACTCATGTTGTGCGAGTCATATACTCATGTGTCTATCTAATGGATCCATAAAATCTAGTAGCACACATGGAGGGGGAGTGGGATAATCATTCCCAACTTTTGCTAGTTAAGATTTCCATTAATCAAGTACATTTATTAAAGAATTCTTCTATTTCTTCAATTGAAATATCAATTTTCATAATTATATCATTAGTTTAACTAATATGATTCGCTTATATAAATTGATATTATTGAGCACCTGCACTTGGAGGACTCATATATCTATTACAAAGACTAATTGTGTCTAGTATGATATATTTATTTTAACATAAATATAATCTACCGACATATCACATCATCTTTTGATGCTATTTTTGTAAACCACTATTTAAAACACAATGTTCAAACACGATGGTGTAGATTATACATTTCATGGTTCTATTTAAACACGGTGGCCTATCTCATACGCTTCATGTAATTATATTGATAAATTATCAAGATAGTCACAAAGGTCACATCAACAAAGGTCTAAATTTCTTAATGGATCTTTGTAAATACTATCTATCTCTTTCGATATCTTAAAAAGAATTTATAAATTTTGAATTGAAAGATTGAAAGTGTTGATAAGTTATAACATCCCAAGATATATTCAATGGTGAACCGAAGCCCAATTTCGATTATCTGGTGAATTATCAAACTCATCAAGTACATGTCAAGTATAAATAGAAGTAATTTTACAAAGAAACGTAGAGCAAAAAGATTAGGTGGATGGTATAAATGTGTTCAATGGAATTGTGACACGCGATGCAAATTTGTGGGGTCCGTGTCCACAAACCAAGAAAATAAAATAACATTCATTAAGGATAGTTTGAGTAAGGATTCTATGAATCATGATATCCAAAAGATTCTTGAGACACCTCTAGTGGATATGTGCATCATGAACTTATGGATTTGTGGGTTCAATTTAAAGATGAAAGTGAACGATATAGTTTCGAGAAACTTATTTCAAAAGATCCCGTTTGTAAATCTAATTTACAAGAACTGATATAAGGTAAATAGAAAAATAATACAAAATTAATTTATTCTTATTATTTTCTAAAGATAAAAGTTTTTTAAGTTGTCGATAGATAAGCATTATGTCGTTAAATATGTAATATCTTATCTTTCATTTTCTTTCGCGATAGTCAAAAACAAAATAATGATATCATTTATTAGTTTGTGAATATCTTTCATCATTTTCAAATATTAAATAGTAAAATCATTTATGGTCTAGTGAAATCTTCTCTTAAATATGGGGCCACAAATCATAATGATGTATCTTGCATACTTGAATATTTAGTATCCAGTGTATTTGTTAATATTGCTGACAACTTAACCTATGTGTCAGCTAGACATTACTTTGGATGACACGTGTCGTCATTTGGTGGACCCACAAGCTGATGTTTCAATCTTGGGTTGTTTGGGTTAAAATGCTACCCTTTTTGGGTTTTTTTTAACTAGGTATAAAATGGATTTTAGTTTTTTATTTTTCCTCCGGTACTTCAAAATCTAGGGTTTCTTTTTGATGTCTCTCTCTCACCGCCCACTCATATGGAAATGAAAACCAAAGCGATACACATACAATTAATAAACCAAATGACGACTGGCCTCCTCTCCCACTCACAACAGCCATGTTTTGTCCCTTTGACTTTGGATTATGCTTCGAATAATGATTCTTCCTAGTTCAAAATTATTCACCAGTTAATGTAAGATAGTTTTTTAATTTGTTTTTCTCCTCCGATTTCTTCATCCGTTAAGTCAAATTCATGTATTTTTTTTCGATCCATTTTTTAAATGAAGATCTATGTTCCAATTCAAGTTCTATTGATGATTTCTATCTAGATTCTTAGATTTGTGAAAAATCATCACAAACTTTCAATTTATGAACAAATTCTATATTACAACCCTAGATCTTCGTTTATTTGGCAGGCGCCATTTCTTTTTGCAAATTGGTTTTTAATAATATAATTTGTATTATTAATTTCAGTTTTATTTATTTGGTTTCATATTCTGATGTATTTTGTTTAGATTGCGTAGTTTTTTTAGTTGTTCATTTTTTAAGATTTAATTCACTATGAATATCAATTTGATGGAATATTAATTTGATGACTTTGTGCGGAATGGCTTATATATTAGTGATTAATTGATCTGTTCTAAAATTTCAATTCCGAAATTGATTAGTTTTTTTATTTGATGAAACTAATTTTAATTAATTAACAATGTTCGGTTTTTGTATAAATCTATTTACTTTTAATCTCAATGGAGTATTTGCAAACACTTTAAAACTTATTTATGATTTTTACTTTGTTGTGGATTATTCTCAAGGTTTTTTTTTTTTGTTTCTTATTTGTTGTGATTTGTGTTTTTATTAGGTGCGTGCAGGACCAGGTCCGGTACATTTAAAGATGGTGATCTCTTAGTTAGTCGAGGTAGCGTTCAGATTGTGTCTCAGGCTGAAGTTGAAGCTGTAAGAGTATTTTTCTTGGTTAATTTGATTTATTTTGGTTTTTTATATTGGGTTCTTATGATTTTGACTGCACTTTTTTTCATCGATCGATATGTTCACATTTTGTTGTGGATATGGATGTGTGATTCTAAGTTTTATGAAAACATACTTATTTTGGTTCCTCATTTTATTTAGTTTTCTGATCTTCTTTGATGATAATTTGAAAATTTAAATTGTTTTTTGAACAATTCTTTGTTTGTGTGAAACCTAAATTAGAATTTTGTTTGTTTATTGTTTTATATTGTGCATTCTTCTCCTAAATATTTTCTTAACCCAACCCAGATTTGTAAACATCGATTTCTTAATTTTTTGATTTCAAATTAATGTTTACTTCTTTGATATTTCTCATGTTATTAATCTGAATGGATAGTTTCTGATTTTGCTGAAAAAGTTACTATGATATGGAGGTAATATATGTATAATATTTTTCCAAGGCAAAAAAGTTGTGTGATACGGAATTACTATGAAGAAAATTATAATACCGTGACTTTTGGTTGAGATACTGTATTCAAATTCATTTTTTTAGAACTATGCATTAAGATAAGAGTTCAGCAAAAATTACGGCCATTTATATTAAACCACATTTTACATCATGAAAATATTAGTTTTATTACATATTTTGGTAAAAATTACTTTTCCATAAAAACATAAATGCAGGAATTTAAGGTTCTTTTAAGTTTTATATGTATTATTATTTTTATTATTTTTGTCTTGAAAAATATAAATTTTTGTTATCATTGTAAGATTTCTAATTAAGGAGTTATATTTGCTAAAATATTTCTTGGTTATGAATAAGATTTATGAACTGCTGCCCGATTTTTCTTCTTTAGATTGAATATTCGACCAGTTGTGTGAAGAAGTTCGACCGATGGCGTAGTCTTCTTCAGATCGGTGGCCCACTCTAGGTAAGACCATTTTAACAGACGTTCAGTTTCCATGCCTCGATCATCTGGTATTTTCATACTAAACCTTTTAATTTGTCTTGGTTTTATGAAAACTAAATGGTAAGTTTTGTTTGTTAAATTCCCCATCGTGAAACTTCCTAATCAATGTGATTGGTGTTTGGTATTTTAGATTATGTTTGTTGACTTTTGGCGAAACCCAATCTCAATATCATTTATTTTATTGAAAGTCTTCTCACTCTTGATATCAAAAATAGTTCTAGATCTTAATATCAATTCTATATAGAATGGATTTAAACCTTCAACACCACCATGTTTTGCAGTTTGTGATTGTAAATTTGCTTTTTTTTTTCCCAATCCAAAGTAGAAAAAAATGTTTTTTTAATGAAAACATAGGAAGTAAAATAGGATTTTCACTCCCTGCTCATAATTGTTACCTTTTGTTGTATATAAATAAGTTTGAAGTTTTGAANCCTTTTGCTGCATATAAATAAGTTCGAATTTTTGGGAAAAAAAAAATAAGTTCATAGTAAAAAAATATATTCAAAGCATAAAAAACTTTTTTTTTTTTGCTGAAACTATAGGAGTTGAATTAGGATTTTTCCTTGCTGCTTATCATTGTTACCTTTTGTTGTGTATAGATAAGTACAAAACTTTTCATTTGTGAGGGAACAGTGTTGTAACTGATTGAAATGATGATGAATTTTTGTTGTTTGTAGGGGGGTTACTTGAATCTTATAAGGATATTGATATGTTAGTTTCATTAATTTGAATGATTTTAGTGGAAGATGTGAAACCGCAAACCCTTGATACGTTCGCTGCAATCCAATCTATCGGTTCACACTCATCTCTGTTTGAACTTATGATTTTTCAATTATGTTTTTGGTATTTTTACTATTCTGCATTTCTTTTAATCAATGATTTGTCAGTTGAAACTACCTGTAAATCTATGAATTCGAATAATGTATATTGTTAGGTTTTTTGATCACGTATATAACTATGGATTTTTAGATCATCTCTCATTTCAAAGCACACTACCATTTGTTTGTAGCAATTCAACTGTGAGAGAGCAGTGTTGTAATTGATTGAAATGATGATGAGTTTTTGTTGTTTGTAGGGAATTACTTAAAGGTTATAAGGATATTGATATGTCACTACCTTGCTCCTCCATAGATGAATTAATTTTGTGTGGATAGAAATCTCACAATCAAAGCGTATTATCTTCATTTTTTTACCTTTTTTATGTGCATTTCCCTTTTTCGATTGTACAACATATTGTTCAGTTAGGTTTGTGTACTTTATGGTTAAATGGTAATTTTGTATTATGACAGCGTGTAGGTACCTTGCATTTACTTTATCAGAGGGCAATCTATTGGGTTTTGCACATATCTCTCATCTTTTTTGAGATTATAAATTATTGTTTGGCACTAGTGCAGAAACAGCTTTTAAGAACGCCTGTTTCTGCAGATTAAGAACGCCTTGCTTAGGCGTTCTGTATGGAGCTGTTCTTGAAAGTCTGACATTTAAGAACGCCTCAGTAGGGTGTTCTTGAATGTCAGACTTTCAAGAACGGTTTTCAGAGACGTTCTTAAAAAAAATTTCAGCCGTTCTAGAAAGTCAGTTTTGCAGGTTTCGCCCGTTCTAGAAGTGTACTTTCCAGAACGTCCTTTTTTAAGACGTTCTGGAAAATATACCTTCCAGAACGTCCATTTTTTAGGCGATCTTAAAAGTACACTTTCGAGAACGCCTAAAAAATGGACGTTCTCGAAAGTATATTTTCCAGAACGTCTGAAAAAAGGACGTTCTGGAAAATGTACTTTCGAGAACGCCTAAGAAATGGACGTTCT
>BMAC01001064.1:62037-114340 GCA_014905375.1 Phtheirospermum japonicum | reverse complement strand
GACAAATTAAGAAAAAAATTATTTTAAAATGTTACATAGAACCAACAATAAAGGACTCCTGAAATATGATAAAGGTGAATTACAAACCCCCAAGGTTTAGCCTAATTACCAAAAAAAAAAAATCCCAGATGTTTTTGATATTTTAAAAATAAAACTCTTTAGGTTTGATACTGTAATTTTGAAAAATTTTAGATTTTTTTATTTTTTGTAAGTATCCCAAACATCAGGGGTATTTTTTGCAATAATAAAGAACATATAAATCAAAATCTTACAACAGCATTGAGTTCCTCCTCGGACATACATATACCAGCCGAGCCTCTCTCTCCACCTCCCGAACCCCTCAACTTGCCGAGAGCCTGCTGGAGAGGCTCCATTTKTTTTCTTTTTACATRCATAATCGTCCTAAACTGTTTKTRCTRGACACCCATAATCGTCCTAAACTGTTTGACGATCTTTGCAGCCTGCCAGACAGAAAAAAAATAGTTATAAGGTAATGAATAAATCCATGTAACTAACAAAAAAAAAAGAATAATGGCATATCAAAAGTATATAAAACATGTTTAAGTTCACTCTGACAATCAGGAACATGCAGTGAGAAATTTTTAAATATTAGGGCCTCAAAAATCACAAGCCAAACAAAACATTCTAAATTACATTAGTTTTAGCCATTTGACACTATAGAGAAAATGTGCAATTTGTTATTAACAATTAAAACCACATCTTTGAATATTCTTAAAGTCGATGAACCTCTAGAGATGCCAACAGCCAGCACAAAGTTTTTCACTAGATGATTACAGATTAAGAGTTAATTAAAACTAATTAATATTAAATTTTTAGGTGATTAAGTTATTTCCTCTTTGAAGCAATTAGAAACTGCTTCCCGTAATTATAACCTGCAGACCCCTTCAGTTGCAGCCTGTTCTTGTATTCGGGCCATGAAAGCTGCTGTCATGATCATACCGCTGATAGACAGAGCTCAAGGGCAGAATTAATTAAATACACAAAGTAAATAATCAAAAATGATTAAAAAAAAAGAAAAAAAGAGAGAAACGATATCGCCTTGACCAATTTGATTCGCCGTCGATCTGAGCATGGCATCACCATCGAAAACTCCAGCGAACGAAGACGGGAATAGCCCTAGGTTCCAACTCCATTAAAACACATTTATTTTGCAAATAACTAGACCATAAAACGTAATAATTAACACTTCAATAATAAACAATTGAAGCAGAATTTTAGAACCAAACACAGGATTAAGAATCTAACCTTGGCTGCATAGAAAAACATAAATCCCCAAATCAAGTCACAAAACCCAACAATTAAACCTAAAAAACCCTGTGCGAAACCGAAAAAAAAAAGAAGGGGAAAAAGAACGCTAACCATCATCCCGTCCTAATCAACATCCTCTTCTTCGTCACTAGTGTGAAATGGAAGGCATACCAGTCCGGTTTAACCCTAGTAGGGTTTGTCGGCGCTGTAATTGAACCCCGACAGCCACCAATTGGGGAGCAAACGTCAATTACCACCGCGAAAGGGCGGAGGGAGCCTCCACCGATGGGGCTTCTTGATGCCTCCAGTCGCCGGTTGCTTCCTCGCCGCCCTAGTCACCAGTTGCTTCCTCGGTGAGTCGTCGGAGTAAATTCCCTCGCCACCCTAGTCGCCGGCTGCTTCCTCGGAGACTTGCCTCTGTTGGGTTTTCTCGCCGTCTGTTTCGTGCATGAAGGTAAGATTTTGGAAATGAATGGCAGAGGAGGAGATGGATCGGGAGAGAAGGGATAAGGGGATAAGTGTTTTCTATTTTATTTTTTAATTAAAAATATTGATTTTGTGGGTGTATTTTAATACATAAATAATATGACATACGAGAACACCTTTTTAAAGGCGTTCTWAATAATACTTTCAAGAWCGTCYTTTTTAAAGTCGTTCTCGATATTTAACATARGAGAARGTCGTTTTTAAAGACGTTCTCYATATTTAACATACGAGAACGTCATTTTTAACGACGTTCTGGATATCTAACATACGAGAACGTCTTTTTAACGACGTTCTGGATATCCAGTATACCAGAACGTCTTTGAAAAAGACGTTCTCGTATGTGACAGTTTTATTAAAAAAATGCCACCGCCTGACATTTAAGAACGCCGCCTCCTGAGGCGTTCTTAAATCCCTGTTCTTGAATCCTCTTTTTGTACTAGTGTGGGTCAGTGTGTGCCTCAACTGGGTTGTATCCCTTTTTTGTTTGTTTTATTTTTTATGTCATATGTTCTTACTTCAACCGGAACAAAGAAAAACTACCTATTTTTGGCTTATGTCAACATTCTGTTGAAAAATAAGAATATCACCATTTAACCATAAAGTTATCACAAACTCAAATGTATTAAAGACGACCTTTTTTTAGATTCTTGTGCAAATTGCTGAATAATATTGAATGTGGTTATATATGTGTCTAGTGAATCATCTGATCTGACTGCAGCTTTATACCACCATAACGATCGACAAGCCTACTCATGGATTGGAGGTAATATTAGGCTTTAGAGTTCCTGATAAAAGGTCTAGAAAGGTAAGCAAAATTTCAACCTTTCTATGAAGCTCAAGTTTGAGTCGTCTCTCTAATTTGATCTATTGTATTTTTTTAAATGTGAATATTATCGATTTGATGTCGAACTATTTAACCCGATTTGCATTATCAATTCCATATTCAATAAAATCTCCAAACAATGACATTATATTTAAGGATGCCCAAAAATAACTTGTAGGAAAAGATATTTTACTCGCATACATTCTTGGCAAGAAACGGGCCGTAAGGGACTGTTTGGTGCGTGACCCATTTGCACTACAAGCTCAAAAAGTCTCACTACAAGAAACTGGCCATTAGGGTTATTGTTTTAGTTTTTTATTTTGTAAACTCTTCTTGAGTTTTCCATTTTCTTAGATTCTCTTTCTTTATTTATTTTAGGGTATTTATGGGTTTGTATTTTTTTTTTACGTCCTTACTTTTTTAGTGTTCTTTTTTTTTTTTTTTTTTTTTTTTTTTGCTTTTTAGGGTTTCTTGTTTTTTGCATTCTTTTAATGTATAGTTATGAGGTACCTGCTTATGGTAGTCTGCCCAAGAGGAGTGCGCCTCTCCATTTTTGTAGTATCTTTGACTAAATGTCATGTTAGTTGAGGTTCTGATTGAAATCATATATGCTATAGTTTTAAAATCTAATCACTTTCTATACTTCTAATTATTATAACGTCGATATTTTGGCTATTATATTTACTACTTATAATTAGTAAATGAAAATTTGTAAATATAATGCAGGAGTCGAAGATGTATGGTGCCCATTTTAGAGAAATTAATTTTGGGGGCTGAACAAAATTAAACAAACAGGAACACCATCTATTTTTTTGTTTGTTTGTTATTGTTGTACGTTTATATTTGGAGTCACTCTTAAGTGTGTGTAAAGTGTGAAAATAGTGTCATTTTCATTTCAATAAACATGTTGGGTTGGTGTATAGACATAAACAAATTTTAACAAATTTTGTCTAATTGAGTCCGAATCAAGAGACGTAAATAGTTCAAGATTATTTGTTTCAATGTAAAATATAAAATTAAAATATTATATGTGGTATAGAATGAGTTTTTTCAAAATTTAAAGTGAATAATAACTCAACATTTGAACTTGATAAATTATTTCTCGGCATCTGCATATTAATAATATCGTGTATATGGTAGTCTTTCAAAATTAGTCAACATTTTTTTCACTTTGTATTTAATCCACTCTTTGAACTTATTTTTAAAATAAATATTATATATATTTTTTTGATTTTCGTATCAATGCCCGCGTAATCGTGGGTTTTTAAACTAGTAGAAAAATATAGATGGAAGGTTCAGAATCCTCACAAAGAAGTAAATCTTTCATCCACCCAAACCATATGTGTTCTTAGTGTGTGTGTATACTGAAAGATCATATTCCATATATAGACATGGATATCGAACTTGTATGAAAAATAAGAAAGTAAAAGATCAATATACTATATGGACGAACCAACTACGAACTTTATAGTAGTCTTACAACTTCTGCATATTACTAGGGAATAGAGGTGAGTACCATACATTTTCACAGAGTTAAAACGAGCACTATCGTGGGCTCAATTGGATTGAAGTTTCAAACACAGTCTTTTCATTAAAGTATGATTTGCATGGTGAGAAATAGTGATGCTTTCATCATCCTTACAAGTGGTTATGATACATTGAATAAAATATTAAATAATACGTCATGGGCAGAGTGTAACTTCCATACAAAACCTATACGCTTGTTAAATACTTATCATTTATTTAATGGTTTGATCAATTTTCTAGTTCAATGTGTAGATCATAAGTTTATGTCTCATTCAGCAAGAGAAACACTTATATCTACCAACACAATTGTTGAACTACATAAAAAACTTCAAGCATATATTCTCGTTCAAGATTCTGTGGAAGTTAAAAATTGTCAGTCATAGACTATCTATGTCAAGCGCAAAAGGAACCCAAATCCTTTAAATCTATCATTGCAAACTCTCATGATTAGTAAGGGGTGGCAGAGTTATGAAGTTAAATACTCTCTAGACGCACCCCACCTTCATGAATTTAATATATATTTTTGTATTTCAATGTCGAGTGTCTACTGCTTTTAATCTAATTTCAATATCTTCACTTTGACCATTTTGTACTTCCTTTGGAGTAATAACTAATCATTTTGTTTGTATGCAAATATAGAGGTTTAATATTTATGACTATAATGTTAGTGATATATGCTTCTTCGAATATGATCTCGTATGATTCTTTCAAATGATATATTTCTATTATCAACATGAAATTTATTGAGCAATTAGTTTCTTAAATTATATATTGTTAGCTTCTAGTACCACTTGCTAAGTTCTCTCCATTAATATCTAATAAATGTGTAGAATGAATTTTAATTAAATCAACTGCTACTTCAGGAGCATGATTCGAATAATTTTTCAACTACTTATTTAAATTTATACTTGTTAGTCAATTGTGTGCCGTAACCCACCACATTTCAATTAAAGTATATAAATTTAAATTGCAATAATTAAAATGCGTAATCAGTAACTACTTTTTTAGAAGTAGTATATGCTAAGTAGACGGTATCAACCATCACTTAGTATATAAAATCCACAAACATGTTAACTCATCCGGGTTATGATAATTGAACTCATCACATTGGAGGTATTATAATATTTAAATAAAATAAATTAAAATTAATAAATACTGGTTTAACTCACCACTTGGACATTATTAGTAAATTAAATGCAAGAATTTAATTACAAATATTTAATTGCTTCTGTAGGAGCAAGGTTCTCCACATTATACTGATCCATGATCAAGAATTATTAAATGGTCAAATTATCAACGGACGATTATGGATCAGTCCAAATCCTGACCACACTTCGATATCATGATTCATAAGTTGTGCAAACATTTTCTCAAGATATGACCATCACCAAATAGGTGATTTTATGTTAAACCATCATCTGTCATCAGTCGCTGGAAGTTGTTGGCGGCCGTTCCGCCTGGGCACCGCGAGATGACATCAATGTCTCATTATATAATTATCATCGATTAGATATTTGTATGCCAAGTTGTCGGCAGTCATCAATTGTTGTCAGTCACTAGCGGCAAAGCCACCTGGCCGACGTGTGGTGACACATATACCTTTTTGTAGAGTTTCAATAGTATAAAAATAAATATTCACAAGTTCAAGTATCATCTTTAAATTCTCTATAGTCAAGGTACTAATTTATAATTTAACAATTAAAACTTTAAAAATATCATATTTTCTAAGGTTAATATTTTATATACCAATATTGGTCTCAAATAAGTGCTCGTTAAACTAAACACTATAGTATCAAAAAAACTTAATTTCAATAATTTATGCTTCTTATATTTGAAAAACTTACAATTTAATAAATTTAAATAATACTTTTATTACTTTTTACCATTATTTTTTTTCTCATTTCATCACTGTAGAGCTCACACAAAACCCCACCTTTTTTTTCCGTGCCATTGCTTATTTTTTATTTTCCTTTTTGTCGGCAACATATGCTTTTAATGCATTTCTTTGTCTTCCTCTTCTTTTTTTTTTTGGTTCTTTCTTCTTCACATTATTTTTAAAGTCAAAATAAATTAAACGTACTGCATTAATTACCTATTGGGAATACATGAAGAAGACTTGAAGCACCACACTCGGAGATGCTCTATAAAGATAGCGATAATTTCAGCAGAGTTACCATCAATAAGCTTAGTCTGAACAATCCCAACACCAAAGTAATTATAGAGCTTCATCTTTATAATATCCTCTTCGAGCATGAATGGTCCATGTCCCAACTGGGCTAAAAATCTCATCAAACTTTGAAGAGCCCACACAGCTCACCAGTAAAAATGCAGCAAATCTCCTTAAAACTAGATATACCTTCAACATTGTAACAGATTTATATCAAGAAAACTGATATATATATATATATATATATATATATATATATACATATATATATATATATATATATATATATATATATATATATATATATATATATATATATATATATATGATGTACCCGAGATAATTCCAACACGGGCTCCAGACCTGGTTGGATAGACTTGGTTAAAATACTGCCCTGACCTGGGCTAGTGCCACTAAAGACTGTGGAATTCGGCTTGACCCGATCTGATGCACCTTAAATATCCTCCTAGTCAGACTCCTCCTAGAGTGGAGGGAAGGATCAGGACCTTCCTGGTCTGACTTTCCTAGGCGGAAGATGGACAGTCTAGACTATTGTGAATGACGGCCTGAGATTCGCGGGATTCTATTTCCGAGATCTCAGAAGGGTCTCACTAAGAGATACTATAAATACCCAGGAACCTCAGGCTTGAGAGGTAAGTAATCTCAAGCATTCTTCTCCTGTTTTATTATATTCCAACCAAAACGCTTACTGACTTAAGTATCGGAGAGATTTCCACCGGAAAACCCCCGAAGGTCTTTTCTAACGTGTTTCTGTGTGTAGCAGGTTGGGAAATTCTCAGGCGAAGGTGCAGTTTCTACTGTAGACAAGTTTTCTGGGTGAAACAATTTGCGCCGTTTGTGGGAAATCTAGGGTTAAGGCGTGAGAAAATAAATGGCATCGGATGGAATTCGGAGGAATTTGGTGGCGGAGATGGGTGGCACGCCAAGCTCTACGATGCCGACGGGTGCGCTAGAAATGGCAAGACCATCGGCGACAGCTAGACCAGGCACAGTGCAACCTCCTCCAGTGAAGCCACACAAACTTATGGCGGATTGCTGAACGATTCCTTTCTCAGGCAATTGTTCGACCTCATCGGCAAGGCGGTGAAAGTAGCTGTGGATAGGAAGTTCGCTGAGCTCTCAACACCTTCGTCCAAGACACCCCCATCAAGACAGTCCCGCCGGTGGATACGGAACCACCGCGGGCCCAGCGCACGGTCCGGACCCCCCTCCAAGAAGAGGAGGAGAGTTTCTCCACTATTGAAAGTGAAACATCGAGCAAAACCAGCCCAGACCTCACCGAGCAGATGCAAAATCTGTAGAAAGAGGTTAGGGAGGTTAAGAGGAAGATGGAGGGTGCGGGTACGGTGCCGATACGGAGGGGTACCCCGTTTATGGACTCGGTTATGCATGATGATGTACCGGCTTCTTAACGGTCCATGGGCTTTGAATATAATGGAACAACAGACCCATGGGATCACCTGAGCCGATTTGAGATCGCGGCTAACTTGCACAAGTTTTCTAACGCCATCATTTACAGGGTCTTCCCGATGACCTTTACGAAGTCGGCCAAGCTCTGGTTCAGCTAGTTACCTCCATGGTTCATAAGCAACTTTGACGAATTCAGCTCGACATTCTTACACCAGTTTACCAGCTGCAGGAAGTACCAGAAAATGCTGCTGGAATTATTCAGCTTGAAACAGAAGGATATTGAAGATCTGCACGCATACATCAAGCGATTCACAGATGAGAATCTATAGGTTCCATCAGCATCTGAATATCTCCTGGTTAACGCTCTAGCTCAGGGGCTCAAGAGAGGAGAATTTTTTCAGTCGTTGGTCGTGAAGCTAGCGCTAATATTCGGAGAGATCCTGGAACGAGTAGAAAAGTACATTAATCTAGAGGAGGCCTTGAAGATCAAGGAAGATGGAGAAAAGAGAAATGAACGACCAGACTGGGAAGACAGGATCCCGATAAAGAAACCCAAGACTGATCTGGTTGGAGGGCGTCCCCGTTTTGACAGATACACACCCCTGGATACACCTCAGGGAGAGATTCTACAAGCAATAGAGCGGCGCCCTTATCTCAAATGGCCTAAAACTTACTCTCATAAGCCACGGAAGGACAGATCTGGCCGACTTTGCCGATACCATAATGAGTACAATCATGATACAGATCAGTGCACTACTTGAAAGATGATCTAGAGAGGTTGGTGCAGGTGGGGCACCTCAAGGAGTATGTACAGATGAGAAGGGAAGAATCCAGGTCTGACTCCCACAGAAGAGACCGACCTCAAGGAAATAAGCATGATTCAGATAATGGCCGAAATGGTGGGAGAAGGAATGACCAGACTCAGGAAGTACGAGGTGAAATCCTAATAATTATAGGCGGAGAATGGGACGAACACTCTAAGCGAACCCAGAACAGCTATGTGCAGGCAGCAAAAGATCTGGATAAAAGAGCACGCGAAGTAGGACAAATAGCACCGAGTCCAAACATTTGATTTGGGTTTGAGGATGAGAATGGTATCCTGGCTCCGCACATGGCTTCCCTAGTCATAACAGCTACTATCGCTAATTACAATGTCCAGAGGATCTTCGTAGATACGGGAAGTTCGACAGACATCATGTTTTATGACTGCTTCAGGAAGTTGAATCTGGACATGGAATTGGAGGAAGTCACGACCTCCACTAGTGCAGAAACTGCATTCTAGAACAGAACATCCTGGTGCATCCAGAAGGGTATTTAAAATACTGTTCTGGATTAAACATTCTAGAACGGTATTTGAAATTACCGTTCTGGATAGATAATTTTCCAGAACGGTTTTAAAATACCGTTCTGGAAAGTAGACATTCCAGAACGGTAATGGAAAAACCGTTTTAGATTATGAGTCGATCCAGAACGATATTCAAAACACGTTCTGGAATGAGAAAATTCCAGAACAGTGTTTTTAAACCGTTCTGGAATGTGCTTCAATCCAGAACGGTGTTTTAGAAAACCGTTCTTGTAAGTCTTATACCGCGTAAATAATATTTTCTTGCCGCCCATATTTTTACTTTCCAGAACGGTATTTTTAAAACCGTTCTGGAATGTGTTGATTCTAGAACGTTATTTTAATACCGTCCTGGAATGTACGTCAATCCAGAACGGATTTTTGAAAATTGTTCTAGAAAGCTTCGCCAATACAGAACGGTATTTTAAATACCGTTCTCGTTTTTCATTTACTAATTAAATATTAAAATATTGTTCTCGTTTTCCATTTACTAATTAAATTATAATGTCCATACGTTTTTCACCCATACATTTCAGCCAAACATTTTCATCCATACATTTCACTATCCTTCTTTTTTTAAATTTACGTCGCTCCAGCTCGCCCCAGCCGTCATCCCCAGCTCGCTCCGGCCACCGTCTCACACCTGAGGAAGACGGTTTTAAGCAAACAGTGCGCTGGTCCAGAGAAAAAAGCTCGCGAGTTGCGAGGCTGAAGAAGAAGGGAAAACCGCCGTCTCTTCCCGCCGCCTCCGGCTCTCCACCCGTGCTCTCCGCCGCCCTCTAGTCCTGCTCCTGGTGCTGGTCTGAAATCCTAAATCGCATGGTATGTACCACCCAAATTACATCAATTTCGAAACCCTAGCCCCCAAATTTATCGTGTTTCGATTTCTTGATTTAATCCCTCTTAGTTTATTTCTTGTTTTTCTTGGTTTTGTCTTGTTGATTTGCTTCTAAACCCTAGCCCCCAAATTTCTAATTTGCAGTAGCTTCTTTTGTGAAACGTGGTTGATTTTCTTGATGAATTACATAGGTTTGGAAATGAGAATTATTGATGTGTTTGGGAAATTTTCATATTCTGCCCTGTTTGTGTGTGTGTGTTTTCTCTTTTTTATTTTTATTTTTATTTTTATTTTTATTTTTATTTTTATTTTTGTTTATCGAGCCCTTGTGAAATTTAACCACTTGACACTATTCTCCTGTTATTTGTCTTTTGATTCTTCTTTTTGTTTTTGATATATTATGTAGATTTTAATGATTTTAAGTTACAAGTGGTTTTTTGACACATGAGGTTAAACTTAAGGGTATTTTTTTCCTTATTTTTGATTCTTGTTCATCTGTTGCCTATATGTTTTTAATGTAAATATACAGATTGAGTTCCAATCAATTTAATTTGTTTTTAGATCTATAGAGAAAAAAGTGAGATGAAGAAAAAAGAAAACGAAGAAATCTCTTTTCGAGTAATTAACTTTTTCCTTATGATGAAAAGGGTTCTCATTTTTTGATATGTGATAATGTTTTAGGTGTTTTTGGTCTTTGTTTTCTGGTTAAAGATCATTGACTTAGTTTAAATCATTATATTAAGTGATTTGATCTTAGTTCAAGGCTTTTTTTATGCATATGCTATTTTTGCGTATGCAGGCACATATGCATCTCTGTTGTATGTTTCATTTATGTGTAAACATAATCCTGGATTTATGAAAGTATAGGAATATAGGATAAATTTATGTAAATATCATTTGAATAGAAATTATTTCTTATTTTAATACTACTCTGGTTAATGATGCTGCTGTGATTCTTATTTTGTCTCCTTCCTTGGTTGCAGCTCTCTTAGAAGTTTGTTGACACAGAGCAGTTTCAGAGGTAGCTCGAACTAGTTTTTCACCTGCAGTTTTTTTCTTTTCTTTTCTGGTGTGATTTAATGTGCAATTTTTTTTAGGTAACCGGTGTGGGAATCAACATGGAATGGGGATTGTTGATGGCTAGTATATCAGAAGATACCGGTGAAGAAACTCCTCTGTAGGTATTTACATGATAATTAACTCTTATGGTTCATTATTTTGGCGCGTGAAAAATAATCAAACTATGGATCACGATGATACGTCACAGGTGCGCCTGAATGGTGTTGTGACTTTCATAGGCATCGTTGGTCTCTCTGTGGCTCTTTTGGTGCTTGTTTTTCTCTTGGCTAGGTAATATAGGGCAGTGTTTTCTTGTATATAMTTAYTTATGTGATCAKATTCRGAATATCACTTTTCACTAACAATTAATTACCTCAGGTTTRTKTCTGGGACTTCACGGAATCCKTATGGGTCTGCTCAGTTTGTCTYTGGTAGAATTSATTTTTCCCAGAATCTTTGTTTATTTTAATTGTATTACAGTCTCAGAATATATAGGATTTTTATACTTTACTTGATTTTTGAACTGGCCTTCAGGTGCGTAGGCTTTCAGCATGTGAAACTATGGGATTTGCAACAACCATTGGGTTTTGTAATTCTTTTTCCTGGATGAGTGAAAATTTATTCCCTTTTTTGTGCAAAATTTGATGCACTCATTGATCTTTTGATTTTGGGGTTTAGGTATCACGAGGCATTATGGATAAGCCATCCATCAACAATGTTGATGCTAACCTTCAGTTCGAGGTAATATAGTTTTTTTTTAAATAAATTTATTTAGGACCTTTTTGAGTTTTTGTCTGATGTTTTCAGGTAGCTTCATTTTGATTCGATTATCGGATTGTTTTGTATATTTGTTATTATGTGTGTCCAATAGTTCCATTGGCTGACACATGCATGAAACTTCGTTGGTTTCTTAATATTGACTGGAATATCTTTTCTTTCTCTTTTGTTATCTTATTTCTCTTTGTTTTTCAATGTACTTTTCCCTTGGTCTATGTGAAAATGTTGTTTGAAGTCCATTAGAAGAGAATTTTTTAGCAGATTAGTTCCATAAATGAATTTGACATTTTGGCAGAAGTCAAATGAGCAGTCAACGGATTCCATTAGCACACCTTCTACTAATGTAATCCTTAACCATGATTTTTCTGAGGACTTCATTCGTGGCATCCTAATTGCTGTGACATCCTTGTGGTATCCTCGGAGTCGGGTTATCCCGAAGGCCTATCGGCTAAATTAAGCGGCCGTTTTGCCTTTATTACTAACCGGAAAGAAAGTTGGCAAGGCCTTGAGCAAGATATCACCGACCGAGTTTCCGCTGGCCCCACTTTCACAGTCACTGCTTGGGTTGGAATATCGGGGGCTCCTCAAGGCACTGCTGATGTGCACGCCACTCTGAAAATCAAACCAAGATTCATCAGTTACCTATTTGTTCATTGGAAGGTAAAGTTATTTATCTCTCTCTTTCTCTCTTGCTTGAGATGACAAACTCCTGATTCCATTAGCTCCTGTAGAGCTTCTGCTTCGATGGATTCTTGGGAGAAGATAAAAGGTACATTTCCTCTGTCAACAATGCCTAAGAGATTTACATTTTATCAGGAAGGGCCTTCGCCTGGCATTGACCTGCTCGTAAAATCAGCAGTAGTTTCCTGCCCATGTTCCAGTCAATGTGACGATGTAAGTTTATTGGTGATAAAATTTTTTACGTGATCCTAAGAGATTTACATTTTAATCTTCTTTATTGGTGTTAAAATTTTTGATGTGGTCCTGTTGTTTGAATAGACTCACACTGCAGGCTCTCTGCGTGATGACGATGAGAACATTATACAAAATCCAATATTTGACGACGGCCTTAACAATTGGTCCCCGAGAGGTTGCTCGATCGAATTGCATATATCTATGGTGGATGGGGAAATTGTTTCAGTCCGGAAAGTTCTTTGCGTCGACAAAAAATCGCATGGATTACTGGCACGGAATTCAGCAGGAGATAACGGGGAGAGTGCAGTGATAAGACTGGAACTTTGACCCTGAATCAGGTCATTTCCCCCTCCCCCCCTCCCCACCTATCAACTAGAAAACTCTATCAACTTTTTGTTTGGTTGATTATGGGATGATTACTAACTGGCTCGTTTTTCCACTTGTTGAAAAATCAAAAGATTGAGAATGATGGGGAGATTGAGAGGCTGAAAGGGAAGCATCGGAAGCCCATAAATCAAAGAGGCCGTTGAAGAAAAGTGTTTTTGGTCTTATCATGCTGTTTTGTTCTGTTTCTGCTGCAACGAGCTCGACACCGGGTACGCCACCGACGGCTACGCGCGGCAGAGGGGCATGGGCGTGTGCGTGGTTATATTCACCGTCGGCAGGCTGAGCGTGCTCAACGCCATCGCCAGCGCGTACATCGAGAACCTGCCGGTGATCTGCATCGTCGGCGGGCCCAACACCAATGACTTTGGGACGAACAGGATTTTGCATCACACTATCGGGTTGTCAGATTTCAGCCTGGAGTTGCGCTATTTTCAGACTGTAACTTGTTATCAGGTTAAAATTAATTGCATTGCATGGGCCGAAATATATAAATTTTTTTACTGTATTTGATTTGAAAAATAATCTCTTTGGATTGTAGGTGTATTGTTGGTTCTGCTTAATGGAAATTATTTGTCAGCACTCTAAACCGGAAAAGGAAGGGTGTGGAAATGTTTGTCTGAATGGTATGCAATTCTCTCTATTATCGGTGTGCTGTGTTGTGAATTTAACATACTTGAACTTTATACATTTGTATAACGATCAAGATAGAAGGATGATAATACTACTTCAGCATCTTCTGTGGAAGTTACATCTAACAGCAACATAGTAAAGGATTCTTGGTATCCTAGTCACATCCTTGATTTTAGTGATTTGACTATAGGTAAGTCTTGAGTTCTTTCTGAATCTTGTATGTGCTTTTGCTTGATTATTGTTGTTGTTCTTCCCAGAAATTGAAGTCTACATATTAACAGCTGTCACTTGATCTTGGAAACCTTCTTAGAAGGTTTATTATATCATCCATTCTCTTTTTAGGGCATTAATGCGTTTAAAGAGGATATATGTGTGTGGCGTAATATATCAGCAAAACCAAAATTACTATATACGTATATAGTAAGTAGTGTGGGAGAAAATTAACTGTGTAAACTTTGGTAAATTCATTAAAAAAAGTAATTGCAATTGGACCTCCATAGTATTCCACTTAATGTGCTGTATATATAAATCTAGTTCATTTTAACATTTTAGATATTTCCACAAGATAACAAGACCAGCAATATATAGACTTGTCAATCAAGTGCAGTAAGAATCTTTCTTCAAATTGACTGAGGACAAAGCATTTAGTTTTTGTTTTTTAATGTTCATTAATTGCATAAAGTTTAATATATTGTAGGCTTAAAAATGACTTCTAGTAATTCATGCTGGCAGATTATTTAACTTGTCTTATCCTAGGTGGTCCAACACATTTCCCCCCTTTAAATAGTCCATGCACCATTGTCACTCACATTATTATTATTATTATTATTATTATTACTTGCACATAGTAAAATGAAACAACTGTCTCCTTGTATTTTAAAATCTGTATGAACTACCGTAGCATCAACATCATTGGCTTATTTCTGGTATTTGAAATGTGAACTCCATCAGGTTTGGAGGGTGAAAATGTAATAAAACCAGCTCCTGTGAAGAGGTTCACACTAAAACTGTAGGAATGAGGTTTATCACAAGCAAATTGGTCCGGGGATGTTTCAGCAGATAACAGAGCTGGTATGTTTTTCATAACAAGAAACTCCACTAAGTTGCATCAACTGTGAATTGGCATTTTTCATCTTGCCATATTTACTTAAATACAGTTGCATGTATTAAAGTTGTCATATGTTGGCTTTCTAGGTCTGTGAACAGTGCCCTAATGTTAAGTATAAACGGGAGGGTTATTTTGTCACAGTAAGGAATGCAGGATGGACAAGTAAGCTCTCTTGTTAATTTGAAGTAAATAGATAATTTTCAGTTTCGAATAAATGGATGCCTTAATTACTAAATTTGTACGAGTACAAGGAATGATTGTGTTAGGTGGTAATATGTTAATTTCTTACGAGAAGTTCTTGCATTGTCATTTTGCAGAAAGTAGTATTTTATGAAAAAGGTGAGCCAATAGTTGATGGTGAACCTGGAGATTCTAAGGTTTTATGAAGACTTTATCTTTTTTTTTTGATTTCATATAGTTGAATAAAAAAATATTATTGTATTAATATTAGTTTTAGTTTGTTGTGTCTTGGATTTTATTGAAATTATGTGATATAATTAATATAATCGTAATATTTATTATTATTGATTGTGGTGTATTCCTGCTTTCATTTCATTTTTTTGACTTTCTAGAAGGCAAATTTTTTAAAACTGTTCTTGAAAATGGACTTTCCAGAACGTCTTTTCCAAAATCCGTTCTGGAAAGTTTAACTTTCCAGAACGTTATTTTCGAAATACCGTTCTAGAAAGTCAGACTTTCCAGAAAGTCTCTTATAAAATCCGTTCTGGAAAGTATAACTTTCCAGATCGGTTTTTCTAAAAACCCTTCTGGAAAGTATAAATTTCCAGAATGGTATTTCACATCCGTTCTGGAAAGTATAACTTTCCAGATCGGTTTTTCAAAAAACTGTTCTGGAGTATAAATTTCCAAAACGGTATTTTAGAAAACCGTTCTGGAATGTGGCGGATCAAGTTTGTATGATACCATACTAGAATAGAAAATTTATTTTCTAGAACGCCTTTTCTTTCCCCTTCTTGAAAGTCTGTCAGTCCAGAAGGGTAAAAAAAGGCGTTATGGAAAGTACAGACTTTCTAGAACTATTTCACTACAGAAGGCACAGAAAGGCATTTTGGATAGGCAGAATTACCCTTCTGGATATGCAGTTTCTGCACTAGTGGATATGGATTAATTCAGGGAAATGGACGGTGTATTAGACTAAGAAATGTATAGTAGGCATGAAATTGGTATAAGAACTGTGTTATTGAGAGCTTGATTTCAATGGATTATCCCCCACTATGGACTATACGTTAATCTCTTGAAACATGAAATAATATATTCTTAAAGATGATTGGTGCTGGGGGTCGAAATTCCTTATTGACTAGCTATTTGTTAAACTCTTTTGTACCAAATACCAGTGTACATATTAGATATTTGATAATCGGTGATAACTTCTTTTATGTACGTATTTATTCTTTTTGAAGGAGTGTGTTATTTAATTTCTTATTGTTGCAGTGAATCTCTAATGATATTTCATTTACGTAGCTGGATATATTTGAGAGGTCCTAATAGGTGAAAACATTTTGTCCTAWKTTTTTAAGCAGYCYACGAGTTATCRAAATATTTGCTCGTGGTGCTCGGATCCTTGATGGTGCTTTTATGACTCAAGAATTGAGCTTCAAATCTTCCAATTCAGAGGCGGGTGCAGTTTCTGAAGGGACTATCGTATCATCAGTTTCTATTGATGATCCTTATGTGCTGCTGTGAATGACTGATGGGAGTATCCAACTTCTTGTTGGAAGTAATTTCCACTCTGCTATAGTTAAAAAGTTAATTATCGTAGTTCGATCTTTATCTAGTCGAAATTTCACATTTACATTTTGTAGTATATAAATTGAAATAACTTTCTTCACATGAATCAAGAAATGCCATGTAATTTGGCTGTCCATTTTCAAGAGTTTTGTCTTCTAAACTATACCTTAAGCCTTGGAATATTGTCCCGTGGGTGAAGGCTCCTTATCGCTTAGCACCTCCACTTTTTTATTTTTTTTAATATTTTATTAATGTATATTTAATATTAAATAATTTAAGTTTTATTCATTTAGCACCCTCACAGTTATTTTACTTTAGCCCCCAACAGAAATTTTAAAATGTCATTTACCCATTTATATTTTAATATTGAATTTCATACATATAGCCCCATATAAATATTTTACTCTTGAACCCCCCAATAAAAGTTTTCTAGCTCTGCCCCTGAATGGTGCTTGCTTCTGTTCTCGTAGATCCATCCACATGCTCTCTATCTGTTACCATTCCACCGGTATTCGAAAGTTTCGATAAGGTGGTATCGGCTTGTACTCTCTATCACGACAAAGGGCCCGAACCATGGCTTCGGAAGACAAGTACTGATGCCTGGCTTTCTACTGGAATTGGAGAGGCTATTGACGGTGCCGATGGTGGAACCCACGACCAGGGTGGGGTATATTGTGTTATGTGCTATGAAAGTGGAAATATCGAGATATGTGATGTGATAATTTTAGATGCGTCTTCTCCGTTGATAAACTCGTATCTTGAAAGAGCTACATTCAGGATACATTTTCCCATGATCCTGTAAAACTCACGAACAAATATTCTGAAGATGTTGGAAATGGCAGAAAAGAGACTCCTCACGGTATAAAGGTTGTTGAGTTGTCTATGCAGAGATGGGGCGGAGAGCATAGACACCCGTTTTTGTTTGGATTATTATCTGATGGTAGCGTTCTTTGCTATCATGCTTACATTTGTGAAGTTTCAAAAAATGCTTCTAAGGCCGAGGGTAATCTTAGCAGTATAAGTACAACTGAGTTCTTGATTGATGGAAGCACACCCAGTCTAACAGTTTCAGATGACCAAAAGAATGTTCAGGTTAGCACATTTCTGTGTACGTTGTGAAATTTTTTAGTTATGATAAATTGTTTTGGGTTTTTGGAAATCTTGGCTTGTATTTATCAAGTTTATTTTTTCTGAACACAGTTAAAAGTCATCCTTCCTATTAAGATATGAATTAATAATATTTCGTGTTATTTACTAAGTTACCCTTGAAGTTTAGTTTATTTATAAAAAAGTAAATAAAAAAATTTCACCCTCAATAGGGGATATTTGTTAAGCAAATACGAACCTTATTTAATTTTGAAAGTTAATTAAGCTTTTTTTTTATATAATTAGGTCAAACCTCAGGGGTAGTATTGAAATTATATCTTTATTTTTGGTTATAGCATAATGTCTTAAAACCCATCCGACAGTGGTGCTCTTCTTTTTTTATTTTTTATTTAGAGGTTAAGAAACTATTTTTTCGGATGAATTTTCACATTTTGCGTGCAACACGTAGATATTCTACTACGCCCCAAAGATGTCGGAAAGCTGGAAAGGGCAGAACCTTCTATCGAGGGCTGAGTTTCATGTCAGGGCCCATATCACCAAGTTTTTGCGTCTGCAATTATTGCCCACGTCCGCTGATCGAACAGCTCCAAGCTCTGATAAGACGAACCGATTTGGTTTGCTTTTTGGAACCCTTGACGTTAGCATAGGCCGTATTGCGCCTCTCGAAGAACTTACTTTTCGTTGGCTTCAGTCATTGCAGAAAAACCTCGTCGATGCCGTTGCCCATGTCGTTGGGCTGAATCCGAGATCCTTTCGACATTTCAGTTCGAATGGAAAGGCTCATCGGCCTGGTCCTGATAGCATCGTTGACTGTGAGCTGCTTTCAGAGTACGTATGCTTATTCATAATAATTACTAAATTACCCAAGGTTTAGCCTTATCACAAAAATAAAAGGTCCCTCTCGTATCGAATAAAAGGATAATTAAAAATACCACTCGTGAGGTTTAGCTTAGAAATTGCACCTGTCGAGAAGGTATTTGTAATTTTAAAACAAAGTTGGATTTTTTTTTTTGTAATTATGTGAAATCTTAGGTAGTGATTGGATGCCAAAAAAAAAAAAGTAAATTTTCACCCTGAAATGTTATTGTCTACCAATTTTTTCAGAAAATAAATTATTCACTCGTTCTCTCTTTTTATTTCCTTCCTACCAATCACCTCTACATACTCTTCTCAAAGGAACAAATTATTTTTTCTTTTTTTTTTACTACCAATCATTATTTTGCTATTTTTATATCATATCGACTTTTATCATTACATTTTCATCTCAACGTGGTTAGCGAATGATGTTGCTGTATTTTCATCTAAATCCGGGGAGCTGGTTTTACTCACTCTAGTTTATGATGGGAGGTTGGTAACTTATTGTTTCTCATTCTATTACCCTCTTTCATGTTCTCTTTATTCAAGAGAGAGGATGGAGTTTCTATTTTGTTATTCATTCTTATTTCTTATGGAAGATCATCCTTATATTGAAATTCGTAGTGTGTGGTGGTTGCTTTGTTGTTGTTGTTATGTGTTTTCCTTTTGTTTGTTATTATCCCCATAATAAAGTTCACTCTAAGGATTTCATAGAGGTTAGACTTTAGATATACACCAGCTGCTTGATAATAACTAAAGCAGCTAATTATGTGTGGAACCACACTTTCAGTACTATTTTGGTATTACTTGAATGTAATGTGTATTTATTTATGTTTCATTGTTGCAGAATTATGCAGTGATTTGAACTTACCAAGTCAAGAGCTTCAGTACTTACTTCGGTCAGTCACATATAAGTTCTACATGCTATTGCACATTAATGATGAAACGTCTATATCATATTTTCATTATTGCATTTGCTTGCTTTTAATTGTAGGATATTACAACCATTGGAAACTCCTTATTCTTCTTGGGGAGTCGTTTGGGAGATAGTCTGCTTGTGCAATACAATTCTGGCGTGGGAGCTCCAACACTGACTCCTGATATGAAAGAAGAGGTTATCATTTTTACTGTTGTAGAGCATAGAATGAATGGATCACCAAAGTTTTAACCATTAGCTCCAACAATTTTATTAATCAATAAATGCTACATTCATAATTAAGTTAACACTGTCTTATTCTAATTTCTGTAGGTTGGGGATATTGAAAGCGATGCTCCTTTGACCAAGAGACTGCGGAGGTCTCCCTCTGATGCATTACGGGACTTAGTTACTGGTGATGATCTTTCTTTCTATGGCACAGGTCCAAATAATGCTCAGACAACTCAGGTTAAATCATCACCTGCATTGTGATATCTTTCCATGGTTAACAATTAAATTGCAGTCGAAGCTTCCGAAATTGCATTAGTGGTAATGACATGGATTCTTCACAGGCATACTCTCCTATTTCTAATAAATGCATTGCTATTTTTCATTTGTGCAGAAAACTTTCACATTTGTAGTCAGGGATTCGTCCATTGAAGGATTTCTCCTATGATTTAAAAATTAATGCGGATCCTAATGCTATAGGAATTGCAAAGCAAAGTAATTATGAATTGGTTAGTTATAATTTCAGTGCATGTGGAACTTCATACTTGAAATTAACAGGATAATCACATCATTGACTGCTATTTATTGCATAGCAGATGAAATTAAATGTATAATCCCTTTGTCTATTGTCATTTGCTAATCAGTGATTGTGTATTGTTGTGATTAATGACATGTGTTGTTTGATCTTGGGATTATACATGTGTTTTATGATTTAAATAGGTAATAAAATTGTAATATATATGAGAAGGCCTGGAAAAATGAATCCAGAATGAAATTTGATGTATTTGTTTGCGCCTGCTTTCATTTATTTTTTTTTAATTTTTTACTACTTTCCAGAACGGTTATTCAAAAACCCGTTCTAGAAAGTATACTTTCCAGAACGCATGGAAAGTATAATTTTTAGAGACATTCTGGAAAGCCTGTTTTTCGAGGCGTTCTAAAAAGTATACTTTCGAGTGTTTTCGAGACGTTCTGGAAATTATACTTTCGAGAACGCCTTAAAAAGGGACATTATGGAAAGTATACTTCCCAGAACGTCTTAATGGAAGACGTTCTGGAAAGTTATTTCTCAGAACGGGCGAAACTGATAAAACCGACTTTCTAGAACGACTGAAATATTTTTAAGAACATCTCAGAAAACCGTTCTTGAAAGTCTGACAATCAAGAACGCCTCAGCAGGGCGTTCTTGATTGTCAGACTTTCAAGAACAGCTCCATAACGCCTCATCAGGGCGTTCTTGAATTGCAGAAACAGGCATTCTTGAAAGCTGTTTCTGCACTAGTGCTTCTTACAAACAAAATCTGGCGAGGCTAATTAAACATATGAGAAAACAGGGAAAAGGAATGCTCATAAAGATAACAGAAATAAGAGAAAATACCAAGAACAAAAGGCCTTAAAATAATCCAGGGGAAGGAGAGCCTCTCTTGTCAGAAGCCAAAATCTGGTGAACACGCCACAACTCACGCTCCATTTCATGAAGGCGCTGGCGATACTTGTCTGCTCGCCCAGAGACAGAGTGAGCCTCGCTGGCAGCCACGGTCATCCGGCTTACCGATTTAACTAAGTCGGCTTTCTCCTCCTCTAATTGACAATTAAGTTGACAGAGCTCAGCCCATCGCGCTTGTAGTAGCATTTTTTTAGCCTTTTCCTCTCTAGAAGGCGGCACACTTGGGAAGTTTTCTCTCGAAGAATAGATAGTTAATCAGTTAGCTTGAAGTTCTCAACAAAGAGAGAGAGATTTTTTCTTTTCACAATATGAAGCTCCTCAAGTAGGGAGGAAGAAGCCATGACGAGAATGAAATTCATAAAACATAAATACGCGTATATAAAGGAAATAAGGACACGTGACATTGAGAATAATAATATTAAGGTTTCCTTGAAACCAGGAAACCCTAAAAATAAAGTCATTACACGACAAATTCGATTAACAGACAAGAGTTGAATAAAAAGACGGAACAGCCACACAGGCGAGAGCAAACAGATCTGTCTAAAACAAATGGCAGCACAAGCCAAGCTAAACCTAACCCTCAGCATTTAACTCCTCAGCGAGCTGCTCTACCGCATCCTCTGCCAGGGCCCCAGGAGATACCCCTCCTGGCAGCTCACAAGACCAACGAAGGTTGGAGAGGGAGTAGATGTGGTTAAGGAAAGGACAAGGCCTTAGTCTGGTTGATCCGCCTATGGAATAGTTGATGAGGTGTCTAAGGAGGTGAGAATGTGCCCGGTGAACTCATGGGCCTTGAGCCTATGCAGGCGGTCCTGCTCTGGTTAATAGCAGAAGGAGGTAGGCTCGGGTGGCTGCTTCAGGTGCTCCGCACGGTCAAAGGGGAGCGTGGGCTTTTCCTAGGCCCATTTGGCCTGAGCATCCAAAGAAAGGTGGTAATACACCTCAGCCTCTGGCACAAGCAAATGGTAGAGCTGCTCGGATCCCAAGAAAGCTTGGTTGGTAAGATCTCTGGTGAATTGAATCAGCTTTAGCCCTTCCTCAGAGTTAAAAAACTCCGTCCGCCATTTGTCGCATGCCTTGGCCACCGCCTCGTCTGCTAATCTTCGAGCCTCAGCCAGAGCTTCATCTCGGGCCTCGGCCCTGGCTGCCTCCACGACTTTCTTCTCTGCCTTCTTCACTTCGTCCAACTCTTGCTCGACTTTTTTTAGCTTATCTCCCCTCTCCTTACAAAGATTGTGAAATCTCCTTTCCTTCTCCTGCAGTCTTTTGTGTTCTTTCACCAGATTCTCATTCATCAGGGCTCCTCTAGCTCTGGCTACCAAGATAGACCTCTTGGCCGCCGCCTAAAAGGGAAGAAGAGACTTAGCGAAATAAAAGGAAAAAGGAGAAGATAAAACGAGGGAAAGAAGTTTACCTTAGCCTCATCCTGGCACAAGGACTCAATGAGGTCAGGGTTAGACCACTACTCCAAGGCAGCTCTGTTTGCGCTCGGACATAGTCCTTGTATGAATTGAACTGATAGTGAACCGGGGCAGTTCAAGATAGAGGCGTTGGTGAACCAGGTGTAGTTCGGGGTGGCGACCTTAACCCCAGAGACAGACACCCTCTCCATGCCAGCACGCGTCCTCTTTCGCGGGCCGTTCGATCCTCTCCCTCGAGTAAGAGGGAGCAATCACCTTTACATCCGGGATAGGAAGGTCCCGGGAAGTGCCCAACCCGCTCGCCTCGGCTCGGGAAGGCTCCGCCACTAGGGCCCGCTGTTCTGACCTTACTTTTGCCCTCTTTTGACGAGCAGTCATTATCATGTGCATCATGTTTGCTAAAAAGAAAAGAGAATGGAGAGAAACAAGTCAGTCAAAACCACCACAAAATACAAGTCGGATAGAAAACCAAAAAGGGTCGGGGCAGTAAAATGTTTCGTTACCAATCTCGGGGGTTAAAGGGCTGTTCTCCTTCTGGTCGTTGAAGAAGTCTATAAAGGAAGCGAGATAGGAGAGATGGAAAACGTTCTCATTTAAAGTGGAGATTATTCTTTGTATCCGAGAAGATCTGTCCTTTACAGATAGGTGCGGTTGAGAAGGCAACTGCTTGATGGATTGAGGAGGGAAGCCCCAATCCCCTGAACAGTGCAAGAAGAAAAACTTCTTCCTCCAGGCCTTGTTGGAGGAAGGGATGCCGGAAATAAAGCGAACATTGGCTCTGAAACATAAGTAAAAATAGCCGTGAGAGGAGCTCTTGACCCAGAAGAGCTGGAAGAAAGTCTGGGCTGTGGGATCCAGACTAGCATATCGCATGGCCAGGTTGTAACTTATAATAATCTTAAAGGAGTTGGGGATAAATTGATGAACCAGGATTTTGTACAACAGGGCCATCTCTAATATCAGCGGTTTCACCGGAAGGTGCAAACCTACCTGGAATTGGTCAACGAAGAAAGTCAGGTGGTCGGTTGGCACCTGATACGCCATTACACCGCCACTGGGGTTAACCAATTCGAACTCCTCTGGCACTTTATATTTATATCTCAGATTTTCTACCGTTCCATTATTTAGGATGAAACAGATGTATGGTCGACCGAGAATATAGGGGGGATATTGGAAAGATGATGGCGATGAAGGAGCTGACGCTGCCGGAGAAGAATTTGCTAAAAGGGAATCGACAAAAGAAGAAGATGATGGTGTTTACATTATTGGGAAATAAGAAGGATCGAAAAAGTACCTGGCGGTTGTTTCACCCAGAAAGTATGACCACGCTTGAAACCTCTGCTTTTACCCCAACCTGCACACACAAACACATCAGAAAAGGACCACCGGAGGTTTTCCGCTGGAAACCTCTCCGATGCTTAAGTCAAAAAGCGTGTGGAGTGTTTTAGTGAGCAAGAAAAGGAATGAACTAAGAATGACATACCTTTCTCAGCCTTGGGGCTGAGGTATTTATAGTTTTCCTAAGTGGGGACCCCTTCTGGAATCTCGGAAACAAAGGACGCGAATCAAGGGCCGTTAAGCAACCAATTCTGCCAAGTGGTCCCACTTGTCCCCTGTGGGGAGGTCAGGGAATCAGGTCTGTCTTGATCTTGCCCTCTCTCTCTCTCTTATAGGATATCAGGCCTGCTTTGCTCCTACTTCTCAGGATTACTCTCTACCTGGTCAGGACAATTCCTGAGCTGTGGTAATTATGTTTTCAATATCTGATCTATTCCTAAGAAGACAAGGTCAGACCTTCTGAATGCCTAAGCTGACCTGATTTCCTTCCTCTTTTTAGTTGTCTCAACCCAGGTCTTGACCTATTTAGGCCCCATCAACTCCTCCCCCCGAAATAGTTGGGGTAGAGCTGTAAAATTCTAGAGCCTTTTGAAATAAATGAGGTCCCACATGCTTTTCTTGTTTCTCGTACTTGCACGAATCCCAAAAAATCCGCCTGATAACCAGGCCTAATCATTGGAATTAGTGGCATCGGCCCACATCCGAAGACAGTTACCATACCAACACGTCTGATCCAGTACTGTCCTTCTGACACGTTAGCAGCGTGTGACCTACCCTATGACGATTGGCTTTCCAGCTCACCGCCTAGGGTACTGTTCATTTGTCACGCATTAAGTGCCGGGATTCCATCAAATCCCGCTTTTTCCTCGACTTTCGCTTTTTGAATTTATCACTTTTCCTTATATTCCCGCTGTAATCTCTCTCTCTCTCTCTTCCCACTTTCGAATTTTCACTCCTGCAAAAACTCTCGAGCTTCTCTCTCTATCTCTAGTATTCCAGCAAGTTTTCAGACTCAAATTTTCCGTCCACCTTCATAAACCAGGTACTTTCTCAGCCCTTTTATTTTTAATTTTCCGATAATGTCGTCGTCTTCTCCTTCTCTCAGCGTCCATCCAGTTACTTCCCCTTCTCTGGCGGCGGGAGCTTCTTCATCTCCGCCGTCTTCTCCTCCGGCGGCTGCGTCGGCCGCCACCTTTTCCTCCTGCTCTCTGGAATATCCGCCGCCAATCCCAAATCATCCAAAAATCACCTCCATCCTCAGTGATAGGACCGTTGAGGATATTCACCATAAATACAAACTTTCTGAGCCTTTTGATCCTTACAGCCCTCCAGCGTGTATTTTGGCGTGCCAAGCACCGACCGGTTGGTTGACTTTTTATGCCGATCAATTCTAGGCGGGCTTGTATCTTCCCGCAAACCCGGTGATGCTAAAAATTGCTGCCATATATAAAATCCCCCTTCTCCAATTTACCCCCAATACTTTTCGAATTATAGTATGCTATAATATGGCCATGCGGTACGCTGGTCTGGATCCCACGGCCCAGACTTTCTACCGGCTCTACCAGGCTAAAAGCTTACCTCCTGTCTTCTTTTATCTCAGCGCCAGACCAGGAGTTTACTTCTTGCACCAAGGCTTGGAGGAAGAAATTCTTCTTTGTCTATTGTGACGGGGATTGGGGTTTCGACCCCAAGCCCATCGAGAAGTTACCCTCATACCCTCACTTATCCGTTGCAGACAGGTCTCCTCGCCTGCGAAAGATTATTTCCACCCTTAATGAGAATCCTCTTCACGTAACTGACCTCCTCCTACCTCACGTCTTAGATTTCTTTAATGAGCGAGAGGAGACAAGCCCTTTGACTCAGGAGATTGGTAAAATCCCTTTTTTCCTGGTCTGTCTTTGACACTTTATTTTCATGTTTCTTATCATCTTCTCTTTTTCCTTCTCAGCAAGGATGATGCGCCAGATGATAGGCGCTGCTCGTCAACAAGGGGCCGAAGCTGCCCCAGAGCCAAGAGTCCAGGAAGTAGGCTCTTCCTCTTCTCCTCAAGTTCAGAACCCCCTTCCTCCCCAAGTACCGGGCTCCAGCCCTTCCAGGCTGCCTCCCCACACGAGGACAGCAAGGAGCCCTACCCCTGAGTTTGAGGACGATGTGATCCCTCTATCCAAGAGGCCCCGCGTGACTCAGGGCGGTCGTGCTCCTTCTACCTCAACGCCACTCACCCGCAGTGCCAACCCTACCACCAGGACTCCCGTCTTAAACTGTTCAAGCAACGTGTCAGTCCGTCACGTGATTGGGAAATGTGCGTCTGAGGACATGCGGATCTTAGAGAAAATGGGAGATCGCGAGATACTGGAGTCATGGTGCCAAGACGAGGCTCGGGTAAACTCCTCTTTCTTTTCCCCTCTTTTTTCAATCTTTTCTTGTGTCTTAATCCCCGCTTTCTGATCAGGCTGAGGCTAAGAGGGCTGTGCTAAACCTTCGGGCCACCAGGTCCATAATACAATTTGACGTGATTAAGGAAAATAAAGAGCTGCGCGAGAAGGAGCAGCATTTTTGCAATCTGGCGAAGGACGGGGAGCTAACTTGAAAAAGTAGAGGAGTAAGCTGAAGAAGCTAAAGGATGAGTTGGCCAAGGTGAAGAAGGCCCAGGTGAAGGTGGTGGAGACGGCCCGCTCTGAGGCGCAGGATGAGGCCCTGGCTGAGGCAAGGAGCTTAGCCGATGAAAACCTGGCGAAGTCCAGAGAAGGATGGAAGACTGAGTTTCTAAACTCGGAAGAGGGTCTGAAGCTGGTCCAACTCGCCAGGGAGGAGACCCGACAAGCCTTCCTAGGGTCCAAAGAGCTTTACATGCTGCTGATTCCAGAGGCCATGGGCTATTATCATTTTGGCCTGGACCAGCAAGCCAAGTGAGCCTCAGAGCATCCCGGGGCTCCTTTTGATCAAAAACCGCCTCTAGAGACTCCTCCTGAGCCCACCTCATTTACTTATTATGTCCCAGAGCAAGACCACCTTCATTCTGCCGGGCCTGCTGAGTTTGATGGGCACATCCTTGCCCTTTTTCATTCTCTTGTGCCAGAGCAGCCTCATCCAGACTAGGCTCTTGCACTGACCCTTCCTGCCTCTTCTCTCTCCCCAACCTTCGCAGGTCTGGGTGAGATGCAAGGTGGAGCCACGCCGGGCGCCTTGGCTGAGGATGTGGTGGAGCAGTTAGCCGAGGAGCTGGACGTTGAGACTTAGGTTTAGTGTGGCTCTCTTTTGTTTTCCTTAGTCAGACCTGATGTTTTGCCTGTGTGGCTGGTCTGTTTTATGTATTTGCTGAACATGTAGTGAACGATTTCCATTTATAATAATGATGTACTCTTTTGTCCTGTAATGACTCTTGGGCTTCTACGGTTTCCTGATTTTCCAGAAACCCTAGTACTTTTTATTCCTTGGCATGTGCTTCTGTTTACTTTATATATGTGCATGTATGATTTGTTTTCCTTCAATTTCTGCAATGGCTTCTTCTTCCTTACTCGAAGAGCTTGACTCTGTGAAACGAAAGAACATCTCTCTATTCGTAGAGAATTTCAAACTTTTCGAAAAACTGTCTGTGCTTCGAGAGAGAATCATCTATCTTTATCGACTCTTGCAGAGGAAGAGATAGAAGAAGCGCAACTACAAGCGAGAGTGGGCCGAGCTGCGTCAATTGAATCGTCAGTTGCAAGAGGAGAAGGCCGACTTGATGGAGTAGGTGAACCGATTGACTATCGCCGCCGATGAAGCTCATGCCATATCTGAGCGAGCCGATAAGTACCGCCAGCGCTACCACGAAATTGAGCGTGAGCTATGGCGTGTCCGCTGTGTTCTGGCCACTGATCGGAGGGCCTCTTCCTCACATGGCTAAATGTCTCTGGGGTTTCGTTGAATTTTCTGTTCTTCTGTTTTATTTCCTGCATTGTAATCAATTTTGCCAGCATGCGTAGAAGGCGTGGGAAATTTCTTTTGTATTGCCAGAATGTTATGATAAATTCAAGAGTATTTTCTCCAAAAATTTTCAATTGATTCTTGTTTATGTTCAATCAAATCAAGCTAATTAGGGTTTTCCAAGTTTTAGCCAATCCAGGCTCTTGAACTTACCGCCAGGTCTGGAGAATTAAGGCATCCGCCTTTGGCCAGACCTGGCTTAAATTGAGTCTAGCATTTTTATGAATATCTGCTTTTAAGCCACTCTTGGCTTGGGTTGATAGCCAGGTCAGGCGCTTTCACGAATACCCAGGCTTAAACTGACAAACAGGTCAGGAAAATGGGGCATCCGCCCTTAGCCAATCCTGGCTTAAACTGACAATCAGGTCAGGAAAATGGGGCATCCGCCCTTAGCCAATCCTGGCTTAAACTTACAAACAGGTCAGGAAAATGGGGCATCCGCCCTTAGCCAGTCTTGGCTTAAACTGACAATTCGGTCAGGAAAATGGGGCATCCGCCCTTAGCCAATCCTGGCTTAAACTGATAATCAGGTCAGGAAAATGGGGGTATCCGCCCTTAGCAAATCCTGGCTTAAACTGACAATCAGGTCAGAAAAATGGGGGCATCCGCCCTTAACCAATCCTGACTTATACTGACAATCAGGTCAGGAAAATGGGGCATCCGCTCTTAGCCAATCCTGGATTTAGAGAAATCCGCGAGTTGGCAAACAAAAATAAACCTGCATTATTATTATATAAATAAAATTTGTAAAATTGTATTACATATAAAATTTACGCAAATTCGAGATATTCCATGCTTGGGGTATCTCGCCCCGTCTAATTCCTCCAACTTGTAATCGCCACCTGCCAAGACCTTTGTGACCCGAAATGGTCCCTGCCACGTAGCATCAAGTTTTCCTTTGGCTTTTCCCAGATCAGCCTTTCTAAGGACCAGGTCTCCCACCTAGAAATACCTCTTCTAGAAGGTTTTGTTGTAAGCTGCCCGGATTCGCCCCCGCGTATGCTCCATCCTAACCGCTGCCTGATCTCTCTTTTCTTTGATTAAATCCAACGCGTCCTGAACCAATGCATCATTTTGGATTTCATCGTAGTTCTGTACTCGGTGGGTTTCAAGGCTGATCTCCACGGGGATGACGACATTCATGCCATAAACCAAGCTGAAGGGGGTTTCACCCGTGCTTTCCTTAGGATTGGTGCGGTAAGCCTAGAGTATTGCACTTAGCTCTTCCACCCATTTACCTCCAGATTTCTCTAAGCGTGACTTGAGTCCCTAGACAAGGATGCGATTAGTTACCTCGACCTGTCCATTTGCCTGCGGGTGGTAAACAGATGTGAAGTGCTGCTGGATTTTCATTTTGGCGCACCAAGCTTTAATTTTGGCCCCCATAAACTGTTGGGATTTGATGGTGCCGTCGCGCAGCGGAAAACAAAAATTTTCAAATAAAAGGAATTTTGAATCAAATTCAATTGACGATGGCCCATTTTAATTTCAATTAATTCAAACAATGTTTTTAATTACTTTATAAATGAAACAACTTGATTTCCACAAAATCAAACGAGCATGATACGTTTTCTATTAATCACATATATATAACAATTATATATATATATATATTAATATATTAACCATATGTGTAATTATTTATTATATACACAGCATGCATGCATACATTAACAATATATATATATATATATATAATACAGTACACATACATACATTTATAAAAATCAGCATGCATGCATTTACATTATGTATATATATATATCATACAGCACTCATGCATATATATATAAATTAAAACACATATCACATACACACATATAATTAACATACACAGCACATATATATATATATCAAAATCACAGCACACTTATATATCACATATATATATGTATCCACCATGATCAAACATTTTACCTCACAACGGAGGAGAAGCGAGGCGGCTGGAGCTCCGGCGACGAAACGGCAGCAGGCTCCAGCAAGGTGGCACGGCAGCGGCACTGTCGGGACAGCACAGCAGCAGCGCGGTGGAGATTGCAGGCACGTCGGGGTACGGGGTTCTCGGGTGCGGCAACTCGTCAGCCGCCGTGTGGAGACGACGAGTCCGACGCGCTGGCAGCAAAGGCGGGCGCTCCGGCGACGGGCAGCAGCAGGAAACGGCGATCCTCGGCTGCGGAGATGCATCACGCTTGCGGTCCTCGACTGCAGATGTGCGGTGTCCGGCGATCCTCGGCTGCAGAGATGCAGCGTGCGGCGATCCTCGGTGCGGAGATGCAGCAGGTCGCTGCCGGGAGCGGCTGGAACTCCGGCGCGGGGCTAGCGGCAGCGACGGGCGGTGCGTGACGTCGGCGATCCGGCGGCTGTGCTGCGGCAATGGCGTGACGTCGGCGATCCGGCGAATTGGTGTCACACACCGTATGTCCTGACGTCCTTACGACGGAGCACTAGATCCGACGAGGGATTGAAAACGACGAAAGGATAAACGAGGACCGAACGTTTCGGTGCGACGGCGGCCGGTGGCAAGCAACGGCGGCTGGAGGTGGTGGCTAGGTTTCAAAGCTTTTTTCCGAAAAACGATTTTCGTCTGCTGTGTCTTTAAAAAACTCTTCTTCTTTTTCTATTTATCAAGGTTTTGTTTTTTTATTTTTTTATTTTTATTAAACTTAAAAACAAAAGCCCAACTCTAAATGGGCTTTATGATGCAATGGCCCAATTAAAAACAAAACCAAAACCTTTAATTTTTAAAATAGTACCGGCCCAATAACTTTAAAAGACTTATTGGGTCGACCCAATTTTAAATCAAAAACCCCATTGGAATTAAATCATTTCTCACAAACGATAATTTCGAAAAATATAACAATTATATTTTCGCGTCCAAAATAATTTTCTCGTATTTTTCTCAATTTATAATCACAATTATGAACCTTAGATTCAATCATATTGACATCTTATTTTGCTAAAATCAACAATTAATTTCTAGCTATCGTTTTCAATAATCAAGAAACACGTGGTGTGACCCTCAATGGTTCAGGTGTAAGCTAGCRGTGGGTTCACAACACATTGTGATTCGAACAACATATTATTCTTGTATGAACTCGTCCCTTAGAGTCCCTGATTAAATAAAACTCATTTTACTTAATCACTGGTCAAACCAGAACCCAACGAATTATGAGAGGCGCCTAGCAACAACYCATCATAATTCCCTAMATACAAATGAAGTYCCTGCAAGAACCTTGTGATATAGCTRATWTGTACAGTACGATCCTTTCGCGATCTATGTCCCAATTGAACAAGAGATATTGGTTCATCGAGACCTCTTTCTAGTTCAATAACTGTGTGTACGTTCTAGGTTCAAGATAATCCGTTCGTGTGTGACTTAGAGAAGAACATTTCTCTAAACACCCCACTATCAGCTCTGGCCAGAGACTCCGAGGATTTATAAACCATCAGAACACACAGGACATCCATGACTTATCATGCGTCCGAATCCCCTACTACCATGCACAGACTTCCCACTAGATTCCCGACTATGTGAACGTTGCCCCTTTTGWTTGGCCTCCAAAYAGACARAGAYACAGGTCARAACATAGCCTGTCCTCTAGTGAAGTCACGGTGAGGTCTGGGTCTTAAGGATTAATGTTGTACGCTATACCATAGAAATCATCTACTCGATGAGTGGGAACCACTTAGAGATTTCTAGGCGAGGGAGTTCAGTGAACTCATCCTATGAGAACCTACTTATGTATGTCGATGTCCAGACACCGTGACCGATGAGACGCGGTCCACATACATTAAGTACTAGTCTTTATGGGAAAGGCCTGTATCCTCATTATGGCGTAACCCTTTGACTAGGAACAAGTTCGACGAGTTATATTACGTGCTGGATTATCTCACGGTTCTTCTGGACCAATCCACCGTAATAAAATAACTTCATCAGGACCATACCTTTGCAACTAGCATGGGATAAAAGATATGGAATGCCAATAAGTATAAAAGATATTATTACGAATAAAAACCGATTGTATTACAAGAGAAAAGTCAGACCACAGCCACAAGTTGGCTTGTTGGTCACCTTATTCTAACACTCTTTCAAAAGACCGTCAAAAATTGAAGTGCCATCAACGATTGTGGAATCCACCACGTCAAAGGTGGGCATCTCATCAAAATGAGGTTGTTTGAGCTCGTCTACATCGATGGAAATTTGCTCTACTTGAGTCTCCATGCGAGCGAGGCATTAATCCAATTGTCCAATCACCTCCACGAGCTCGGATGAGAGAGGCTCAAAGTCCGGGAGATGGGGCATAGACGAATCTTGAGAAAGTGTGGCGTAAGGGTCATCGCTCGAAGTGTACGAGCTCGAGGTGGGTAGATTATAAAAATCGTAGCTCCAAGAATATGAATCATGAATTGGTGGAGCATACGAGTCAAAGCTCGGGTAAGAAAAAGGCGGGGCGAGTTGAGCATATGGATCGTCAAAACCCGGATCATAAGAATCACGAGTAGGTTCATACGGATCCATGCTCGGGTTATGGGGATATGAAATCGGGGGAGAATACGGAGGGTTTGGGCTGGAAAAATCGAAAGAGTGGGCCCATTCTTTACCGATCGAAGCGTATGGGTCATCGTATGTCGAGGGGACCCGATAGCTTGGGGGAGTGGTGTACGAATTTGGATACTCAGGAGTTTGGATGTAAGGGTTTGGATAATTGGGAGTTTGGATATAAGGGTCGTCGTATGGCAAACTAGCTTGGTAGTTTGCCATCCTCGGCCGAATCAATCAAGCGGCGGAGGCATCCTTTGATCATCGTGAGTGTGGGCGAGCGGCATCGGGCTTCCCGAATGAGTACCTTGCAAACACAAAACTCAACAAAGGATTACGAGCATCGAAAGTAAAATAAAAATCTAAATTAACTACCAACTAAGATAACAAGAAAAATAATTAAAAACACCATTAGCCTTAATCTATCCCCGGCAACGGCGCCAAAGTTTGATCGAGGATTTCTTAGCACTCTAATAAGTCTTCTCCATAATAGTACAGAGTCGATTGTAGAGTGGTAAGCTTTCCCGAGTCGTGTCTCTCGAGGATAGATATTATCGGCGGTCGGTGGTTTTAGTTACTCTCTTGTTAAACTAAATTAAACTAATTTACTCCTAAGAAAGCAATAGTCATTGATTTGGGTTTGAGTTTTATGCTAAAGCTTGAATTTAAAAGGAGACTTTAATTAAAAAGGGTTTAAATGAAAATATTGAAAATGAGGGTTTAGGGTGTTCGGTTCGTCTCCACGATCAATCAATTTTCGCCGAGTACTTAATCCACGATTCGGGGTTTTCAATCCCAAATTCTCGACCAAGTGTTGGGGTCGTCAATCCCAATTCTCGACAAGCTCCGACTAATGGCTCTAAACGAACCTTGAACCTAAACCCATAATTTCTAAACGAGTTGCATCAAATGTGAATTAAAGCTTTCTTGAAAGTAATTAATTTTTAATGACATTAATTGAAACTAATTAACAACATTGCATAAATTAAAATCTACTAAACTAAGAAGGCTTGCAATTGAAAGAGAAGACATGGAGGGAAACTAAAAGCTTGAAATRTAAAGAAGTCAAAAGCATTAAATATGAGACAAGACAAATTTACCAAAGAGGAAAAGTTCATGCATCTTTCAAAGTCCAAAAGCTTGTCTATCTAAAAGAAGTAAAAAGCTTTGAAATTGAAAGAATCCATGGAGTTTTGCAAGAAAAAGAGAACAACAAGCTAGGGAATGAAAAGGGGAAATTGAAATGCAAAGAACAACAACACAAACTAAATCTAAAAACCAACACAACTTCAATAACAACAATCAACAATAACAACACAAGAAGGTAAGGGAAAGAAAACTACCAATTGCATTAAACACCAAACAAGAACTTCAAATGTAGATTACAACCTTCAAAAGCAACCAAGAACCACAAGTGAAGAATATGTCACCTTCTCCCACACTTGCTAAGAACACCTAAACCTAACTATACTAACTACTAAACTAGCTAAACTACATTAACTAAGGATTTAAACTAGGGTTTATTATGCAAGAGTAAAGGAAATGCTTAGAGGAAATGGAGCAAGCCCCAAATTCCACCAAGTAAGGGTTTTTTAGATAAGGTTGAGCAGTTGGTTCTATATACACAAAAATGCAGGGTCAAAATCATCAAAACGGGTCAAAAACCACAAAAATCATGCATCTCAGTCGATCGACTGCTTCCTCAAAATTGGCTGCCGAGCAGTCGATCTTGGCTGTGTCAGGATCGACTGAAATCTCATTTTCCCTCTAAACGTCCGCTGGTTGTCGCTCCTCGTTCACATTGTGTTCTCTTGCTTGTCCGTTCCAATCCGAGTCGAGTGGGATGCCTTGAGCTTGCGCGAGACCGCTTTGGTCATCCTACGGCCAAAAATACAAAAACGAGTAAAAATATACGAAAAACTAATAAAAACTGCACAAAAGCTACAAAAACCTAAAACTAACAAAATAGCCCAAAACGACTCCTAATACCCATAATTGCAAGCAAAACACATGCAAATGCGACACAAAAAGGTAACAAAAAAGCGTACAAAAAAGTACATCACCTTCTGTCACGCCCCAATTTCAAAAAATATAAAATTTGCATAAACAAAAATTTCAAAAACAAAGGCATGAGTTTTTCAATAAATCAGAATCATAATAAGAATTTAGCGGAAGCGTGAATAAAACTTAAACATTCATTTAAAACAGGAGATTCACTTGATGAATCAAAATAAAAATAACTTGATTGTTCGTGAATGCTTTAAAAGGGGAATATGTCTCAAACTTTATTTTATACTTGATAGAAAATAAAGATACCAATCCATAGAAAGGAAATAAAATAACATTGAAAATAGCATCTTCACATCGACCACCTCGTACCACATTCAACTACTGAACTTAAAAAGTCTGATAAAAATGGGTGTGAGCTTCAAATCGTTCTGTGTGGATTCATTTGTCAATATTAAATACCAATCATATAAACCATAAATGAATAGCTACAACACACTGTCTGTTGTTCATAGATGTTGGCCAACCATAAATTTAGCTTGAAAGCTATTGTTATTTTAGCTCGAAACCTACTATGGAATGTTGCATTAAGACAAAGATAATTCATATAATCGCATTTAACATAGACAAACATCAAATTTTTGAAAATATTTTAGAAAAAATCCTCACTTTTGAATGTAGTTTCGTGAAAAGGTGAATATAGATACTCGCGCTTAAAAATCCTAGGTTTGAGAACCCTTGTTTCCTATATTGAAAAAAATAACTTAACTTAAAACTTGGATTTGAAAATGAATTTTGACTAATGGAAAAGATAACGAAACCATAACCATTAATCAAACGTCCGATCCGGGAATAAAATAAAAAGGTCAATGGAGTTCTTTTTGTAGGGTTCTTAAAATTGGAGGGGTAAAAATGTAAAGAGGAAAAGGTTATGAGCTAAATAGAAAGGGTAGAAAATTATTGGGATTTAATTGAGGTTTTTATAAGTTTGAGGGTCTGAATCTGGGGTTTTGGGTAAAATGGGGGCTCAATCGAATAGGACTAAAAGTTGTTGGGTCTAATTGGTAAATTCTAAAAAGTTGTTGAGTATAAAATACAAAACCTAGCCCTAAATTTCTCATTCCTCTACCTCATCCCATCATTTTCCCTTCTTCTTCAATTTTTATCCAATCGGTCGATTGGCCAAGTCCCCTCCGTCGACGGTAAAACGGAAACTACAAATCGGCAGCGTGGCGGCAGCGTGTAGGTGGCAGAAATCCGGCGAGGGCAGCAGTAATGGGGCTCCAGGATCAAGGGCCCTGTACTAATTCTCCGGCAATAACGCAATGGTGATGACGATGAGGTGAGTACCGCACGTGGGGTCTGGAAGCGGCGATGCTAAATTACGGCCCCGATGGTGATGGTGTTCCAAAGAAGCATATGCGATTTCGACCTGCCCACGAGACTCGTAGGCGATTTCCATCTAGCGATGTGACTCCAACATACCACAAATAGATAACTAAAAGATTGGTGCCGCTGTTGCCCAATAAAACACGAGTTCTTGCACAAGGAGGCAACGACAAACGCAAAGCCAGCTTTCCCTAAAGAGAAGAGAATACTCTTTTCTGAGCATACGAAGAAAAAAAGGAGTGAGTAGAAGAAGACATGCCCACCGGCTCGAGCAAACCAAAAAAACCGCCGGTCAACACAATTGACCACGGTTTTAACCAGAACCGGACGGTCCTATTCTGGTTTCTCCTTTTTTCCAACTGGAAACTGGCAGTTTGAGAAAAAAAAATTTGCAGGTTCAAACTGGTGGTTCAACCGGTCAAAAAGAGCTGTTGGGCGCGGTCAATGTCGGATTTTAAATCAACGGTCAAGATCAAGTGATCGTTGATGATCAATGGTCCAAATGAAATGACCGTTGATCAAACCGTCGATTTGATCCGAAACCGGCGGTTCTCCGGCCTATTTTTTTTTTACTCCTATAAACACCCTTTTTTCCCAACTCATTCCTCTCACACCAATCTATCATCTTCTATAATCTCTCTATTCTACATTGTCCTTCTTTGCAAATTTAGTGATTTACTAAGTTTCTTTAATTATAAGCCTTCCTAAACTTAAAATTTTAAGTTTAGTGTTATAATTCAAAATATATTTCTTAATTTCTAGTTATAATCCTAAATTTATAATCCTACTTTAGCCTACTACACTTTATTATTTCTTTGTATTAATCTATAAAAAAAAATGGCAAGTCGTGGAGGTTCTTCTCGTTCTCGTCGAGCCGATAAGGGGAAGACTATAACACTCAATGACGATGCTAATGTCCATCCCTTCAGCTTATCATAAGGCAACAATCCTTCGGTCGGTGACTATAATCCCAAACCCATTAACATTGATGAAGATTAGAGTGATACCGACATTGATCGAATTTATCCACCCGCCGCCGCCTTTGCCGGTGAAGAAATGCCTATGCCCGATCAAGAGGAGGTCGAGCATGATGATTTGATCCAAGCCATCCTACTTGAGAGCCTCGTTCTCAGGCAATAACGGAGTTAAAATCCAACATTTTCAAAAAATTGAGACCCTATCACCCGCAAACGAGCCGCCTCCGGAAGATGGCAAAAAACTAAAAAAGAGGTATCATGTCACTTGCAACTATTATAAATCATCTTACCAATTCCTTGAAGGAGGAGGATATGAGAATATGCACACCAATCTTAATAACAAATACCCCCACAAAGTCGGTATCAATAAGACTCAAACGCAACTACAATGAGGATAGGTAAGCACGAACTCCTCTTCTTTATTTATATATTCCGACATTACTCATAGAAAGGAATTGGCAAAATTTGTTTCTTCTAGATCTTTTCTTTTTAACTTTGCCAATGATGATTTATATGAAAAGTTCACCCAACTTTCTTTTAATCCCTCGATTACGAGAGTCCTATGCTCTACCCTTACTTGTGATATTAAAAAAGTTGTTGGTAAATATAAATTAAACTTATGTAATGAATTTTCTAGTTTACCAAATAAAGTTTCAATTTGCTCGGATGTTTGGAGTGATCATTGGGAACGAAACTCTTACATGGGTGTTAGATGTCATTGGGTTGAAGTCATGGACTTTACAAAAGTGTTTGCTTGAATTTAGAGACTTTAAACCTCCTCATAATGCACATAATATTTGTCAATTAATTCATATGATTTTTCAAGAGTATGGTCTAGTTGAAAAAATATTTTCTATTTCATTTGACAATGCAACTCCTAATACAACGAGTATTAATGAGCTTATTAGTATTTGTAAACCATCTATTGGTGGCTTGTTTTTCATATTAGATGCATATGTCATATTTTGAATTTGTGTGCTCAAGATGGTTTGAATGCTTTGAATAATGAACTTTTTCCTATTAAAGCGGCGTCATGTGTATTCATAGAAATAAATCTTTGCGACAAAAATGGGTGAGAGTTTGTAAGGAAAATGGGTTTGAAGGAAAAAAATTCAACCGATGTGCAAACTCGTTGAAACTCTACATATAAGTTATTAAAAGATACATATTCGTATAGAGAGTTGTTTGTTTATTTTTTAGCCAATGGAATTATGTTATATACAATGTAATTATTTGAAAAAACTTTTAAAGGTGTTTAATGATACTTCTAATTTATTTTTTGGTGTTTATTATCCTACTTCTCACCTTGTTGTTGAATATTGTGTTAAAATCGCATTCATCTTTAGGGAGTGCATGAGAAATGAACGATTGGAAGAATGTGTTATTTTTATGAAACAAAAATGGTTGAAGTATTTTTATTACATTCCAAATATGTTTTTAGCTGCTACATTATTAGATCCTAATAATAGATAAAGTGGTTTAGAACTTTATCTTAACAGTTATTATGATGCTTTATTGCCGTTTGAAGAGTTTGAATATCCTTCCATTGAAAATATTATTCAAAATGTGGAAAAGTCTTTATTTGATATATTTAAAGAATATAGTATAAATTCTGATGGTCCTCATCCTATGAGTACTTCTGGGCGACAAACTTCTCTTAGAAGTGGTAATCCTAGTAGAAGTGGTGACGACGACGATGAAATTGAGGGATTTTAGAATTTTTTGAAACACAAAAAAATCACGAATGGGGTGTTCGGGTTACTCATTCGGTTCTTACCCTTATCGAGAACTTGAAGCTTATCTAACAAAACTTTTGAGTATGGAACATTGGGGAGAAATGAAGCCAACATCGAGTTTGATATTTTGAATTGGCGGGCATCGAGGAAATCACTTTATCCCGTTGTTAACATCATTGCGAGGGAGATATTGGTCGTTCCCATATCAACGGTTTCATTTGAACAAGCATTCAGTGAAGGGGGGTACATGCTAGACTAGCGGAGATCCAACATTAGATCTCACAATCTCGAGTATCAAATGTTGTTGCATGATTGGGTCATCGCCGATCGACGCAAACAAAAAAACGTTCTTAGTGAAGATGAAGAGTGCGAGACGTATTATGATACAATATTTAGCAATGAGTCAGTAAATGGATGGGCATGATACCCCCCGCACCACCGCTTTCGATTCCTAAGGTAAGTAAGGTAAGTGAGAACTACGTGGACTTTGATTTCGAAGGTAAGGGATACGTACACAATTATCTTCAATTGTTTAAAATTAAAATTTCAAATTTTATCTTCAAATGTTTAAAAATAGTTCAAGTCCAATTTTTTTTTTTAATTTTTTTTGAATTTATTAAAAATATTATTTCTATTTTCTCATTTCAAATTTCGGAATTCTTCTAATATGATTTTTTTTTTTAACTTCAAATATTTTAAGTGGTTCAATTTCAATTTCTTTTTCATAAATTCAAAATTTCAAAGTGGTAGTTCTATTTTCTCATTTGACCTCATACATTTTAAAAAATAACAATAATTAAAAATAAAAGATTTTAACTTCAAAATTTTCAAATATTCTAATTAAAATCTCTTATTTTATTTTCAAGTATTTTAAATAGTAGTTCAAGTTTAATTTCTTTTTAATTTTTTCTGAATTAATTCAAAGTGTTATTTATTTCTATTTTGTCACTTACTTAACTATATTTTTAATAAAATTAAAAATATATAAACATAGGAAAAAAACTAAAAAAATATGAATTTTAAAAGTTTTAAAAACCAAAAAAAAATTGGAGAAACCGAACCGTGAACCGGCGGTTTACAAACCACCGGAAATTGGCCGGTTTCACGATTCGGTTGAAGTATGAGGTTTCTATCAAAACCGAACCGGCAGTTCGAACCGTTTGGACATGTCTAAGTAGAAGTGTGTCTGAGAAGCGCAGTGGTGCCCAAATCTTATAGGATTCTGGTCTGGAAAAAAAAAAAACCGCATAAAGCAACATTAGAAAAAAATGACCCAGATTTTACAGGTTTTTGGTCTGATAAAAATATATTAATCAGATTTATTTTCAATCATGGATCGTTTTTATAAAATATGTGCCTCGCAAAAAAATTATAGACCTGAATACACCAAGAACAACTATAAATCTTACAGGTTGTTAGAAGAATCATAAGGATTAGATCCAGAAGATTTTTGGTTAATTTGGTAGAAATTTGAAGAAATTGGTCGAAGAATAATTTATGAAGAAGAATTCCGAATGCTGTGACCGGAGATGTAGAATAATTCATGAAACCCTAGTTTTTTATGAAAGGTTAAATGAGAAAAAAGTGATATTATATGCCTAAGTGAAAAAACAACACTTATAAAATATAATTTCAGAAGTACCACATGTTGACACATCAACCCTCACCTTTCGACATCTCACCTTAATAGTCAATACTATTAACAAATAGGGTGGATAATAAACTTACTTCTGTTCCCCAACACCTACCCCACATAACCCATCAACTTGTATTACTTAATTATTAAAAATAGTATCAACTGAATCACATTTAAGGTCTAAGAGCATTTACAATATAAAAACATGAATTTCTAATGACATGGCAAATAAAATATAAATATTTATAAATCCTTTTCAATGGTAAATATGGATTGTATAGTGTGTGTGTGTGTGTGTGTGTGTGTGTGTGTGTGTGTGTGTGTGTGTGTGTGTGTGTGTGTTTATTCTAAGACTTCCATTACACGGATTGGAATTCTTTATTTTAATCCTCATTTGTTTTAGGACTCAAATTGTTAATATTCATCCACAACTTCTTACTCCTAACCCACCCTCGTCTCTTTTATCTCATCAGCATTACATTTAAGTAATTATATAATACTAAATACAATACAAAAATACAACACTATCCACTTCTTAGACATAACTTGACATGAAATAAAATATAAAATTTTATTATCATCTACTTTTCCAAACATGATTTGACGTTTAAAAAGTAAAGGATTGTAAATCTACAACAAACAAGGATTCTTACTATTCACGAAATTCTGAATACTCAATATTCTAAATAACAGAATTCAAAATTCTAACGAAGCCTAGTCAAAACACCCTCAAAACAATTGACTACTAATTGGTGGAGAGGTGAGAGAAATAACTAATTAATATAAATGAGTGAATAAATAAGAAAAATAATTAAATATATTGTCTACAGTTTTTCTTGCCACTTACAAGCTTGGTAATTTTTTTTACTTAAATAGACATCCCATTGGAGATGTTATAGGTTTTTTTATTCATTTTCTAGAATTCTTATTTTTATCAAAAAAAAAATAGATTTAGAAGAAGAAATAGAAAAAGGAAAAAAAATGCAACTAGAGAGGGGAGGCTAGAGATGTGAGTCCGGTTAAAACCGCCCAAATCTTTAACCGGTGATTAAAAAAACTATCGGAGCACGAACCGTAATCGAAACGGTTAGAACCACTGGTTTATTTTATAACCAACAGTTTTTCCATTTTTTTTTAATTTTATGTATTTTGGAAATTTTATTTTAAAAAAATAATAAGAAAAGGAGTTCAAAAGTAAACGAAAAACTTAAATAAAATTTCAAGAAAAGGACTTGATATTAATTCTAATATTAGAAATTAAAATTTAAAATTTGAACTTTTAATATTGGAATTAACTTTCCTACATACCCTTTTCTCTTTTGAAAAAAAAAAAGTTTTAGTTATTTTTAAAGAAACATGGTTTTAATTCTAATATAGGAATTAAAATCCAGAATTTAAACATTTAATATTGGAATTAACTCGCTTACGTATCCTCATAGAGAAATCAAAGCCCACGTAGTTCTTAAACTTACCTTACTTACCTACGTTGATAGTGGAGGATGCTCGTCTTTGTTTAAATATGTAATTAGCGACCTGATTAACCTTATATATATGAGCAGCGACCTGATAGATCTCCAAGGGGCTCCTGGCGACCTGATAGATTCTGCAAAACAAAACCCAAACCAGGCGGTGAAGAGCCCTGGCGTAGACCCTCCGATGCTTAAGTCAGAAAGTGTACGAGAGGTCGCCTGCCCAACAACAGCTCATTCACCTCTCAGAAGGATTGTACCTTCTAAAGATGAGGTCGCTTCCTATTTCCATATAATTATATGCATGTTGTCGACGTGAATATTTGATGTCGTATCAGCTAGTCCCCCACATTCTACTTGGTTGAGGTAGGAAACCAAGTTGAATGTAATCATAAGTTAACCGCAGAAGTCAAATCGTCATGCCTCTTGGTAAAAGTGCAAAACCATCAGCCATCACTTCTCATTTAAGAACATTAAATGCGTTCTGAAAAGTTTCAGACACGTGTCTTCATCCCATTTCCTCGTAGTATTTTTAATCCAGTGGGCCAAAAATGAAAAGCCCACAATAAACCCTACCAACTTTTCTCACCGATCGAAAAACCCTTCTGTCCCTTCACTTTCTGCGCCGCTCCCCATACAAAGTACCTTTCCACCTTCATCTCTCCCCATTTTCAAAAAACAAGAGCAAGTTTTTGCCATATTTTCTGCAAAAAAATATCTCCAGAACTCTACAAAAATCGCAAGCACGGCCAACTGCGACAAATTCATCACATCGCAATCATCATGATAAATAAGTCTCCCTAATTCATTGTCTCAGTACTAATTTTCCGTTTTTGCTGTAAATTGCTATTTTTTGAATATATTTTCTTTTCTTCTTCCCCTCCCCCTTATATAACTGTATCACAATTTATGGCCGATTTAGCCTCATCCGCTTATGATTCTCAAAATCCCAATTCACCCCCCTCAAGATATGTTGTCTGAAATGGGGTCTATAGGAATTCCTCTAAAACAACGTAGCAGAAGAAGAAACACTCCTAAACCCAGCCTGGTTGATGAACTGGAGGGAAACATCTCCTGGCCCTAACTTGAGGCTCAAACCAGAGTGTTAACCAAAAACATCTCAGAGGGTATCCCCTTAGATCACCCAGAAATGCCCTCGACCTCTACAGCTCTAGATTTCTTCTATACTAACCCCGTAACCATTGTACCTCCATCAGCTCATGCCGAGCTACCTCCTCTACCACAAGCTAACCAAAAAACTGTTGACAATCCATGGGTACTCCCAGATCAGAGCAAGATCAAAGCATTCACTAAACTCCTCAATCCCCCCGAAACCGTAAAGTTAGTCTTACCCGAAGCCCGAAGAACCAACCCAGAACATCCTCCTCCAAACCATATCACCTACTTTGATGAATATCTGAAAACATGGGTTAGATTTCCCCTCCATCCCTTTTCGACCACTGAATCCTATAAGTACAAAGTTCCCTTATTCCAGATGACCCCAAGTTCTCTTAGAATTATGTGTGGGTACATAATTTTATGTAAATTTTACTATGTAGCTCCTGATGTGGATTTTCTCAAAAAAAAAATTCAAATAAAAAAGCAGAAAGGCTCTTTCTACCTTTCTTTGCATTAAAAAATGCGCTTCTTAGTAAATCCCTCGTAAAAATTCATGACAGGTGATCAATTTTTTTTTCTTTATTCTACCGAATCATGTATGTTCCTTTACCGAATGTCATAAAGTAACCCCTCTTCAAGAGGCAATGCCCTCTAAAAAAGACCAACCTGGCCTCTATCATAAACACTTAGCCCTGCTCACAGAATGGAGTAAATGCCCTTACGACGTGATGAGACTCACTGAGTCAGAGAGGCTATACTCCTTCATGGGCCTTAGCCAGCGACCTCTAGAACTAACCAAATTCGGTAGGTTTTACCATAACCGAATTCCTTCAACTTCTAGACTTGTATAAAAACAAATAATAATCCAACTTTTTCTTTTTTTAAAGCACACCATTTTTTACTGTAAATCATCCAGCTCGGAAGGAGGGACCACAGTCCAGCAAGACTCAAGCCCAGCGATAAATTCTGCAACCCTAACTCATGTTGTTGATGTCGACAAAGAAGTGGAGCACGCCTTAGCTGCGAGGAATGAGCAGGAGGGACCCGCCATCTGAAGTGTAGTTTTTCGTGGTTTTGGAAATTAAAGGTTCTATTGGCTTGGTGTTATCGGATTTCGGTTCAATTGAAGGAATCAAGGTGTTTATAGCTTTGGAAATTGAAATAAAACGAAAATAGAGCAAGTAACCTATCTAAACTATCCTAGAAACTGAAATAGCAAGTTGTTCGGATGCCTCGGTCGTATGCCTTCAATGAAAATGCAAGCAAAATCGAAAACTTAGCAAGAACAAGCAATGTTTCACAAAGTACAAGCATGCAAGCACAAGGTACAACAATGCATAAAAATTCAAATAATGCAAATAAGCAAAAATTGAAAGCATGAATGGATAAAGAATTGAAAATAAAGGGGAAAGTTTAAAACTTTATGAAAAAATAACAAGCAACAAAGAATAGATCTAGGATTAAGCATGAAACAAAGCATCAAAATTAAATTGCAAATAAAGCATGTGAAAACTCAAAATCAAGACGATCCAAGACCCGATCTATGATATAGACGTGTCACTCATCTAGATTCCATAACCAATTCTTAAGATCTAACATGAATTCAAGGTGCTAAGACAAAAGGCATAAAAATGAAGAAAATCATGAAACATATGAAATTGCATGAAATTAAACGATCTAGGCCTCAATCTTTGATCTAGTTGTGTCACTCAACTAGATTCCATGGATGATTCACAAGATCAAGCACAAATTCTAATACCTAAGACAAAAGGTATAAAACAAATGAAGAACAAAGCATGAAACTAAAAGAAATCTTAATAGAATTAAAGAGAGAATCCAAAAACTTGATTGAAATTGCAAGGAATTAAAAATCCAAGGGAGTACTTGAATACTTCTTGAGCTTACAAACCCAAGGCAAAAAGCTTGAAAATCTAGTTTAAGAGCTAAAGAGAATAAATCCCAAACCCAAGCTTGGGTTGGAAGGAGGTATTTTTTACAAAATGAGAGATAGGTCTATTTATACAAAGTAATTAGGGTAAATTTGTCAGTTATCACTTGTAAGCTTCGATGTCCTATGTTTGACCAATTTTGACCTAAAATGGTCATTCTAGACCATTTGGGTCAAGTTGGGCTCGATTGGCTCGGAAAATTTGCAAAGTGGCTCGACATGGGCCGAGATGGCTCGGCGCTGGGCCGGAGTGGCCGCCAGGTCTCGGCGGCTGTCGGTAGAAGCTTGCGGGCGTGGCCGGGCAGGCTCGACAGGCCTCGACAGGGGTTGTGCATAGAGGCATCGATGGTCATCGGTCGAAGCACCATCGATCGACGCTTACAGAGAGTAGCGTCGGCCTTGCGTCGGCAGGTGTGGCGTGCAGCACTCGGCCATGCTCGGCAGTCCTCGGCGTGGGCGTCTCGGCAGCAGTCGGCAGACGCTTGGCAGCTGCACCCCGACTCACCTTGGCTCGAGCCAAGGTCCAATTTTCACCTTCTTTTCGATTTCTTGTTTAAATCTAGAAAAAATAACACACATCCACAAATTAATTGAGACCATTTAATCATATTAAGTATAAAATCAAAAAGAAACACAAAAAGCAACAAAACAAGAAAACAACCTAATAAACTAACGAAACTCAACTCAAAACTACTAAAAATGACACTAAAAACTAATTAAAAACACGATAAGAACACGACAATTACATGCAAAACAACCACCCCACACTTATTGGTTTGTTCGTCCTCGAACAACAAAAAGAATCGAGAGTATGCAATGAACATTGTGTAAAAAGAAAAATCCTTGTGCTTACCCTTATTTATATGATGAAAGTATCAAGATAGACTCGTTATCGCCAAGTTTTGCTCGTATTACTCTTTCTCAAATGCAAGCCAAATCGATGACTTCCTCTCAAATGGAATTTTGAGGGTGTTCGCTTAATTCGCTCAAGTGTTTGATATGGGACGTGTTTACGCTCAAGTCGGTCAATACATGCACCTTTTCAAGATTTCACAAATTGGATGCTCAAAATTGCTCGTAGTACATGACCACACAAGAATCGAAAGAGGTCTTTATTATGGGTTGTAATGTTGGCTCTTTGGAAAGGTATGAAACATTTGGATATAGTGGCTAACACACGATCAAACGTGATCAATAACACACAAAATCCTAGTATCTAAATCCTGAAGCTTATAATCGCTTCACCTTTCCCAATTTACCAAAGTCTCATTCGAAGCCCTTTCATATACTCACACGCTTTCCCGACTCTTACTTCACAACACTTAGAAGCTTTTTCAATTTGCTTCTTTTTACTAAACTTGGCCTTTTTGAACATTAGGCTTTTCACTTGAACGCACGCTTAATCACTCTTCGTGATTTTATTGGAGTGTATTCTTTTTTTTTCTCTTATTTTGTATAAACAACTCAAAACACAAAACCCACAATCGATTTCCCTCACATTTCTTGTCAACTAATCATACACTCCCACCTCACAATTTATGGATATATAAGAGCTAAAGTCGAGCTCGGGTAACAAGAAATGGGGCACAGGCTCAGGGGGCTCATTTGGGATTTTTAAGTAGCTTATATATATGGATATGGCCGGAATAAGGGTGATATATGTGCCTTGAGGTCATTTCCAAATTCAATCATGTACGAGCAAAATCAAACCTCCTCAATGCAATTTCCATAAAAATGCAAGCAAGCCGATAAATCACACAAGGCAACTCACTAGTTTGCACCGAATTTGGGAGCAAAATCAAAAGAGCTTTTAGAGCATTGCAATCTTTTCACGAGAAAATGTTGATTAATATATATATATATATATATATATATATATATATATATATAATATATATATATATATATATATATATGCGGGTTTGGACGAAGCATAAAAATTCAACCCCTCACACAAGAGGCCATAAACATGCAAAACCCCGTTAAGTAAACTATGCAAACTTCCAAGCATGTGGAGTTGTTCAAGAATGTAATAAAAACTCAAACGACACAAAAATCGACTCAACCATATAAATGCGCAAATAGTAAGCGTCACTTCGCCAAGAATGCGTCACTTCGCCAAGGCTCGAGTTAAGAACAACAAATCATGCTTGACAAAAATTGGGACCCTAACCACCTACCCACCCCACACTTAAACCATGCATTACCTGTATTTTAATGAAAACCAAGTAAAAGGAGGGGGAATAGAAACTTCCTTAACCGAGCGAGTTTTGGTCTAGCTCGGTGGGGTCCACCTAGGCATCTAAGCAGTCCAAGCAAAACTCGAGCATGGCTAGTATCTCCCGGCTTTATGAACGCTACTCACTTATCTAATCGCCCAAGGTAGAAGTCAGAAAACAACACACTATACAAGAAAGTCACACGGAATTAAAAACTCAAGAAAATATGTACACGAATCTCAACAAAATATTTTTTTGTTTTTCAAATTTCCAAATGTTTTTGGATTTTCATTTTAAGAAGAAAGAAAGAAAATAAAAGAAATAAATGAGAAGAACTTGGGTTGCCTCCCAAGAAGCGCTTGTTTTACGTCATTAGCTCGACGAACTCCCTTTTTGATCAAGGTGGAAAGATAACGGGAGGGTCCACCAAAACAATCTCCTCCTTGTCGGAAGGGTCTACTCTTTGGAACGTCCTTGGTGCATTGCATAGCTCAAATAAGATCCGCCGAAAAGTAAACGTTCCGAGCGGGTAATTGAAACTCATCTCGGCTCGGTCCTCGGGTGGGATGGTGGTTTTGAAGTGCCCCGATGACTCATCAAGAAAACAATGTCAATGGGCTTCACCCACTCGCTTTTAGAATCGATCAATGTCCTCAAACCCGCTGAAGCCCTCGTGGCTAACAACTCTCCTTTTTCATCCTCAAGAACTAACAAGCCGCTCGTCTTGGGCACCAAGTCAATGGGCTTCACCCACTCGATTTTAGAAATCACAAACATCAAGCCCTCCAATAACAACCTCCAAATCCCGGCTCTCACCATTTCATCAAAAATCAAATTCAAGGGACTAACTTCCACAACCAATCCCGGTATCAAATCAATAGCACTCTTAAGAACATCAAGCTCTTTAACCATCCTCTCCTCATTTTCCTCTCGATAAGAATTTGCAAGGATAATAATCGACTTGCTCTCCTATTCCTCCTCAAGATAATCGTCAACTTTTTCAATCTTACCATCAATAAACCCCACCTCCCCCTCTAAAAAGTCGTCTTTGCCCTCAACGACCCATAAACAAGCTTTTTCACATAAGTCTTGGGTACATAGAGGCACAACGGACTCATCATTAAGAACAAGGGGCTCATCATCAAAAACACGGGTCTCGGCATCAAGAACAAGGGGCTCGTCATCCTCAAAACGATCCTCAATATTGACATCCCGGACAATATATTCCTCAATGCTCCTATTCTCCATATAAACTCATTTGACTATACTTTCGATCATGTCCATATATATCCGATCAAAAATAGAACCTTTTGAAAGAGAAACCAAAGGGAGGTCCACGAGAGTGGAGTCGAGAGGAGTAAGAATACTCGGAATTGAAAACACTTCCTCCTCTGACGGCGACATGACCTTATTATCAACCACCCTAGACCTATCGAGGATAGTATCGAGTGAGTCCGATACTACGGGAAAAGATTGTATAGCGAGCATGAGGGTCGGATCGGAGGGTGGGGTAGAATCCTTCACCAGCACAAGTGGTCCCACGTGAGGAGTAACAAGAGGATTATAAGTTAGCGGTGGAGCAAAAGAAGGAATAGCACAAGCGGTTCCCGCTTGATATCCATGACCCCCATACACGTCCTCCGAATGAGGCATCGACAAGTTGGACGAGGGAAGGGAAAGGCCAGATTCGGTATCATGACCACACGTTCCACACCATGCACACCCCAAAAAAGGTCTGTTAACATCCCTCGTAGTGCGGATGGGGGGATCACTATCTATATTGGAGCTCGGACCTCCAAACAACTCATAAGCCTTAAGATCATAAGAGGATAAAGCCGTGCATGCCTTAGAATACGTCGGTGGAAAATATTTTGTCTCGGAAGGATGAAACGTCCCTAAAAAGGGTCTATTAAAGTCTCCCATAGTGCGGACGGGGGGTGCATCAGAGATCAAACCTCCAAAGTACGCATAAGCATCGAGATCTTGGGCATTAGTGGTGGCACCACCCAGGGTTTGATTGAAATTGAGAGGATGAGAATCGCCATACGGGCCAGGACTCGGATATCCACCACTCACATGTCCACTCGGAGTCATATTCGGCATAGGAGTGAAATTATAACCAGGTGGGGCTCCATACGGGCCGAAATTTGGTCTCGGCATATTCGAATGATATTGTGGAGCATCATATCCATACAGGATGGAAGTCGGGGCTTGCATGTTCGGATAGGAATATGGAGCTTGCACGATCGGATAGGAATTTGGAGCTCCATAACCACCCAAGGAACCATTCACGCCCGATAAACTATCAAACCCGACATGGTTTGCACCATGCCATCCCACGCCGGGTTGCCCATAACCAAAACCACCATTAGCAACGTGGTTTTCACCATGCCCTCCCACGTTTCCAAGGCCATTATACATCATTCCATTCCCGACATGGTTTGCACCATGCCCTCCCATGTCGAGAATATATCCACCAAAGCTAGAAGTACCTAACATACTTAACAAAAACATCAAATAACAAAGAAAGCTAAAAACACAATGAGACTACAACCAAATCGAAAGCCTTAACCAAGCCGAGTTGCAACGGCACCATTTTGAAGTGTAGTCTTTCGTGGTTTTGGAAATTAAAGGTTCTATTAGCTTGGTGTTATCGGATTTCGGTTCAATTGAAGGAATCAGGGTGTTTATAGCTTTGGAAATTGAAAGAAACTGAAAATAGAGCAATTAACCTATCTAAACTATCCTAGAAATTGAAATAGCAAGTTGGTCGGATGCCTCGGTCGTATGCCTTCAATGAAAATGCAACCAAAATCAAAAATTTAGCAAGAACAAGCAATGTTTCACCAAGTACAAGCATGCAAGCACAAGGTACAACAATGCATAAAATCTCAAATAATACAAATAAGAAAAAATTGAAAGCATGAATGGATAAAGCAATGAAAATAGAGGGGGAAGTTTAAAAATTTATGAAAAATAACAAGCAACAAAGCATATATCTAGGATTAAGCATGAAACAAAGCATGAAAGTTAAATTGCAAATAAAGCATGTGAAAAACTTAAAATCAAGATGATCCAAGACCCGACTATGGTCTATACATGTCGCTCATCTAGATTCCATAGCCAATTCTTAAGATCTAACATGAATTCAAGGTGCTAAGACAAAAGGCATGTAAATGAAGAAAATGCATGAAACATATGAAATTACGTGAAATAAAACCATCTAGGCCTCAATCTATGATCTAGTTGTGTCACTCAACTAGATTCCATAGATGATTCACAAGATCAAGCACAAATCCTAATACCTAAGGTAAAAAGCATAAAACAAATGAAGAACAAAGCATGAAATTAAAATAAAGCTTACTAGAATTAAAGAGAGAATCCAAAAACTTGATTGAAATTGCAAGGAATTAAAAATCTAAGGGAGTACTTGAATCCTTCTTGAGCTTACAAACCCAAGGAAAAAAGCTTGAAAATCTAGTTTAAGAGCTATAGAGAATAAATCCCAAACCCAAGCTTGGGTTGGGAGGAGGTGTTTTTTACAAAATGAGAGATAGGTCAATTTATACAAGGTAATTAGGGGTAAATTGGTCAATTATCACTTGTAAGCTAGGATGTCCTATGTTTGACCAATTTTGACCTAAAATGGTCATTCTAGACCATTTGGGTCGAGTTGGGCTCGATTGGCTCGACAAATTTGCAAAGTGGCTCAACATGGTTTGAGATGGCTCGGTGCTGGGCGGGAGTGGCCGGCAGGTCTCGGAGGTTATCGGTAGGAGCTTGCGGGCGTGGCCGAGCAGGATCGATAGTTCTCGGCAGGGGTTGTGCACAGAGGCATCGACGGTCGTTCGTCGACGCACCATGGATCGACGCTTATAGAGAGTAGCATCGGCCTTGCATCGTTGAATGGTTGACCGACGCGGGCGTGCTCGGTAGGTGTGGTGTGCAGCACTCGGTCACGCTCAGCAGTCCTCGGCGCGGGAGTTTTGGCAGTGGTCGATAGGCACTCGGCACTGGTCGGCAAGCGCTCAGCAGCTACGCCCCGACTCGCCTTGGCTCGAGCCAAGGGCCAAATTTCACCTTTTTTTCGATTTCTTGTTTAAATTTAGAAAAAATAACACACATCCACAAATTAATTGAGCCCATTTAACCATATTAAGTATAAAATCAAAAAGAAACACAAAAAGCAACAAAACGAGAAAACAACCTAATAACCTAATGAAACTCGACTCAAAACTACTAAAAATGACACTAAAAACTAATTAAAAACACAAGAAAGACACGACAATTAAATGCAAAACACCAACTCAGAGGTTCGAATGCCACTTCGAACTATGCTAGATAAAGGGAAGAAGAAGAGGATAGCTCGTGAGCAAACCCCAACGCAGTGCACGCCTCCAGCTCCAAAATGTCGCCGCACTCAATTGGCATCCACCTCGAGCCTCCCGAATCCATAGAAGGGTCTTGCACAATGCCAAGATGCCGACCAGGTCCAATATCTCCTCCAAAAACAAATGTAGATCCAGGTGATTTATCTACTCCAAATCTATGAGATACCATATTTTTTCACATCTTAACATACTTCTTACCCATTATATATTTTATAATATAGCTCCAACCTTGAATGGCCTCTTTGTCGAGCCACTTACTATTGGCAACCCCCGAGGACGAGTTGGAGAAGACATGCGACGAGTTGACAACTCAGACAGAAAAACAAACACAACATCTATCCTTGACTCAAGGAGAGATGGATGAAGCTCGTCACCAATTAATGATCAGGGGAGAAGAGCTAAATGTTGCCAACAGCTAGGTGGAAACATTGAGAGTGGAGGCCACTCGATTGGGATGGTGAATAATGGAGCTAGAAAGACTCCGACAAAACAAAAATAAACAGATAGAGGAGGTAGCTCTCATAGCTTGTCATCAAAGGATCACTTAGGGGAGAGCCGAAGGAGTGGTTGAAGGTCGTCGAACATTTCTGAATAGCAAAGTAGGTAAGAAATTAATGAAAACATATATGACTCAGCTGATCGATACTTATCGACATACAGCGGCCTTCTTGAAGAAGGTAGGGAGAGGAGCTAAAGCATGGTTCAACATCACCATTGAGCGAGTCAAGGCTCAACTCGCAGCGGCAGGAGCTAACTTCCAATTCGATGAAGCGAAGTTGAAAGAGGATCTCCCTGCCTTCACATTTTGGCACGACTGATTCGAACTTTTTGCACCTACTTTATTAAAGTTGTCAGTTTTAAAAAGCTCGCTCGCAAGAGTACGAGTTCGCATGTAGGTTGGTAAGTTGAACCGAGTCGATCTCTCGAGTAAGACTAGATTCGGAAGTTCGTTTTGTGTTTGTTTTAACGAATAAGAAAATAAAAATAAAACTAATCTAACACGCGAACAGGGGGGTTTGTTTGAGAGTTTTAAGAACTAGAAATTAATTAAACTAATTAAAACTAGATTATCGAAGCTATGAT
>BMAC01001063.1:173745-230094 GCA_014905375.1 Phtheirospermum japonicum | reverse complement strand
TAAGTTGGTTGAGGAGTTCGCCAAGATGAAGATCGAAATGGTGATACCTCCAAAGAACACGAAGGGGATCTTAGCATCCTTAGTGGTGCAACCAACCTTGAGAGAAAGGATCAAGGAAATTCAAACCCAGGATGGTTTCATAAGCAAGATGAAGGAGAAAGTGCAGAAAGGAACCATCAAAGGTTTTGCTTTAGCAGACGATGGAGTTTTGTTTTACGAAGGAAGAATTTGTGTTCCAAAAGACGAGGATCTAAGGAAAGAAATTCTGGAAGAAGCCCATTGTACTCCTTACACTGCACATCCTGGTGGTACCAAGATGTATAAGGACTTGAAGACAGTGTTTTGGTGGAGGAGCATGAAGAGAGACATTGCCACTTTTGTGGGAAAGTGTCTAGTTTGCCAGCGAGTCAAGGCCGAACACCAACGACCGTCGGGTTTGCTTAGACCACTAGAGATTCCGGAATGGAAGTGGGAGCATATCTCGATGGATTTCGTAGTAGGTTTACCGCCGTCGACGAGAGGTAACAAGGCAGTTTGGGTGATAGTAGATCGTTTAACCAAGTCGGCTCACTTTTTACCGGTCAAGATGACCTTCAACATGGAACAATATGCCCAAATCTATATTCGGGAAATTGTTAAGTTGCACGGAGTACCGGTCTCGATTGTGTCGGGACAGAGACACGAGGTTCACCTCGAACTTTTGGAAGAGCTTGCAAAGTGCTTTGGGCACTAAGTTGAAGTTCAGTACGGCTTATCATCCACAAACAGACGGCCAGACTGAGAGGACTAACCAGGTCATGGAGGATATGCTGAGAACTTGCATACTTGACTTGGGAAGTCAATGGGAAGGCTTATTACCATTGGTAGAATTCGCTTACAACAACAGTTACCAATCCACCATTGGTATGGCTCCTTACGAGGCTTTGTACGGGAGGAAGTGTAGATCTCCTTTGTACTGGGACGAAGTAGGGGAGAGAAAGATTTTGGGCCCCGAACTAGTCCAAGAGACAGTTAAACACATCGCCATGATCCGAGATCGAATTAGGACTGCGCAGGATCGACAAAAATCTTATGCGGACCGACGAAGAAAAGATCTGCATTTTGAGGTAGGCGATAAGGTGTTTTTGAAAGTAGCGCCGGTCCGAGGTGTAGTGAGATTTGGTCAAAGAGGGAAGTTGAAAGCCAAGGTACATAGGGCCGTTTGAGATTCTCAAGAGAATCGGGGAGTTGGCTTACGAGCTCGCGCTACCACCCAGTTTGTCGGGCATTCACAACGTCTTCCATGTGTCGATGCTAAGAAAGTATGTCTACGATCCACACCACATTGTGAGCTACGAAGAGTTGGAGGTTAATAAGGATTTAACTTATGAAGAGGCTCCGGAAGCGATTTTGGATCGTAAGATACACCGATTAAGGAACAAGGAGATAGCATTGATCAAGGTGCAATGGAGACGTCATGGGATGAACGAGGCCACTTGGGAACAGGAGGAAGAATTCAAAGCGAAGTATCCGAATTTCAACATTTCGGGTAAGTGCGGAATTTTGAGGACAAAATTTTTCTAAGGGGGGTAGGTTGTAACATCCATACATCCAATGCATTTTTATTTATTTATTTAATTATCATCATGCATTAAAAATATAATTCTAGTCCCAAGCTCGTCGCCATAAAACAAATTCCTATTTTAATTATTAAATAATTTAAGAATGCTATTTAAACGAATTTATAATTCGTTTTCCAAATAAAATTATATTATCATTTTCTAAGAGATTAATATAATTATTTAGTAATTTAATTATTTATTAAATTACTATTAAGTAGTTTCTAAAATAATTCCGATTTCTAAAATTATTATAATTTATCTATACTATAGTTATTATAAATAATTTGAAACTCTAATTAGGCGAATTTATAGTTCATTATAAATTTCTAAGGAACTATTATAATTAATTATCAACTTATTAATTTAATTAAATTACTAATGAATTGTCCATGAAATAAATTTTTATTTATAGAATAATTACATTTAATTGTATTATAATTATTCTTAATCTTTTAAAGTACTAATGGGCTTATTCAGTTTTAAAAATTTAAGACGTCTTTTGGGTCGTTTCTTTTGGACTTGAAAATGAGCCAAACGACTAGCCCGAGCCCACCAAGACCCTACCCTAACCTTTCCTAAATTAAGTTCATCTTTGGTTTATAAACCAAATTCTTTTTTTTCTTTCACCAGCCACTCTCATAATTCTTTTCTTTCTCTGCAATTCAGCCGCAAGCAAACAGCCGCAAGCAAGCAGGTAAAGTCTTTCTTTTATTATTCTTTTTAAATTTTTTATCTAAATCCAAATATCCGGCAACCATCGCAACTGATCGGTTGCCGATTTCTAATCAACCCTGCCAAATTCTCAAAGTCGCCACTGTTAAGCCTCGACGACCTGATCGTTAGTCACCGACACCAAACCAAACACCAGCCCAACATCCATCGTCACAACGACCCGAACAACCTCGCCAACAACCCGAACACATCCCGACAAACCACCCACGAGAACCAGCCGAGACAACAGCCATAGCCACCTTCCAGCCCGACGACCACAAACCACGACCACCGTTTCCAAGTCGTGGCCCGAAACCAACTGCAACTCGTCGTCGTGCTGCCCTCCAGGCCCGAACCAACCAAAACGACGTCCGAACTCACCACCACTGCAAACCACCACGGCAACACCGACTCGAAACCCACGGCCAAACTCCCAGTCGCCGACAGCCAACAACGTCGCCCAAATTGGCCAAATCCTAACCCGACACCAGCCAAGGCGTCAATCGTCGCCAACCAAGCCCGGAAGAACCTGCAGCCAAACTGTCCGACTCAAACCACCCAACAGCCCATGGCGACTGCCGAGTCAAGCCCGACTGAGCCGTTCTACAGCCACCGTCCAAACCATCACCACCACAATCCAAGCCGTACGCCAGCCCGCGGCCAACAAATATTCCGGACGAATCACCAACCCACCACCGACAGCAAGCCAAACAAGATCCCGGCCGAGCCCAAAAGCAAGCCGGGCTGTCGGCCGAGTCAACGGCGTCCGAATCCACCCAAACCCGAAGCCAGCCACCTGCCGTACAACAACCATCAACCACCACCAACCGAAACAAACCCAGACACATCGCCGAATCACCACCACGGTCGATTCCAATCGACGGCCACACAAAACCACCGCCTCAAAACCGTACGCCAACCCACGACCCGAGCCCCTCGCCGCTGCGCCGTCGCCAACAACCCAATCGCAGCGCCTCCCCATCGCCCAACCACCAACACCACCACCCCAATTCCAGCAGCCCGTCGGCAATTGAAACCACCACTGCCACCTACAGACCACCGCCGTGCGCCGTTGCTGTCGCCGTGTTCCATTTCGCCGAGCCACCGCCGTGGAGGAACCGACGGGTAGAGGCGCTGCCGAGTCTTGTTTGGGAGAGAGAAGAGGACGGCCAAATCCTTGTTGCCAGGCGCCGCCGCCGGTGTTTCGCCCAGTTGCCGTCGCGGGTGCTGTCGTCGTTGGCCGAGGAAGGAGAAGCGGGCTGGACGACTCGATTTGGGGGAGGACATGAAAGCAGACGGGAGGAGGAAAAGAAAAAAGGGGAAAAGGGGCTGCCTCCCCTTTTTATTTCCAAATCTTCTTTCAAAATTGCCGATTGACCCCCAGACATTCTGCCATGCTTCGATTGAATCCCCAAATTCCAAACATGATTAAAAACTACTATCCAGCCCAATTTATTTGTTTTAATATCACTAATATTATAATTATTAATTATTACTTATTATTATTATTATTATTATTTATTATTATTATTATTAATATATTATTATTATTATAATATTAATATTATTATTCATTTATATTACTATTATTATTGTTATAAAAATTTTAAAGATGAAAATACTAATATATATATATATATATTTTCTAATTGATTAGGTGACGAGCATTAAGGGGATTTAGGATTTCAACTACGTGCATTCGCTCGACTTTCCACGACATATTTACGAGGTAGGGACCACTGACTTGCTTATGTTAAATTTTATGTACTCAAATTTATGTGCTATGTGTATCATGCGATTCTATATTTCCAAAAACTAATGTAGCCGTAGACCAAAAGTGTCTGTGACCGGGGAAAAGGGTCATCGGGTATATCCCAGCGTGCTATAACCACGAATTAAAACCAGAGACCAAATGTGTCTGTGACCGGGGAAAAGGGTCATCGGGTTTATCCCGGCGCGTTTTAGCTGCAGTCAACTTATTTTCTACGATAAAACTATGAATTCTATGATCGATTGTACTATTTGTGAGTTGTATGATTTTGCATTGGTTAAGTCAGTGTAACTATTGAGTACGTTGAGCTCATCCCAAATCAACGACGTGTTTTTCAGGTACAAATGAAGATATCGAATGAAAGGGAAACGAGGAGAGGAATGAAAACTCCTGTTATTGGATTTTTATGGTTTAATCTTGTTTTACATTTTATCCACTGTTGAAAACTTGGTTATTTGCATTATGATTATTTRCGCTGCGAATTTCTTGAACGTTTTGAAATACGTGAATCTTTATGTTAAAATCGTGAAAATTAGATATTTATTGTGACGCCAAGATTTCTCCATTTAATTATTTAAAAATATAAAACCTTTTTTGACTTAAATGAAATCGGGGCGTTACAATTCAGGTACGTTTCCAAACGTACGAAAATGTCATGCAAATGCATGTACACGTTATTTCTGTCCAGGTTCATGCTGCCAGTTTTGAACGTCTTAATGATGCCTTTATGAACATCATTAATGTGCTGTTACTTTCCCTGCTGGAACCCCTATAAAAGGGTGATAGGCTCCTGCATCTCTCATACCTGAAACACCTGCAAAAACACAGAACATACATACATTGCATTCCAGCTTTTGCACTATTTTTTTTTCCTATTCCGTAGCTCAGTCCATATTCATTCAGTTCGCCGGAGCTCTGGTATTTACGGTGCTGTTATACAAGAGACGTTAGTCATTTTATCTTTGGGGAAATATTGCCAAAACCAAAGAGCACTACCTGGGCAATTTCGTCTTGCGAACAGAGTTCTACTCGACTCGACTTCTTTAACATTTTCTATTTTTTTTTAGTTTTAGTGATATTCCATAAAGTCCCTGTTTGTGCTTACTATTTCCAACAATTGCAAGACGAAAATTGGTTGTATTTGTAGTTTTCTATTTTAAGATCACTACTGGAAAAAAAATGTCGACCTCCAGCACTCCGACAAGCTCGACTTCTCCTGCCATTACCTCTACAATTTCTACGATGACCACTTCCCCTGCAGTCACGAACACCTCAACGATTGGCACGTCTACGCCAAACATGAACATGAGTCGTGCTGATTTTCTCCTCAATCAAGGAACCCTCGACAACCTCCTGGAGAAACTGTCGAGGTGCATCTCGGCAACCAACCCGACCTCAGGCATAGCTTTGGCTGCTGGATTACTCCCTTATGGGATGGGGACTTCCGTCAAAACTGTGTCAGCTTCGGCTGTGAACCATCCTACTGAGAGGACGGGAACTTCGGATCCAAGCATGTTTTCTGGATCATTCCCTTATGGGATGGGGACTTCGATCCAAAATGTATCAACTCCGACTGTGATCCATCCTACTGGGATGAAGGGAACTTCGGTTTTGAATATGTTCACACCTGCTCCGCCAACATATTCCTCTGCTTCGGCTACCCGCTCAACAGGTACGGTGGGAACATTTGTTCCAACTATGACCGCTCCGGTGCACTCCTCACGGATTATGCCCGCCGCGGAGAAGCCTCCAAAATTCAATGGTGAAGGCTTCAGGAGGTGGCAACAAAAGATGTTTTTCTACCTTACGATGTTTGGCTTTGCTAACTTCGTGAAGGAAGACGAACCACCCAATCCGGATGAGTTCGAGACCAACTTCAATGTTCGTGCCGCCTACGATAACTCGCACAACGGCGACTATCTGTGCAAAGGCTTTCTCATAAGTAGCCTAGAAGATAGTTTGAGTAACGTGTACTCGGATGTAAAGACCTCCAAGAAAATCTGGGAGGCACTCGAGAAAAAGTACAGCTCCGACGAGGCTGGTACTAAGAAATTTGTAGTCACAAATTTCATGGACTACAAAATGGTTGATTCTCGCCCAGTTATGGAACAAGTTCAACAATTCCAAATGCTGGTGAATGATGTTCACATCGAGGGGATGGTACTTCCTGATGCATTCATGGCTTCTGCCATGATTGATAAGCTTCCTCCAAACTGGAAAGACTTCAAGACATATCTCAAGCACAAGCAAAAGGCGATGTCTCTTGAAGACGTTATCCGGAAGGTTTGAATTGAGTTCGAAGTTCGAGTTTAGTACCAGAAGTCGAAAGTTTCGGTTGAACCTCGGGTGAATCTATTTGAACGAGGAGACAACTCAAAGAAGAGGCCTCGTCCTGGAAACGCTAAGCCTAAAGCTTCTTCTTCTCAGAAGTTCAATGGCAACTGCTTTAACTGTGGAAAACCCGGACACCTGTCTAAGAACTATCGTGAACCAAAGCAAAAGAAGGCCAAGCCAAGTGCCCAACTAGCCAAGAGAGAGCTGACTAGTGATGATCTGATTGCGGTTATCACTGAGGAAGCTAATATGGTCGAGAACCGTGGTCAATGGTTCATCAATACTGCTGCAACCGTCTATGTGTGTGCAGACCAGAGCTTGATCTCCAAATACCATCCCTGTGAGGGAAGAAAGTTGAACATGAGAAACCAAGCTTTTTCGCAAGTTGCAGGCGTTGGTTCGGTTGTCCTAAAAATGACCTCCGGCAAGGAGATCACTCAGAATGAGGTGATGCACGTTCCAAACATCCGGAAGAATTTAGTCTCTGGTTCAATTCTATTTAGTCGTGGTTTTAAACTTGTATTTGAGGCTAATAAGTTTGTACTGTCTAAGTTTGGGCTAATTTTTTTTTTGCCCCCCAATGTATGTAGTTTTTTTCACTTTGCCCCCCTAAGTAATTTTTGTTCCACTTTGCCCCCTGATGTACAATAAAATTCGACATTGCCCCCCAAACTTTATTTCCAACAAAATATTCCTTCTAGATTCCATAAACGGGCAGTTGGGGGGCAAAGTGAAAGAATCTTATAATTTGGGGGGTAAAGTGCAAAAAATCTTATAGTTTGGGGGGCAAATTAAAATAATATAAATATTAAATTTTGTTTTAAAATTCTATATTTGAAAAGATATATAATTTTTATTTTATACTCACAGACACACAAAGTTGTCAATGTAATTCCAAAAAAAAAAGCCATAAATTTCCAATTAATATTTATAATATTCTAAATATAAATATTTTTAAAAAAATAAAATTATCATTCGATATTATTATTTGTATAAAAAGTGTGATTAGATACTATATTAATTAATCATGTGTACATTAATTATTATATAAGATTATAATTATCGAATGATTAATATAATTAAAATCTTATAATATTAATATTTTAATTATATTAATCATTCGATAATTATAATCTTATATAATTACTCATGATTAATATAGTATTTAATCACACCTTTTATACAAATAATGATATCGAATGATAATTTTATTTTTCGTATCATAATATTATAATGCATATACGAAATACACCTTTATTTTGTTTTGTTCAATCATAATACATAATAATATATTATTATGTTACTTAGCCTAATAATTTACACAATACTTAGTTATGTGTTTCATATTTAATAATATAAAAGATGTTTGACAATATTTATATTTAGAAAATTATAAATATTAATTGGAAATTTATGATTTTTTTTAAATTTAAAATTATATTGACAACTTTGTGTGTGTGTGAGTATAAGATAAAAAATATATATCTTTTGCAAATATAACTTTTTAAAACAAAAATTTAATATTTATATTATTTTAATTTACCCCCCAAAGTATAAGATTTCTTGCACTTTACCCTTCAAACTATAAAATTCTTTCACTTTGCCCCCAGCTGCCTGTTTATGGAATCTAGAAAGAATATTCTACCGAAAATAAAGTTTGGAGGGCAACGTCAAAAATTATTGTACATCAGGGGACAAAGTGGAACAAAAAATATTTCGGGGGGCAAAGTGAAGATAACTGCATACATTGGGGGACAAAACAAATTATCTCGTCTAAGTTTGGAACACCTCTGGGTAAGGGTTACCTTACAGATGGACTGTTCAAACTCGGTGTAATGGCTATACGCCCAAAACCTGTCATTAATAAAATTGCTTCTGATTCCTCTTACTTGACTGAGTGCTCTAGTTTATGGCATTGTATATTAGACCACGTTAATCTAAATGCAATAAAACGATTGTCAAATCTCAATTTGGTTAAAGTAAATGAATATGTTAATAAAATTAAGCGTGAAATTTGTGTAGAAGAAAAAATGACAAAGTTACCGTTTAAATCGGTAGAAAGGAGCACGACACATCTAGAATTAATTCACACGGATGTATACTATTTGAAGTTTGTGCAAACAAGAGATGGCAAAAAGTATTTTATTACTTTTATTGACGATTGCACAAGGTATTGTTACCTATACCTTTTAAGAGGTAAAGATGAGGATATTGAAGCTTTCAAGAACTTCAAGAGTGAAGCCGAAAATCAACTTAACTGCAAAATTAAATCTATGCGAAGTGATAGAGGAGGGGAATACATAGCTCCGTTTGAGGAGTTTTGTAATGAAAGTTTCACATTTCATCAAACTACAGCTCCGTATGCATCTCAATCGAACGGCTTTGCCGAACGCAAGAATCGTACTTTGAAAGAAATGATGAATGCATTGTTGATTAGTTCTGGGTTACCTCAGAACATGTGGGGGAAGCTGTTTTAACGGCAAACTGTACCCTCAATAAAATTCCACTTAAAGGTAGGGACGAAAATTCCTATGAGTTGTGGAAAGGAAGGAAACCTTCTTATAAATACCTCAAAGTGTGGGGGTGTTTAGCGAAGGTAGAAATGCCTCTACCGAAGCAAGTGACAATCGGACCCAAAATGGTTGATTGTGTTTTTATTTGTTATGCACTAAATAGTAGCGCCTATCGATTTATCATTCATTGGTCAGATGTCCTGGACATGAATGTCAGAACTGCCATTGAGTCAAGGAATGCGATATTCTTTGAAGATATCTATCCTTGTAAGGATAAAGTTGCTTCCAGTTCCAACACTGGTAATGCTGAATGAACTACAAGTCAAGAACTTGTGGGGGTTGAACCTAAATCTCATAAACGACCTGGTTCAGAACTTGAAGCTCTAACTCCTAGACGGAGCACTCGAGCTAAAGTTACAAAGGATTTTTGTCCCGACTATGTGGTTTTTCTCTTATATGAAGAACCAAATTCATTAAAAGAAGCTTTCTCCTGGGCCGATAGTTCATTCTAGAAGGAAGCTGTTCAGAGCGAGATCGATTCGATCATGCAGAACCATACGTGGATTCTGACTGATTTACCAGAAGGGTGTAAACCTTTAGGGAGTAAATGGATTCTGAAACGAAAGTTCAGAGCTGATGGATCAATCGATAAGTAAAAATCTCGTTTGGTTGTGAAAGGATTTCTCCAGAAGGAAGGATATGATTTCTTTGATACATACTCTCATGTTACGAGAATTACCTCTATCCAGGTGCTTCTAGCGATTGCTGCTTTACATAATCTTGAGATTCACCAAACGAATGTAAAAATAACTTTTCTAAATGTCAACTTAGAAGAGGAAATCTATATGGAACAACCTGAAGGTTTTGTAAAACCTGGACAAGAAAGAAAGGTGTGCAAACTGGTCAAGTCTTTATATGGCTTGAAATAAGCACCTTTACAATGGCACTTGAAATTTGACGAAGTGATGATGTCAAATGGTTTCAAGATAAATGAGTGCGACAAGTGTGTATACATTAACAATACTAATAATAGATTTGTTATAGTATGTCTTTATGTAGATGATATGTTAATCATGGGTAGTAACCTACAAGTGATTAACGAGACGAAACTCATGCTAAAAGGGAATTTTGAAATGAAGGATCTGGGAGTTGCTGACACAATTCTTGGTATAAGAATTATAAGAACTCCAGATGGAATTGTCTTGTCACAATCTTATTACATTGAGAAAGTGATCAAGAAATTCAATGCTTATGACAGTCTTCCCGCAAAGACACCAATGGAACTCGATGTTCACTTAAGTAAGAACAGAGGTGACTCTGTTGCTCAGAAGGACTATGCTAGGATCATTGGATGTCTGATGTATATCTCCAATTGTACAAGACTTGATCTAGCTTGCTCGGTAAACAAACTGGGTCGATTTACGAGCAATCCAAGTGGAGAACACTAGAAAGCGCTTGTGAGAGTTTTGAGATACTTAAAGTATACTCTGAACTTTGGGCTATATTATGGTAGATACCCCAGGGTACTTGAAGGTTACTGTGATGCAAGCTGGATATCTGATTCAAAGGACTCACTGTCAATAAGTGGGTATGTGTTTGTAATAGGAGGAGGAGCTATTTCTTGGAGATCCACTAAGCAGACATGCATATCCAGATCCTCCATGGAATCTGAGTTTATCGCTTTGGACAAAGCAGGTGAAGAAGCAGAATGGCTTCACAATTTTTTGGAAGATATTCCATGTTGGGAGAAACCCGTGCCACCAGTTATGCTTCAGTGCGGTAGTCAAGCTGCTATTGGAAGGGCAAGAAGTGGTTTGTATAACGGTAAGTCTCGACATATTCGTCGGAGACATAACACCGTAAGACATTTGTTATCGAGTGAGATTATCTCAGTTGACTACGTAAGGTCGATAGATAATCTAGCGGATCCATTCACTAAAAACATAGCTCGAGATCAGATGTATAAGTTGTCTGAAGGAATGGGAGTGAAATCCACATCTTAAAGATGATTGTAGTGGAACCCTAACCATTATGAGTGGAGATCCCACAAACTTGGTTCAATGGGAAAACTAAACTATAAAAGTCTGGGTAAGTAAAACTCTACAATCCTATTCCCTAACGACAAAAGTAGAGTTTTAATCTGTCACGTGGTGAGGATAAATCTTTGATTTTTAATGATTCTTGTGCAGGTCTTTGACTTGAGTATGACAGAATACTCGTTTTAAGAATCACCTATGTAAGTGAGGGTCGCTTCTACTGTATGCTTATGAATCCAAAGAAGTTGTCCATGGCCAGAAACGGACACAAACGTGAGAACGGAAGATTTTTGAGACCTTAGTGGGTTGGTACTATTGTCTAGTTTACACAAAGGGGAATAGTTCAAGAATTATGTTCACTAATCCGCTGGTATGCTCGGTAGTATTAACTAAGGAGGGTCCAAGGCCACAAGCCACCTATCCCTATTCTCTATTGTCTCTTAAGGACTGAACAATGTATTTGCATTCATATCTTTCGTTTTGGAGTTTCTCACTCATGTGGGGGATTATTGGTAAATTGTATTTAATCAATTTAATGGTACAGTGAAAATTCGTATTAACGAATTGTATAGGATCGATCTACGTGTCGTGAAGGTAATTGTAGCATTTTGAATTTCTCAAATATAATTATTGGTGAGTGAGAAATAATACTTTGAAGTTGAATGGTTGCTTAAGTGCTTTATTGTTCATCCCACATTGAATCTTAATCAATGTGGAAGGGAGTTTAAAAATAATTACATTTCATTAGTGGACATCAAGTGGGCCAGTGGGTATTGTGGACTTTGTGTGAACAAAGATCACGCGGGCTCTTAGACTTGGGTTCGCTCGTCCGCCTTCGGCGAAGCTGAAGCAAAATCCGAGCAGATCTGAGCTCGGTCCCGAACCCGGACCTTGCTCCTTGGGCCTAGGCCTTAGGCAGTTGGTCCGAATTGGCTGGTCGGATTGGAGTGGTTCATGGGGGTGACCTGGTTCAACCCTGGTTGCCTTTTTAAGTTGCGTAAGTTTTGAACGTACACACTCCTGAGAATTCAAATCAATTCCTGACCGTTCAGTTACGTTTCCAAACGTACGAAAACGTCATGCAAATGCATGTACACGTTACTTCTGTCCAGGTTCATGCTGCCAGTTTGGAACGTCTTAATGATGCCTTTATGGACGTCATTAATGTGCTGTTACTTTCCCCGCTGGAACCCCTATAAAAGGGTGAGAGGCTCCTGCATCTCTCATACCTGAAACACCTGCAAAAACACAGAACATACATACATTGCATTCCAGCTTCTGCACTATTTCATTTCCTATTCCGTAGCTCAGTCCATATTCATTTAGTTTGTCGGAGCTCTGGTATTTACGGTGCTGTTATACAAGAGAAGTTAATCATTTTATCTTTGGGGACGAATTGCCAAAATCAAAGAGCACTACGGGGGCAATTTCATCTTGCGGACAAAGTTCCACTCAACTCGACTTCTTTAACATTTTCTGTTTTTTTTTTTAATTTTAGTGATATTCCATACCGTTCCTGTTTGTGCTTATTATTTCCAACAATCGCAAGACAAAAATTGGTTGTATTTGTATTTCTATTTTAATATCACTACTGGAAAAAAAAATGTCGACACAAAAGCAAACAACTTAAATAGAGAAGTTAAGCTACATCTAGTCCACCATAAGCCCAATCGAGCTAGGAACTTCCATGGTACATCGAAGCAACATTTGAAAAACAAGTCGATGACATAAGATGAATCAAGCTCCAGCCGGATATGATTCCAACCCCTAGCCGCGGCCTCCTCACTGTTTAAAAAAGAAGATGAAGCAGTTAACATAATTTCAAGTAATGGGGTTATTTTTAGCGTGTGTAAAAGATTATTGAAATCAAGTAACAAGAAGATGTTTGTAGCTGCCAAGACCAAGAAAGAAAAGAACACAACAGTGCATCTTATCTTCAAATTAGGAATCTATTTTTTCATTTATATTTATGACTTTTGTATCAAATGTTTCAATTCAATACTTCCAAAAAAAAAAAAAGAGAGAGTTCAAGATATTCATATCTCGGAATAAATTATAAAAATATTACAATTTAATGAGTATCTTTTAGCATTTTAACTATTTAACAATCAATTTATAAATAACTATAAAAACATACAAAATAAAGAAACCAACACGTGCAACTTCCTTGTCAATGGAAAGTTGACAAAATTATTTTTGAGAAATTTGACAATGAAGGGCCTGTACAATTCTCTAAACTCAATAAGTACGCACTTAGTTTTCTTCTCTATTTTTTGAGTTTTCATCAACAATAGCCGATTTATAAGAAGAAACAAGTTGCCACAACAAATTTAATAGATTGAGTCAGTGTTGCAACCTCCGAGGATTTAAATTTAAAAAAAAAAGAAAAAAAGGTGTTATATTTCCTAATTTGATACTCCCTCCGTCCCAAAAAAGATGGTCTTGCGGTTGATTTCACACATATTAAGAAATGAGTAGTTTATATAGTTAAGTCATTAATTTAATTAGTGTTTTCCAATTATACCCTTCTTGAATTTATTAATATCAATTAATGCTTATAGAAATCAGTGTTGGAATTAGTATATTTGTTATTGGAAAACTAAGATTTACATTGTAATCATCAATTTTCAATTTACCATATAGAATAATAGTATTTCAAGAATATTAATTAAGGGTATGTGTGGAAATAAAAATTTAATGATATGTTAAATATAGTGACTGGACTATCTTTGTAGGATGGACGAAAATGGAATACTAGACTATCTTTATGGGACGGAGTGAGTATGTAATTTTGGAATTGTAATCTGTATTAATTTGTTGATTGGGAGATAGCAGATAGAAAGGGGAGGGATTACTTGGGGAGGAAGAGAGAATAATAGTGAAATTGTAATTAATTGCTTTCTTCTTTTTTCCTCATACATAAATACCAACACATAAGGGAGGATCAATGTGACATGCTCATTGATCCACAAAACCCGATATTATCATAACAAACTCTCAAATAAAACATCATAAATGGGTGGCTAAGATTTAATTGATTAAATGAAATCTAAGACTCAGATCACGCCATGTGTCGATTCTCCACCCAGTAATCCGCTCATCTTCTGAGCGGGTACAACCGATCCAGACCCACCTTGCTTATTTCTCCCTTCTTTCCCATCGTGCAGCTTGTTCACTTTCTCCCCAAACTCACTTTGTTCCCTAATTTTCTAATTAGCCGAACACCATTTCTGAATCATGACAAAAGGCTTATTTCTGTGTGTAGTACAAAGAATAACCACTCTCTTATCACTTTGCAAACAAAATATTAAACCAATAATACATATTATAAGTGGAGTGGTGTGTCCTTTGAGCAGGGGTGGACGCAGGATTTTTAGGGAGGGCGGGCGAAGTATGGAGGTTTAAGTAAAGAATAAATGTACGGGGGTTCGGGGCAGCAGTCCCGAGATTTTTTTTTTATATTTACTAAATATTTACTTGAAAATAATAAAAAAGAATATTTATTTGAATGAAATAATATGAAAAAATATATTTTTTATCCTATTTTTATATCTTAGTTATTATACTCTTAGTTTTAGAATCTTGTAAAAGAAAATCTCATTTACTATAAAATGATTATGGTTGAAGCAATGAGAAATAAAGAAATTTTAAGTTATAATAATAACTTGATTGCAAAAGATTCAATTGAGAATTGGTAAATTATCTTAACTAAAAACTCATAATGTATATATATAACATTATAAAAGACATATAGAAATTAAAAAATAATTTATCAGGGGTGACAAGATATAATTATTTCATATTTATACATATAAAATATTAATTAATTTATACTATCCTAAGATACCGGTAGAAAGTGAGAGAGGGTGACTGCCCCCACCAGCCCCCTTTGGGTCCGTCCCTGCCTTTGAGAAAGTAATTGATATATTAACATGTATTTATTAAATTAAATGTGAACATTTGGATTCTTACACATGGTCAACCACAAACAAAGGCATGCACATCCGGGAGACACAAAAATAAAAAAAAGGAAGTTTTAAGGACAAAAAAAAAACTGAAAACAAAATAAAACTGAGTAATCTCGAGATTGAAAACAAACTCTAAAGAAAAAAATTAAACTTAAAGAACTCCAACTAGGATCAGTTTTATTTAATTTACTTGTAAAATCTTATATAACGTGAAGATAAGAATAAATAAAAAAAAATCCAAAACACACAATTAAAAAAAATCTAATTATAAGGATATCCCATCAAAGCGCAAAAGTGCTTCCATTAAAAACAACAACAACAAAGAATAAGGGGAAAAAACTAAAGGAAATTATAAGATTAAAGGGGTGTGCAGTTAATTATGCTAAAATATATCACCAGGAGAAAAACATATTCCTTCCACTTAACCTAAAGTGTTAATTGCAATATAAAATCCAATTCCAACAATCACAAAAGTGGACTTAACAATGTTGGACACTTTGATTAACCAGAATACTTATAATTTTAACCTGAAAGTTAGGACCATCTAAGCTCTGCACGACTTGGTTCTTTTCTTCAAGTCCTACTTTGACATGAAGGCCTTCATTACCAAGATCCTCTTGTTCCTTTAATATTTCATTTAGTGAAATGATGGCTGATTCGCTACAACACTCCATCTCAATTGATTTGAGGGTTTCTCCAATTTCCGATGGGATCTCCTTCAAATTAGGCAAATGATAAAGATAAAGGTGCTCAAGTCATGGAAAGTGGGTCCGACTCTCTGTCCTCCAGTATTTCAAATCAGGGCAACGATAAATCATCAAGTATTTGAGGTTGCAGAATTGGCCTTAAACTATTTCCCACTCGGGTCCCAACCTAGTCTGAGCACTTGAAGATGCGGCAGTGAACCTATCTTTTCTCTTAGGTCTCCCCAATCGAGATCGGTGTCGGACAAAGTCAACTCCTTGACAGAACGCGGGAAAGTCAGGTTCTCCAGCATTTCACTAGGGATTGGCTCTTTGCAATTGAAAGAAAGAAATTCTAAGTTAAGTTAGACAAGATTGTTGAGACAGACGCCGTACCAGTCCACAACTCCCTCGTAATATAAACCCAATTTCTTGATATTGGGTGTTCTCTTAACCACCTCTTCACTAAATTTGAAGTTTCTTACCTAGAAGAATGTTCGTAGGTTCCCCAAAACAAAGGCACTGAGAGGAGTATCCAAGAGATATAGTTCTTTGAAATGGACCTGCCTAAGTTGAGACATCTTCCAAGTTTCAGAAGTTGCAAATAAATCCCCCATGACATGTGATGTTTGTAGATTCCAAAGGGAGTATATTTGATGGGCCAGGAGTGTGTCAGACCTGGTGTGGGTAGACCTGATTTGACAAATTGCTAGATAAGCAAGGTTACACTAGAGTGACCCATGATTTCGGCAAGATCTTCTTCTCAAGGCCAGATCTGACATCCTCCCTGAGGAAAATCACGTTGAACTGATTTCTGGAGGAGACCCTTGGGAGTCATTAGAAGATTGATTCAGGATGGGTCAGAACTGGAAACCTGACCTGGTATAGCTAAAAGGAGGTAAGGACAGATTGGTCCTAAAGAAAGGACTGATTGGGCTCTCTTAGAGATAGAGCTGGTAAAGATAGACACGGCTTGAGAATTTTTCGAACCTGGTAGAGATTTCCCGAAAAATAACCCCCAGAAAAGTGTCAATGTGGGATTGGCATCTGGACTGCTGATAGAAAAAGAGAATAGGATCAGGAAAGATCTGACTCTCTGATCTCCACTAAGGAAACAAGTGGGACCACTTGTCAGTAGTTCTTGCTTAACGGCCCATGATACGCGGTCTTTGTTTCTGAGATCCCGGAAGGGGTCCCCCACCAAGGAAAGCTATAAATATCTCAGCCTCAAGGCTGAGAGAGGTATGTCATTCTTTGTGCATTCCTTCTTTGCTTGCTAAGAGAAACCTCATACGCTTTACTGACTTATGCATCAGAGAGATTTCCACCGGAAAACCACCGGTGGTCCTTTCTAACGTATTTCTGTGTGCAGATCAAAAGGGTGTTCAGGGTTCTAGGTGCTGTTCTTGACGTTGGTCATATTTTGGGTCAAAACAATTGGCGCCGTCTGTGGGAACGCGATCAAGCTAAGACGTGAGGTTTTTCTATGGCTTCAGACGGTTTACGACGAAACTTGGTGGGAGATCTCGGCGGAACTCCCAGCTCTACCGCGCCATGGGGTATGCCACGGTCAGCAGAATCGTTCATGGCGAGGCCCGAGGGAGCAGAGCCGTCAGCGGCAGTGGGATCAGGCAACGTGCCGCCCCCCTCCGGCGGATCAACGCCTGCCGCTGGTGGGTCGTTCAATGACGTCCTCCTCAGGAAGCTGTCTGAGCTCATCGGCAAGGCCGTGGATACAGCTATGGAGAAGAAGTTCGCAAAGATGTCAACGCCGCCGTCTGGCGCGCGACCAGATCGGACAGTTCCGCCGATGGAAACTGAGCTACTGCGCGGCCAGCGCATGGACCTGACCCCTCTTCAGGATAGAGAAGAGCATTTCTCTACTTCGGATAGCGAGAAGTCAATCCAGGTTAATCCAGGTCTGGCTGAGCAGATGCAGAGCCTGTACAAGGAGGTGCGGGAGTTCAAGAAGAAGATGACGAGCACAGGCACAGTGCCAGCGCGGCGAGGCACTCCGTTTATGGAGGAGGTCATGCGCGATGATGTACGGGCTTCATATCGCTCTCTAGGCTTTGAGTACAGCAGGACCACGGATCCGTGGGAACACCTCAGTTGCTTTGAGATAGCAGCGGCGGTTCATAAATTCTCCAATTTCGTCATGTTTCGGGTCTTCCCGATGACTTTCACCAAGTCGGCACAACACTGGTTTAGCCAGTTTCCACCTCGCTCTATTAGCAATTTTGATGAGTTCAGCTCGGCCTTCCTGCACCAGTTCACAAGCTGGAGGAAGTACCAGGAAATGCCACTGGATCTATTCAGCCTTAAGTAGAAAGAGAACGAGAGTCTGCGTGCTTATATCAACAGATTTACAACGGCGAAGCTAGAGGTGCCCTCTGCGACCGAAGAGCTGCTGGTGAATAATCTAGAGCAAAGCCATCGGAGGGGTGAGTTTTTCTAATCGCTAGTTGTAAAGCCAGCTCTGAAGTTCGGAGAGCTCTTGGGGAGAGCTGAGAAGTATATTCACCTGGAAGAGGCCTTGAAGATCAAAGACAAAGGAGAGAAGAAAAGAGAAAAGTATGACCGAGAAGACAGGGCTGCGGTAAAGAAGCCCAAGACAGACCTGTCAGGGGGGAGACCTCGTTTTGATAGATACACCCCCTGGCAACGCCACAGGGTGAAATTCTACAAGCGATAGAGAAGCACCCAGAGCTGAAATGGCCTAAGACCTATTCGCAGAAACCCAGGAAGGAAAGGTCTGACCGATTCTGCCGCTTCCATAATGAATATGGATATAATACCAACCAATTCACTCATTTGAAAGACGAACTGAAGAGAGTGATTCAGACAGGGCACCTGAAGGAATATGTTCGCATGCGGAAGGAGGAAATCAGATCTGGTCATAGTGGCTATGACCGTTCTCATCAGAGTAAGAGAGATCATGATAGGGGTCGTACTGATGGAAGACGAACCAATCAGGCCCAGGTCATTCATGGAGAAATCCAGATGATTACTGGTGGAGATCTGAGCATTCTAAGCGGACGCAGCATAGCTACGTTCGAACTGCGAGAGATCTAGTCCGGAAATCACGCAAAGTTGGGCAAATGATGTCTACCCCGAATATCTATTTCGGATCAGAGGATGGTGATGGCATTCTGGCCCCTCACATGGATGTTTAAGTTATAACGGCTACCATCGCCAATTATGACGTAAGGCGAATCTTTGTGGATACGGGAAGTTCCGCTGATATTTTGTTCTATGATTGTTTCCAAAAGTTGAAGTTGGACGTTGAGTTGGAAGAGGTTACCACCTCTTTGGTTGGGTTTGTTGGGGGAGCCTTGAAACCTTTGGGAGCGGTTAGGCTCCTCGTGACATTGGGTGAGGAGCCATACAGGGTGACCAAAATTGTGCATTTTCTGGTAGTGGATACTCCCTGTTCTTATAATGTAATGCTGGACCGGCCGTCCTTGAGCCAATTCAAGGCCGTCATATAGGTTTTTCATATGAAAATGAAATTTTCAGCGGAAGATGGAACAGGTGAGGTAAGAGGTGATCAATATGCGTCACGATAAACGTATGTTGAATGTATCAAAAGGAATAGTGAGGAGGAGAGACAGAGCAAGAGGGCTCGAGTGGAGCAACAAAGGCTAGACCTGGTTAGGAGAGAGGAAGGGTTGATGTTGGTTGAAGTAGTCCCAGAGGATGAGAGCCGAGTCCTCCGTGTAGGAATGACTCTTAGCCCCGAGGTATTGAAAGACCTGGTCGCACTATTGAGAGACAGTGCCGATGTGTTTGCCTGGTCTCCCCAAGACCTGGTGGGGATTGACCCAGAGGTGACGGAGCATCGCCTTAACATTAGCCCAGATATGAAGCCAGTTAAGCAGAAGAAATGTACTTTTGGGCCTGAGAAGGAGGCCATCATTGAGGCTGAGGTGGAGAAACTGTTAAAAGCCAAGCATATCCAGGAGATACAATTTCCGGAATGGCTCTCCAATACTGTACTGGTTCCCAAAACTCAAGAAGACTGGCGAATGTGCATTGATTTTTGTGATCTCAACCGCGCCTGCCCAAAGGACCACTACCCGCTCCCAAGGATTGACCAGCTGGTCGACTCCACTTCTGGTTGTGAACTCCTGAGCATGATGAACGCCTCACAAGGCTATCATCAGATTAGGCTCACGAAGGAGGACTGGAAGCGATTTAGCTTCATCACCCCAAAGGGAACGTACTGTTACGTGGTCATGCCATTCGGGCTAAAAAATGCAGGAGCCACATATCAGAGGTTGGTGGATAAAATGTTCAAGGAGCAGCTAGGGCAGAACATGGAGGTGTACGTGGATGACATGCTGGTCAAAAGCGTTAAGGCAGCCTCTCATGTGGAAGATCTGAAAGAAACATTCGCTACCTTGAGGAGGTACATGGTTAAAGCTAGTAAATTTTTGGGATACATGGTTACGAAAAAAGGCATTGAAGCCAATCCAGAGAAAGTGAAGGCAATTCTGGAGATGCAGGCGTCTAGAAATGTTAAACAAATGCAATGCTTGGTAGGTCACATCAATGCCTTGAGCCGATTCGTTTCGCGCTCGGCAGAGAAGAGCCTACTGTTTTTTCAAGCCTTGCATAAAAAGGCTCGGTTGGAATGGAGCAGCAAATGTGAGGACGCGTTTAGAATGCTGAAGGAACACTTGGTTAGCATGACCTTGCTCACGAAGCCTATTCAGGGAGAGCCCCTAATCTTGTACTTATCTGTGGGACAGAAGGCAGTCAGCTCTGTCTTGATCAGAGAAGAAGGCAAAACACAGAAGCCGGTTTACTATTGGAGCAAGGTCTTGCATGATGCTGAGGAGAGATATGTTGAAACAGAACAAGCAATGTTGGCTTTGGTCGGCATAACTCGCAAGCTACGTCCCTACTTCCTCTGACACAACATAATTGTGCGAACCAATCTGCCATTAAGGGCCATAATGGATAAACCAGAGGCGTCAGGAAGATTGGTCAAATGGATAATCAAGCTTAAAGAGTTTGATATTGCATTCGAGGTTAGGACAGCCATCAAAGCTCAGGCGCTGGCGGATTTCATGCAAGAAATGACCAGCTCTTTCGACGACAGGCGCGGATGGATGATTTTTACGGATGGCTCTGTTGGAAGTCAAGGCTGCGGGGAAAGAATAGTTCTGATTGACCCAGCAGGTGTAGCCACTGAGTATGCCGTACGCCTGAATTATGCTCTGTCCAATAATGCGGTTGAGTATGAGGCCCTCCTGAGAGGAGTTCAGATGGCCCGGGATCTGGGGGCAGAACGGGTTTGTGCAAAGGTGGATTCTCAGCTTGTCTGTAAAGAGATAAGCGGGGAATTTGAGACAAGGGAGGATACCATGCAGAGATATTTGGCCAAATTAAGAGAGCTAGCCAGAGATATGAAATCCATGACAGTCCTGCAAATCCCTAGAGAAGAGAATGGAAGAGCTGACTATTTAGCAAAGGTAGCTAGATCAGCTATGGATTGTTGGGAAATGGTGATTACTCTGCTGAAGGCAAACGCAGAGTTTGGGACAGAGCAGGTGTGCTCGGTGATTGAAGGAAATGACTGGAGCTCCCCCATAAAAGCATATTTATAGAAGGGAGTCTTGCCAGAAGAAAAGAAAGAATCAGCAAAGGTACGGACCAGGGCTGCCAGAATTTATTTGGTCAAGGGAGAATTATTCCGAGGAGGGTTTGGATAGACTCTATTAAGATTCCTGAGCAGGGGAGAAGGAGCCTTGGTCCTTAGAGAAATTCACGAGGGATGTTGTGGTAACCACATGTGCGCCAGAGCTCTCTCAAGTAAGATCTTGCGAGCGGGGTATTTCTGGCCACATTTGCGAAAGGAGGTAGAAGATTTTGTGCGTACTTATGAGAAGTGCCAGAAGAACTCATCGTTGATACACAAGCCCGCGGAAGAGCTCATGACGATTAGCTCTCCTTGTCCGTTTTCCAAGTGGGGAATCGATTTGGTCGGCCCCTTTCCCATGACCCCCGCCCAAAAGAAGTTTGTGATAGTGGCAATTGATTATTTTAGCAAATGGGTGGAAGCCGAGGCCTTGGCAAAAATCACCGAGGAGGCGGTCATGAAGTTCTTATGGAAAAAGTGTTGTGTGCAGATTTGGCGTCCCCAGAATCCTTGTCTCAGATAATGGCACCCAGTTCATGGGTGCCGAAATTATAACTTCGTGCGCAAAGATGAAAATTGACCAGCACTTCACATCTGTCTACCATCCCCAGGCTAACGATCAAGTAGAGGTCACCAATCACATATTAGTGCAGGGGATCAAAACACATTTAGAGAGAGCTGGGGGCAGATGGGTGGATGAGCTGAATTCAATTCTATGGGCATACAGAACTAATCCCAAGGAAAGCACAGGGGAAACGCCTTTCAGCTTAGTTTATGGCATGGATGTTTTTGTGCCTGCTGAGATATGCATGGAAACTCATCGAGTTCAGAATTTTGTTGAAGAACAGAATGAGCTCTTAATCCAGGATGCTCTGGACTTGATTGAGGAGAAAAGGGATCGAGCTGCTGCCAGAATGGTGCATATCAAATGAAGAATAAAAGCGACATACGATAAGTCTGTGGTCAAGAGGCAGTTCCAGGTGGGAGACCTAGTCCTGAGAAGAGCTGATATAGGAAAGGCGAAGCGAAAAATGGATGCCGCATGTCAAGGGCCGCTCCGAGTCATCCAAATCTTAGCAGGAGGCGCTTATAAATTGGAAGAGCTGGATGTGAGCGAGATCCCCCGTGTTTGGAATATTTCTAATTTACGAAAATTTTATGCATAATTGTAATTTCTTGATGATTATTTGCCTTATTGAATAGAATTGCAGGTTTATTCTCGTTCACCAGTTTAAGTACGTGTTCATGATTAGGCCAGGATTGGCTAAGGGCGGATACCCTCGATTTTGCCTGACTTGATTGTCAGTTTAAGCCAGGATTGGCTAAGGGCGGATGCCCTCGATTTTGCCTGACCTGATTGTCAGTTTAAGTCAGGATTGGCTAAGGGCGGATGCCCTCGATTTTGCCTGACCTGATTGTCGGTTTAAGCTAGGATTGGCTAAGGGCGGATGCCATCGATTTTGCCTGACCCGATTTTCAGTTTAAGCTAGGATTGGCTAAGGGCGGATGCCCTCGATTTCGCCTGACCCGACTGTCAGTATAGGCTAGGATTGACTAAGGGCGGATGCTCTCAATTTCCTGACCTGATTGTCAGTTTAAGCCATGATTGGCTAAGGGCGGATGCCCTCAATTTCCTGACCTGATTGTCAATATAAGACAGGATTGGCTAAGGGCGGATGCCCTTGATTTCCTGACCTGATTGTCAGTTTAAGCTAGGATTAGCTAAGGGCGGATGCCCCAAGCTTCCTGACCTGACTGACAACTCAAATTAGTCCTATTTAAAAAACAGACGCTTGTACCAGGGTTTCATTAAGTTAAGGGCGAATTATTTCATTAAGTTCTGGGAAATACGAAACACAAGTGGCCTACACCTTCTACGAGGGTTGGCAGTTTTGATTACAAAATGCAGGAAATAAAAACGAAAACACAAAAGGTCATCCTTGAACAGATCTCCGATCCGCAGCCAGAACCCGGCGAACACGCCAAAGCTCGCGCTCTGTCTCGAGATAGCGCTGACGATATTTATCAGCGCGCTCAGAGAGAGCATGCTCTTCGTCGACGGCGATAGTCAATCGGCTCATGGACTCCGCCAAATCAGCTTTTTCTTCTTGCAGTTGGCGATTCAGTTTACGAATCTCAACCCATTCTCGCTTGTAATGGCGCTTCTTCTGTCTCTTCCTTTCCAGAAGACGATGGAAATAGTTGATTTTTTCTCGGAGCAAGTCAATTTTATCGGAGAGTTTGAAATTCTCAACAACTAGAGAGATATTCTTTCTTTTCACAGCGTTGAGTTCTTGAAGAAGAGGAGAAGATGCCATTGCAGAAAGTTGAGGGAGAAATGAAGCGTACATGCATATATTTAAAGCAAGAGAAGGCACGTGCTAGAGAATAAAAGGTACTAGGGTTTCCAGGAATTAAGGAAACCCTAGAATACCAAAGGTTGCTACGAGACAAAAGTACTCATTATCAATCAAAATATATCCAGTACAAGAGTTCGGATAAACAATAAAAGAGATCGACCACACATGCCAAAACTACACATCTGTTGAAAAACAAAAGCAAGGAAAAAAGCAGAGACAAGGCAATCTGGGCATCCTGAGCTACAACTCGAGGTCAGTTGCTGCCAGGTCTTCCTCATGCCTGATCCTCGGCCTGGGAAACCTCAGCAAAATACTTCGCGAACTGAGCGGACTCTTGCAGATCACCCAAGTTGGCAAAGGTTGGAGAGTTTGACACCACAATTGCCAACGATTGTTCCGGGGTGGGAGAGGAAAATGAGGAGGAAGGGCAGAAGGTTTGGCGGATATGATCAGCAAAGGCCGCAGCATCCAGCAGGTGAAGACGGTCGTCCTCAGCAACATGAGAAAAGGAGGTGGGCTCGGGAGCGCCTGTGATGGGGGCAAAACGGTCAAAGGGCAAAGTGGGGTTTTCAGCTACCCACTTGGCATGGTCATCCAGACCTAGACTGAAGAAGACCTCGACCTCAGGAACTAGGAGGTCGTATAACTCGACTGACCCCAGAAAGGCTCAGGGTCAGACATTTTCTCCACAACACGGCGATCAGCTGTGGAAGCTAGCCCCATCATGAACTGCTTGGCCACCTCCCTAGGGCAGTTCATAACAGATCTATTGAAGAGAGCCTGATTGGGCTAAGGAGGAACCTGGGGGAACGCTTTAGGGATGACTTGAGGCTCAGTTCGCCTCCGTTTCTGCGTCTGTAGTTGCTGCTCCTCCTCAGACTCTCTGAGGACAGGACTGTCGGGGTTGGAGCTGCCGGCTCAGGATCAGTTCCCCTCGCCAGCTCCGGATTCCTCCTCACTGTCCCAGGAGGAATGGCATTGGATGGAGCTGCCCGGGCTTGCTCTGGAGGCTGGCTTTGGAGGGGTGCTGCTAGGGTAACCTCCTCTGAAGTCGGAGAAGCCCTGGAGGGCTCTCCCAGAGGGCTTTTCTGAGCCCCTCCCGCAGCCTTCTTTGCCCTGGCGTTTAGACGTGCTTTCAACATATTTGCTAAAAAAATTTAATAATAATTGGAGTTATAAATAATAAATAACGACCACTGAAGAAAAGGGGTGAACAGTTAGTGCGGGAGTATACCAATGTGAGGGGGCAGAGGTCCGCTCTGTTGTTGAATGATAAAAAAGGATAAAAGGTCGGGTTTAAGGATTGAAGATATGTCCAGAGGTATCGCGTTAAGGGTGTTGATTTTCTTGGCTATGTGTGGTGGTCTCTCGCCATGGGATAATGGTGTTTGTGGAGGTAACATGTTAATAGGGGCAGTAGAGAAGCCCCAATCTCCGGAGCACTGAACATAAAAGAACTTCTTCCGTCAGACCTTGTGAGAAGTAGGAAGACCTGTCAAAAAATAGACATCTGGCCTGGCAAAAAGATAGAAAAATCCAGAGGCGCTCTTGGCTAAGAACAGAGAGTAAAAGAGTTGGGCCGTGGGAGTTATCCTAGAGTATTGGGCTGCTAAATGAAAACCCGCCATCACCCGGAAGGCGTTGGGTAAAAATTGGTGCACCGGAATCTGGTACATCCGGGAAATGGCTAGAATGAAGGGATGAATGGGGAGACTCAGGCCGGCGTGGAACTAGTCCGCGTAGAAGGTTAAATGATGAGGGGGAGGCGACGAAGCCCTCTTATCTGGCGCCGGACTAGTGAACGTAAAATCGTCGGAGATGTTAAAAGTGGCGCATATATTTCTGAGGGTTTGGTTACTAACTATGGAGGCTATGTTGTCAAGAGGGAGATTTGGGGGAGCCACCGGAGGTCTCTCCTGAAGAACCACCGGAGGTCTCTCCAGAAGAGCCGCCGGAAGTGACTCTGAGGACGATATATGTGCGGTGGAGGTGGAATTCGCCGGCGCCGCCGCCGAAACTCTCCCGGGAGAACCAGAGTGAGAAGAGGAATTGGAAGAAAGTACCTGGTTTACGGAATAATCGGAGAAGCTGGATGAGGAAAATTCGAAATGAAGAAACTCGCCGGAATGCTAGAGAGAAAAAGGGGGAGAATCCAAGAAGTTGTGAAAATAGAATTTGAAAAGTGAATGAAAAAAGGAACGTGGAAGGATAAAAAGGCAAATGGATGAATTTGAAAAACGGGAATCGAGAAAGGCGGGATTCGATGGGATCCCCGCATTTAATATGGACAATACCCTAGGTAATGAGCTGGAGCGCCAATAGTCCTAGGGTAGGACAAGCGCCACCAACCTCAGAATTTGAGAAGACGTGGGGGAATAGAGACCGTTTGGGAATGTGGGACGACACCACTAATGCCAATAATTAGGCCTGATTGTCAGGCAGATTTCTCGGGATTCACACTGGTACGAGAAGCACTAAAGGGAGTGGGGCCATCCTGTACTGAGATAGCAATAAGGCTATTACAGCTCTACCCTCACTAAGCTGGGGGGAGGAGTTGATGGGCCATGCGTGTGTCAGACCTGGTGTGGGTAGACCTGATTTGAAAAATTTCTATATAAGCACGGTTAGACCAGAGTGACCCATGATTTCGGCCAGATCTTCTTCTCAAGGCTATATCTGACCTCCTCCTTGAGGAAAATCATGTTGAGCTGATTTCTGGAGGTGACCCTTGGGAGTCATTAGAAGATTAATTCAGGATGGTTCAGAACTGGAAACCTAGCCTGGTATAGCAGAAAGGAGGTAAGGACAGCTTGGTTTTAAAGAAAGGACTGATTGGGCTCTCTTAGAGATAGAGCTGGTAAAGATAGACACGGCTTGAGAATTTTCTGGACCTGGTAGACATTTCCCGAAAAATAACCCCTGGAAAAGTGTCAATGTGGGATTGGCTTCAGGACTGCCGATAGAAAAGGAGAACAGGATCAGGACATATCTGACTCTCTGATCTACACCAAGGAAACAAGTGGGACCACTTGTCAGTAGTTATTTCTTAACGACCCATGATACGCGGTCTTTGTTTTCGAGATCTCGGAAGGGGTCCCCCACCAAGGAAAGCTATAAATATCTCAGCCTCAAGGCTGAGAGAGGTATGTCATTCTTTGTGCATTCCTACTTTGCTTGCTAAGAGAAACCTCATACGCTTTACTGACTTAAGAATCGGAGAGGTTTCCACCGAAAAACCACCAGTGGTCCTTTCTAACGTGTTTTTGTGTGCAGATCAAAAGAGTGTTCAAGGTTCCAGGTGTTGTTCTTGACGTTGGTCATATTTTGGGTCGAAACAATATTGAAGAAGAAAGACCGGAGGAGAGTATATAAATGTACCGATGTTTTGCTTGTAATTTTTATGTTTTTCTTCGTATTTTTAGATAGATTTTTATACTGATTTTAGTAGTTTTGAGTCATTTTTCGTTAGGTTTTTAGGTTGTTTCTCTTGTTTTATTGTTTTTCGTGTTCTTGCTACTTTTATATTTAATTTGGTTGAATGGGTTCAATTACCTTGAGGTTTGGTGAAATTCTTGGATTTTTATGTTCAAAATTCCTATTTTATAGTCCAAGGCATGAAGGATAAAAATTCAAGCCAAGAGAGGCTCAAAATGCCCAAACATTCTGGAATGGTGGCCGTGGCTCGCCGAAGCTCGCCAAAACTCGCGCTTGCGCGCGCCCGCTCGCGCCTGCGCGTGCCATCCCGCCTGCACACGCCCGGCATCTCCCGACAGCACTCGCACGCTCCCGCGCGCGCCTGTGCGCGGCCTCTTGCCACATCTCGCGCGCCTGCGCGCAACCTCTCGCCAGCGCTCGCCACCCTCGCCAGCACTCGCCCATCGTCGCCTACCAGCGCCAACCCGCGCGCCAACCTGCGCCCAGCAGCGCCCAGGCTCGGCCATGGCCGAGCCATGGTCGAGCCATCTCGAGCCATATCGAGCCAAAATGTGCCAAAAAGCTAGACAAGGGTCTAGGAAGGTGCCTACGGGTCAAACTTGGTCAAAATCGAGATTTTCAAGCCTCTAAGGTTATTTTGGCCCATTTAAACCCAATTAAATGTAATATAAATAGGAGACTTCTTTGATTTTTGTAAAAAAAAACACCTCTCATTTTCTCCCAACCCAAGCATGGGTTTGGGATTAAAAATTATCTCTCTAGTTTTTAAGATCTAATTTCTCTCTCTTAGGTTTTAGATGCAATTTCAAGCTTTCATGTAATTTCCTTTTCTAGATTAGATTTAATTTCATGCTTGGCCTTGGGTTTGTAAGCCTAAGAAGAATCCAAATGCTCATTTGGATTGTTACTTTTGATGCAATTTCATTCAAGCTTTGTTTCATTTCTTAATTCAAGTAAGTTTCCTTTAATTTCATGTTTTATGCTTTATTTCTATGCTTTGTTCTTCATTTTCATGCTTGTTCTTCATGTTATGCCTTTTGTCTTAGCACCTTGAATTCATGATGAAACATATGAATTGGCTATGGAATCTAGATGAGTGACACATCTAGATCATAGATCGACTCTTGGATCGTCTTGTTTTTGAGATTTTGCTATGCTTTATTTGCAATTTTATTTTTATGCATAGTTTTAGGTTTAATCTTAGATCTACTCTTTATTGCTTGTTATTTTCTTTAAAGTTTTGAACTTTCTTGCTAATTTCCATTGCTCTTTACATCCATGCTTTCAATTTTTGTTAATTTGCTTTATTTGAGTTTTTATGCATTGTTGTACCTTGTGCTTGCATGCTTGTACTCGGTGAAACATTGCATTTTCTTGCTTATTTTCATTATTGCTTTGCATTTTCAATTAAGGCACACGACCGAGGCATCCTACCAACTTGTCATTTCAATTTCTAGCTTATTTAGCTACTTTAATTGCTTTATTTTCATTTTTCCTTTATTTTTCCAAGCTTGAAACACATAGATCCTTCAATCGAATCGAATTCCGATAATACCGAGCCAAGAACCCGTTGATTTATTTCAACACCATGAAAACTATGAAAACAACCGACAGTTTACCATCCCATGAGTACTTTCCAGAAAATATATGTTACCCAAAGGTGCACTTTCTTCAAATGTATTCCAAACCCTCAACAGTCTAGGATTAAATGATGCTGGGAAGTTGCTAGAACATTTAAATGTTAAAGAACGGACAAGTGTCCCATGGGATGACAATGAACGAATGACTTTAGGATTTGTGCCTTCATGAACAACAATACGGCATTGCGTATTTAGGTTTTGTGGATTGTTAAGATTATGGTTTCTTGCGACACAAAGAAACTTGTATTTTTGAGCTTCTCTGACACATACGTCCACCAAGAGGTCATGGACTTTGCATTTAACTGTTTCTCCACTGTATCCCCTCTTGTTAGCTAAAACAAGGTTTCTGCCAAGAAGGTCATTGAAGTAATCTTTGGCAACTAATTCCAAGCATTTACCACTGATTGGTTTAAGGAATCCTTCGGCAACCCAAAGGCTCATGAGATTGGGGACATCGATCACCCAATCCTCTGGATACACTCCCATATAGAGAAACATGGCTTTAAATGAACTATCAATTATTTATTACTCAAATGTAATATTTTTAAGCACCGTTCAGCATCCTCTGAATTCACTATTGAATTCAAATTTCCAACAATGTACAACCAATATTATCATGTTCATTTCGACTTCGCTAGGAGTCCTCCAACCACAAGAATTGGCAAAGGAAGGCCTTTGAAATTTTCTACAATCTTCTTTTCGATGTCTTCTAATTCCCGAGGGCAACTTTCTTCTCCAAACACACTTTACAAAATAGGTTCCAAATTTTACCCCTATCTAGAAACTCATATCAAGACTACCATAATAGCCACCTACTTGAGAAGCCAAGTTTGAAAGCCTAGTTGTAAACATTATTGCACTTCCATCATTTCTATTTGTAAATAAGGTTTTCACCCTATCCCATGACTCAATACTCCATATCTCATCCAACACAATCAAGTATCTCCTACTAAATAAACTCTTATGTAATTTGTCTCCTAATTCATCTTCACTCATTTGGCTCAAACTTTACCCACTGTCTGTTGTTTTCAGACAAAGAAAGACTTCTAAAAGAATTCCTTTGGAGTTATATTTTTGAGAAATCATAGCCCGACCACAGAAATAAAAGTATTGAACAATTACCAAATTTACATAAGTATTTCTAGCAAGTTTAGTCTTACCGATGCCACCTATGCCAACAATTGAGATGATTTGGCGATTTGGTTGATGCCTAGTCAGCTTATCCATGACTGCAACTATGACATAGTCTAAACCCACTGTGGTGTCCTGGCCCGCAGAAGAGTGAGATCTTCGTAATGAGTAATTATTGTGCAGCAGCTGATCATTATCATCATGGTCACCCTTGATTCCTATTTTCATTGCAAAACTCACCGTGTCTCTCTGGATCAAATCCAAGTCTTGTATTACATTATGTAGGACATCATAAAAGTCAACAGAACTGATAGTTTTTCCACGGTCCTTAATACTTGGTTCAATTTGGTCGACAATATGAGATTTGATTACATCCGCAGCCGCATAAGCTGCATCAGTAATACGGACCTCCAAGCTATCGTCATCAATGGAATGAGTTTCAAGAAATAGTTGCAAGAAAGTAATATTTTGAGTGAGGGATTGAGTTTGTTCCATGTCAAAAGAAATAGGAGGGCGGGGATTATTTTGTATCATTTCGATAATATGCATAACAGAAACTAGAGTTGCATAAGCCGCCATCAATCTCTCTGTTTGTATTTTTTTTCATAGAATTTTTTTTCAGAGAATGGTGGTGAAGAAGATCTTGATATAATATCTATGATAAATTATTGGAGGTTTCTACTGTTGTGAACAAGACAGAAAATTTGAAGGAAGAAGAAGTAAATGGGACGAACCCTAATTCTGAAATGGAGGGTTCAACTGGATTTGGGAAAGTGGATCATTAGGGAGCCGGTCAACATGATGCAATGCCAGGAGCTAATAGAGAAATGACACGTGGCAAAGGAGATAGCTTGGACGCTGGACAGGTGGACGGATGTTAAGAAAGAGAGGGCCAGTTCCATCATTTAATATTATTGCTTATTAAGTAGTGTGTTTGTCAATTATGGTGGCCAATTAGATATTGGCAAACACTCGAATGTGGTAGCTATACGGATCTTTTAACTGTGTGACGGATTCTGACCCACCTTCAATCCAGATCCTACCCATATGAATCGGGATCATATAAAAACAAAAACTAACCGTACAAAACAAAATACAAAAATAAATTTGAGAATTTAGGGTTTGGGTTTGGGTTTCTCACTAGAAAATGTATCGCCTTCTCTTGCCAGATTCGCTCGTCTTTGCCTGTGAATACCATTGTATTCTGCATAAAATCCTCGCCGAATTCATCCAAAAATTCTCTGAGCCGATTTCTGCAAAAAGAATCCATTTCGTCGCGATTTTTGACTCGTCTCGCCGGAGAACTAAAGGATTCTGGCCTCAAGCACCGCACCGCTACTCTCAATCGAAATTGTGACATTCTCGAAGGTGCGCTCTTGCTTTTTTCTGAGTTTAACAATTGTAATTTTTAGTGTTTTATTGCTTGCTTGGTTTATTGCATTAGCATATAATTGATGTTTTATTAGCAAAATTGATATTTCATTAGCATATAATTCATGTTACTTGAGGTTTATGCATTTTTGCTATGATAGTTCATGTTACTTGAGGTTTCTGCATTTTTCCTATGCTAATTCATGTTACTTGAGGTTTTTTGCATTTTTTCTTTGATAATTCATGTTCCTTTTTATTTTTGCTATGATTTCTACGATTAAGTTTCTATGATTTTCTATGATTTCTGGTTGTATTAAGTTTTTTTCTTTTTTTTGCCTTTATTTTTGCAAATTATTTTTACGATTTTGCTATATTAGAGTATTGGTCTCCAGTTCATCATTATTCTTGTTCATTCTAGTTGGTAGTAGCTTATCCTTGCCTGTTGGTCAGTAAATTTATATTGATACTTACCTGTGTGTATTTGTTTGTCAGATGGGACAGAAGCATGTCGTGAGGAAAAGGAAGCACGAGCCAGTGAAAGATCAGGTGAAGGATCAATCACAGAAGAAAATGCAAAAAAAAAAAAAGATGACAGAAGAAACCCCCAGAGTAGTTAAAGCTGCAATTCAAGCAACTGAGCCGTTAAAGAATCTAAAACTACTTGTGACGGGTCCGAAAAGAGAAAGGGTAATAAAAGTTACAAGTGACGAAGCTACAAACGAAGTTGAACCTGAATCTTAAGAAGCTGAACCTGCAACTCAAGTAGATGAGGCAATGGAGAATCAGAATAGAGTGGAGAAGGGTAAAAAAAGAAAAATGGTAAATAAAAGTTTCAACAAAGAATATGCAAGAAATATTGAACCGGCCATTGAAGAAGGTGAACCTCCAATCGGAGAAACTGAACCTGTAATTGAAGAAGTCGAAGTTGCAACTGAAGAAGATGAGCCAGTGAAGAATCATAATCGCCCGATGAAGGGTGAAAAAAGAAAAACACTGCGAAAAAAGGATCTAATTCAAGAAACTTCAAAAGAAGCTGAACATGCAATCGAAGAACCTGAGATGGTGATGAATCAAAAGCAACCGGAGGTGTGTGCGAAAAAGAAAAAAAAAAAAAAAGCAACAGCTGAAGAAACTGCAGAAATTGCCAAATCAGCAATCGAAGAAACTCCGTCTGTTGAGGGAGTTAAGGAATCTAGGAAAAAGAAACAAGTGAAGAAACTGAAGTCGCAAAGTACAACAACGAAGGATCAAGCTGTAGTTTTAAAGGGAGTGAAGAAAAACGTGAAAAAGGTATGTGACATTGACTATCCTCAAATCACGTCTTCTAAGTTAGCCAATCGATCAAAAAAGGTTCAAAAAGAGTCCGATCGAGATTTTTTTTTTTTTGGTGATGTATTATTATTCTATATTTTCTTATCAATTTTATATATTATAAAAAATAAATAATTGACAAAAACTTATTTTGCTCTCCCTCGTCTTTTTTTTTTATTTTCCGTTAATCTAATTAACAAATTCTTTAATCAATAAAAGAGTAATATAAATTATTTATAAATATAACAAAATAAGATAAATATTAAAAATATATGATAAATACAAAAATTTCAAAAATAATTTATAAGAGATTTTCTCATTTACATTTTTATATACATTTTATTATTTTTTAGGACTCATTTTATATTTTTACATTTGTATCCGAGTTTATTAACCTTTTATTAATTAAGATTTTAATAATAAGATATATAAATTATTATATTAATTTTTTAAGATTTATTTTATATTTATATATTTAGAAAATGAAGGTAAAACAGATTTTTGTCATCAATTTAATATTTAAAGAAAAAATACGAAATAATATATAATCCTGCCACGTCAAAAAAAGAATTCGACCAAGTTTTTTTGATTAATTGGTTAAGTTAGCAGATATGATTTGATGATGGTTAATTACACGTAACTTTATTGAATGTGATCAATACAATGGACCAAAATGAAAAAAATTCTCATTTTTTTATTTTCTGTTTAATATTTAAAATTAAAAAAAAATGATAAGAATTTATTGAATCACGTCACGTTAGCAAAAAAGTCCGATAGAGTATTTTTTGAAACTTTTTTATTGAATTGGACAAAATTTTGAGCAAATTGATTTTGGAATTAAACCAAACCTCTTATTGGTTAACGTGTGGAGATGATATGTTACGCAAATTGCTTTCCTTATATTGGTACTAGATTAGTTGTTGATTTGTTTTGCGCATCACCAAATATTGGAGTCATTATAACGTAGATTTTGTCTATTTATATGTTATCCTCGTTTTTTTTTTCTTATAAATTACCCCTATGTTTTGCCAGATATCGTAAAGAAAAAAAAAAAAGGCAAATCTATTGGCAAAAATGGAGAATAAATTTATCAACCTCTTTTTGATTCTCACTCTCTTGCTCTCATTAGCACATGTCTCTGATTCATCAACGCCCGTAACCTCCCTCCAAGTAAGCTTCTAAATACTAGGAAAATTTGTTCCTAACTTCATGATAAAGAAATATACTAAGAACAATTTATATAAAGATTTAAACTAACAAAGATTTTTGGGATTGTCTCTCTTTGTTCAATTTTTATATACGAATGTATTCATCTTTGATTTTCTTTTTTTTCCAGCGTACAAAGTTTTAGAAAGAAATTGAGTGGCTTAACTTATAATCCAAAATAATTGCATGCGTTACGATATATGGTTGATTAGCTTTTAAAGTTCCCGATTTAAGTTTATTAATTAAAATGTCTCATTGAAACGCACATTACGTCAGGGGCATAGCCAGACGCCGAACTTCCCTTTGGTTGAATTAAAAGAAGAAAAACGTTTATAAACACCGAGTCAAGTATACAAAAAAAAAAACATATAATTTCGTGTCAAGAAAATGAAAAACAAATCCCCTATTACAAGATTTTTTCCTCTTAAACAAAACATATGGTATTTTTTTTTTTTTTGTTTTTTTTTGTGTTTATTCTAATTTGGGTTGTGTCGGTATTAGGCACGCCTTCTAATTGAGCGCTTGATTACATTTATGTATAAGGCTAAAACGCGAAAATATAATAGTTTTGGAATCAAATTGTGTTTTTAGGTGTATTGGTGGCGGATTGTGTATTTAGGTGAAATCGCACCATGGGAGTGTGAATCTTTAATTCTTATTTTTATTTTATATGGAATCGCATATCGAGTGTGCGATTTCTTAAAAAACATTTAAAATAGGAATCGCACAACAAGTGTGCGATTTTATTTTATTTTATTTTATTTTTAAAAATTAAGAATTGCACTTTCGTCATGCGAATTCAAATATTAAAAATAAAAATTAAATGAAATTCGCTCTTTCATAATGCGAATTCAAATATAAAAAGAAATTAAAAATCGCAGTTCCAATGTGCGAATTCAAGGAATTAAAAAAAACAAAGTTGAATTCGCAATATGAAATTGCGAAATTGAATATTAAAAAAGATTGAATTCGCACATTGGAATTGCGAATTTGAATATTTAAAAAAAATGGTAAAATGGAATTCCCAATTTCAAAGTGCGAATTTGAATATAAATATTGTAGTATGTAAATATGTACACACACGTCTTGGTTACATTTATGTCTTGATTACATTAATGTACAAACATTGTAGTATGTAAAACACACACGTATCTAATCTTATTGAAATATGATACGGAAGTTTAAAATATTTTTCTGTTACTTTTGTTCATTTTTGTCTTTTTGTTTATTTAGGCTGCATTGGTGGAGAGAAAGGGATCCGGGGATACAAGATGTGAAGGAAATGAGAAGGAAAAGTGTTCGATGCGTATTACTTTGGCTGCAGAGATCGATTACAATGACCCATCAACAAGCCCACCAATAACTAACCCACCAATTCAGAACAAAAACCACAATATTGAAGTTCAAGCCCACCAATAACTAACCCACCAATTCAGAACAAAAACCACAATATTGAAGTTCAAGAACTTGGGAATAAGAAGGAAAAGATAAATTTTGAGACACGAAATTTAAATTAGCTAAATCATGTACACAACTATAAGATTGTGGAAGGCTAAAATGGACATATAGTCCATTAATTTTTGTAGGCAATATAGATCCAATAAATAAAGTATGTGACACATTTAGTGTACTAATTAAACTTTTTTATCACATATTTAATTCGAATTTTGTTTGAAATTTAAATTGTCGACATAAAATTACAAATCCACATTGTGTATTATTGACAGAAATTCGACGATCAATGTCACTTGAATGATTACTTGGTAAATTAAAGTATTAAATAATAATAATATTAATATTAATAATATTAATAACAATTCATACCACCACCACAGGCTGCTGCCGCCGATTGCCTCGTCGCCACCAACTTTTCCGACAACTGGTCACTGTAAAATATTTTGTATTTTTTTTTTTTTTCTTTTGCCCAAGTTTTTTCAAAACATAAAGTAAGGAATTTTTATATAAAGAAAAATGTCTTACTTAATTGAAAGAATTTCATATTTAATACATTAAATTTCAAACAATTTAAAAAAATACTTGATATCAAAATATTTTTATGTATTTCTTTTTTAATACAAAATAATAAAGAAGTCTTACTTGATTGCACAAATATAATTATGTATATATAATGTAAATAACAAAAATGACTCTTGCATGTTGATTAGAGATTTTGTTTTTGTTGGGGGAATATTACTTGATATGAATATTAAGCAATTTCATACTTAATAGTAAAAATATATATATTTTTGTTCGAAAAAAATTACAAAACTAATAATAATTAAAAACAAATTGTGATAGCAAAATTTATTACTTATGTTTACAAACAAGTTGGACCAAAACAAAATATCGCTAGAAAAGTTGGCGGTGGCGGCCTGTGGTGGTGATGAGAATTATTATTATTATTATTATTATTATTATTATTATTATTAAGTCAGCGTACATGTTATATTGACCAGCAAATTCTAGTCGAAATCCCAAATTGGAGTGTCACGTTGATTCGAACATTCCGTACCTACACAAGTTTAATAAGTTCACTCGCAAGAGTACGAGTTCGATTGTAGGTTGACAAGTTGAATCGAGCTGAATCTCTCGAGAAAAATTAATCGAAGGCTCTCTTTGTGTGTTTTCACGAATAAGAAAATAACGAAAAAGTATATCTAACACTGGATTCAAGACAATGATTTAAACGAAGATCAATGAAACCAAAAATTTTGAAATGATTTAAGAAAACTGGGGTCTAGTGTTGTAGAATAATCTCCACGATCTATTGGCATTTCATCGAACACTTAGCCTACGAGCTAGGGTTGTAAATCCCAACTTATAAATTAAGCACCAAATAATCCCAATTCATGGTTCTAAAGTATTCTAGTCTCTAAACCCGTGAATTTTAACCAACAATCATCAAGTAATCCATCTGATGGGCTGGGATTGTGTCAGACCTGGTGTAGGTAGACCTGATTTGACTAAATTGCCAGATAAGCGCGGTTAGACCTGCGAGACTAATGATCCCGGTTAGACCTTCCCCTTTGGGCAAGATCTGACCTCTTCCCTGAGGAAAATTACCTTGAACAGGTTTTTAAGGGTCAGGGCTGTAAATTTGGCCCGGCATACTCAATAGGAAACAAGGTCAGGTTGGTCCCAGAGAACACTTATCGGGCTCTCTTAGAGACAGAACTGGTAAAGATAGCCACGATTGAGGGAATTTTCCTGACCTGGTGGAGATATCTTGGAAGATAACCTATGGAAAGTGTCTATGTGAGATGGATATCAGAGTTGCCGATTGGAAAGAGAACAAGATCAGTACAGATCTGGCTCTCTGATGTCCACCAAGTGAACAAGTGGGACCACTTGTCAGTAGCTGTTGCTTAACAGACCATGATGCGCGGCCTTTGTTTCCGAGATCCCGGAAGGGGTCCCCCACCAAGGAAAGCTATAAATATCTCAGGCCCAAGGCTGAGAGGGGTATGTCATTCTTTGTGCATTCCTTCTTTATTTGCTAAGAGAAACCTCATACGCTTTACTGACTTAAGCATCGGAGAGGTTTCCACCGGAAAACCACCGGTGGTCCTTTCTAACGTGTTTTTGTGTGCAGTGCTAAAGGGTGTTTCAAGGTTCCAGGCGTTGTCCTTGATGCTGGTCAAATTTTGGGTCGAAACACCATCAACAAAAACTCAAAACAACCAAGCACCATGAAAGGCTTAAAGAAGCATCAATGGGGGGTTTTAAAGATTTATTATTCTAATAAGAATTTCTAATAAGCACATAATTAAAAAGTATGAGAAACTAAGTAACACAACTACGAATACGAATTAAGTGCATCACAAACGCAGTAAAAGTTCATAATCTAAGCAATTAAGTAATCAAACTAGTAAAGCAAAGGAAATTGAAAACTTACTAATTAATGGAGAAGAGTAACATCGTCTAAATGCGAAATTAAGCTAAGATCTACCAAATAACTAAGCTAAGATCAACTAAAGCTAAGAAACTAGAGTTTGAAATGGAGAAGTAGAAGAAAACAAAGAACACTCTTGGGTTGTCAATCCAAGAGGTTCGAGAAAAGATAGAGGAGAATTCTGGGCGCTGCTTCTGGCTGCTGGGAGCTTCTCCTTTTAAAGGCACAGATATGGGCCTTTTCATTTTATGGGCCGAGGGCTCTAAATTCCCCAAATTGGGCTGGCACTGGGTAACACAGTGTAGACAGCATACCCAATGTCAGCGGTAATTTATCAAATCGATGCCCAATCTCGTTAAAACTCCACTCGTGGGCCCACACTTGTCCATCTTAATACCAAGATACCTCAAAATACCTGAAATAAACATAAAACACAGTAAAATTAGCCGGAGATACATAAATATGAAAATATGCTCAATCTATCCAACTTATACCAAAACTAATAACAAATCTAACTAAAAAAATAACCAAATATATAAAAAAAATAAAGACAAATTCATGTGAATCAACTACCCCACGCTTTATTGGTTTGTTCATCCTCGAACAAACGATAATTTCAAAGAATAACCAGTATAAAAATAAGCTCAGACAAAGAGTCATGTCGTGCTACATAGATAATTTTTAAAATATAGATAATTGAAACGCAAACTCAAATGCTAGACCCTTATTACATTGTTGCTCCAAAAACAAAATCATGCATCCTCACAAAGGGTAATATATATGTGTACGCTCAAAAGCACTCGAGTTTTTTTTTATGGGGATGTGTATACGCTCAAATCATAAAAATACATGCAAAATAAACAAGTACTGAAAATAAAAAACTTCCCCATTGCATAAGTGTGTGTAACTAACAAAGAATCGGAAAAGGTCTTTTCGGGTTGTAATGTAGGCTCATTAGATGGGTATGGAATATATAAGTCGTGTGGCTAACTCACGATCTAACATGATCAATAACTCACCAAACTATTCTAATCACGAAGAAATGTGCTTCACTTTGTACAAATAAACCTCACTTAACTCTCATAACATAGCCTTTATACTTAGACTATTTCTCAACTCGAAACCCATAACCGACTTCTGAAAAATTACTTAAATAATTGAGAATCTTATGATACGCTTCTTCTTTCAAACTCAACTCTTGCCTCTTAAAGAAGCATAGGCAACAACTCAACAAGATTCACCATCCTCTTTATTCATCATTTTTTTTATATTTTTTTTAAGGATGGTGATCCTTAACACTTATTACAAACTTTTCATAAACCCTTGATCATAATTCCAAAACTCAAATTATCAACAAAAATAACTAACTCTTACCCCACGGTATTAATGATGTGGGAGTTAACTCGTAAACACTCATGGCTATAGATTATTTGGCTATGAGGGGCTCATTCAGAATTTATAATGGCTAATATATCTGGATATGGCCGGAATAAAGGTAATTTATGTGCCCAATCGTCATATTCAAAGCCAACTACACACTGCGATTTCAAAAAGATCTCAAAACAGAACTCACTCAAGTACATGCAAAGATGATAAACACTAAGGCTACTCACATGCTTTTGCATGAAGAGATTTGAATTGACGCTGCGTTTAAGGTTTTGCGAAATCATTTGCGTCCAAGTACCATTTTACAATATATATATAAATAATAATTTTGAAATTTTTATGCACTTATACACGCTCAAAGACAAGAACCTCAAATCACACATAGTAACCTTTTACAAGATAAACCAGACAAATACAAATAAGCGTGGGAATATTAATCAATCACGTTAAAAAACAAAACCACGAATTCAAATTGCACAGAATGTAAATCACTACTCAACTACCCTCCCCATCTCAAAAAATTCGGAAATCTCCGAATTGCCATAAATACGTATAAAAATCAAATCAAAAGAGGAGGGAGTAAGAAAAACGTCTCTGACGACTAAATAGTCGAGTTGCTCCAAATAGCACTGTGCAATCATCACATCATCACATATCGCGTGATTTAGAGTGTATTAAATAATGACCTTATCAAGGTGGGTCTCCAAAGGATCTCATCCAAAATTGTCTTTCAAACGGGTCGCGGATATGAGTTAAACACAGCAAATTCGCAAATTTTGGGCTAGCACTGGGTAACGCAGTGTGGAAAACATACATAGTGTTGATAACAGAACCAGTATAAACGGGCCGTAGATCGATGGAGTCAATCTACGGGGACAGAGGCTTGTTGAAAAAGTGTGTCGATCGACGGGGTTGATCGAAGGGAACAGAGGGCTTTGTCGACAAAGATGTCGATCGATGGAGCATCGACAGAACATCGATGGGGCATCGACGGGGAGTGTCTTACGCCTTATTTTTTTGCCCAATTGATCAACGAGCTCAGCGAGAACTTCTCCAACTGTTCTAAAAACAAATCAAAACAAATCAAAACACAACAAAACACAGAAACAAAGAAATGTTTGAGAGAAGAAATACATAAATTGCAAAACGATACGAAAATCTTGGGTTGCCTCACAAAAAGCGCTTGTTTAACGTCAAAAGCTAGATGACTCATACGATCGATGCTATCTAGGATCCAAAAATAAGTGACAATCGTGCCATGCCTTAGTGTTCTCCAAGAGTAAGAGCGGATGATTAAAATCGGCAAGGTGGGCACGGAAAACAAGTCGGAGAATAAGAGAAATGAAAACTTCAAATCGCTTTGAAGGTCGGAAAAGCGAGTATTCAATCACCACAAAGATATCAAAAGTCAATCGGGACATGGGGCGATCTTCGATCACTGGAAAAACTAGGAAATCCATTGAACAATCGGCATAACCATCGACTAAGCCGAACACCTTCACTTCTTTGATATCCCCCTTAACGTTTTGACAAATACTTAAGGCCATATCCGGGCATAGGGGAGGGAGATCAGAATCCTTCTCGATTGCCTCTTCCACCATCTCAGTCTCAATTTCGATCAAAGCTTAGCAAGGCACAAAAAGAAGCTCGATAACCTAATAATCTCCTAAATTGGGCCCCACATCATTGCCCTTAAAGAGAGCAAGTAGACTCAAATCTCCAACATCCTCCGGGCCCTCCAACGGCAACACCCCATCATTATTATCCACGACTTTATCAAAAAGCGCAAGAGGGGCTATCTCAACTAAATCCTCAATAACCTCCTCTTCACACACATCTTCTAAACAATCATTTGGGCTTCAATCTCCAAATTTCAAGGTGGATTCTATCACATCAAGTACCGGCAGCAAGTCAGAGGTAAGCTGCTCCACCTCATCACAAATAACCGAGCAAGGATAATTATCGAGTGGGGCACCGTGATGATAATAGATTTGTTGGTTCTCTTTCCCACTCACCATTTTTGCTAGAGAAGCTTCCATTTGACCCAGAATAGTCTCTAAATTCTTCATTGTCTCAGAAATGTCATCTACCTCCACAGTCAATTGTGTGATTCCGTCCCGATGATGAATGGTCTCAACTTCCTTATATTGCTGCCACAACACAAATTGATTGTCTGGTTTAACTGGATTATAAGAATATGATTCGTGAGGAGCATATGGATCATCGTATCTCGAATAGTATGAATTTGAAAATAGGACCCATTCAGGTGAGTAGAACGTCCCCATGAACATATCGAACACTTCCTCCCATGTTTCAAAGAATCGGGCTCTAAATATGCCAACCATTTTCTTGCCCGATCCTACAGTGTGTAAGAGAAGAGTCGCATCTTCACTTGATCCCTCGCAAGGCCAAGAAGAGGGAAAGTCCAGGTGATGGCCTCGTATTCTCGGATGAACTTCAGCGGATCCTCGCTCGGAAGCCCATGAAAAATTAGGAGTTTCTCAAAGTAGAACTTGTTAAGATCTTAATCACGCATCGCAGGGCTCAAAGGGATGGCCGGTTCAGGGACAACGAATTGCTATACCATTGAGACGCTCTATAGTTCGACATTTTCTCTCTTCTTTTTATTATATATATTGAAAATGGTTTGTTGAATCTCGGGCCTTGGTCATCGAGGTACCTTGCATACACAACACTTAATGCACAAGATTAAACGCACCGGTGGAAAATAACAAAAACGAACACAAAGAAAAATCACAAACACTTAATAAACACAAATAAAACAAATAAAAACACGAACAAATATCTTGAAGAGCAAACATAAAAATCACAACCTTTAGCCTTCCTTGGAAATGGCGCCAAAATTTTGATTCGAACTTTTCGTACCTACTTTTTAAATATAAGTTTGTCAAGCATAATAAGTTCGCGCGCAAGAGTACGAGTTCACTTGTAGTTTTGCTACTATGTTTATTCTCATCATCGTCGATCAATATTTTTAAACCCTTACGATTGGTCACCCTTGATATAACAACGTATAACTAACCTTGACTAAGAACTGACTTCTTCAGGAAAAGTCCAACGTGAGAGAGAGACTGTCCTTGAATTTTGTTGATCATCATAGCATAAGAAACAATCAGAGGAGATTGTCATTGTTGGAATTTGAAAGGCAACCTCGGACTGGATGGTGTGACAGTCATTACAGGGATTAACAACAATTCACTTTCATTGCTTCCTTAAGAAATATTAGCCTATACAATATGATCGCAAAGTTAACAACCAACATTACACAACACGAGTGAATGATCGATATTTCTCAACAACATGAGTGGAATTCTATTTTTTTTTAGCTAAGAATGCGAAGATTTGATCACTGTGTGAACTATGTTTTGGTCTAGTACCTTTTGGAACAACCGGAAAAATTTGATGAGAATCTCCACCAAGAATTATTATTTTGTTATCAAATGGAAGCTGCATGTTAAAAATGTTTTGCGATCTCATCATGTCTTTCAATGTTTTGTCCAGAGTTTCAAAATAATGGTTATGCATCAGTGGAGTTTCGTCCCAAAAAATGAGATGCGCATCCACCATTAGTTTTGCAAGTGGAGTCCCAGTAATGATCGAAATCTTGGTGGATATTAAAAGTAACCCTAAATCTAGAATGACAAATTCTTCCTTTCGAAAGAAGAAAAAAAGTCATGTTGTTAGATATTATATTAAGAAAAATTCCACTATTTGATTTAACAGTTGTAGAAAGCATTCTCTGTATCTATAGATGAGAAATACACCACCCTTGGTTAAATGTACTGCATCCATGACTTTATCAATTTTGGCAGAATATAGTAAATTCGTACTTATGAAAACAAATCTAGTTTCCTAGGTGTCCATTCTTTTACTTTGAGTACTAAAAAAAGTTTTTAGGAAACTCAACATATGGCAAACTCCGTCTTTCCAGGTTTTTCTTATTTGCCTCCAACCAACCTAAACACATGTTATGGTGGTTTTGACTTGCGTTTTATTGCGTTCAACTGATCATTATCATTATGCAATACATTATGCTCTTCTGGAAGATGAAAACTCAAACACGTGATAGGTGGAGTTTTATAATGAGTTTCATAAACTAATATTCTCCACATCGCTTCGCATGGAGAAATGTAATGACAATCATAATACATGTTGATCTCATCAATCTTTTTATCCTCTGCATCCCCACATTTGTTCTGATAGAATTAGTTACACTAATTACAAATTATGTGAAACAACCCTCTGGAGGACCGCTAGTAAATATCGCGGGCAAAATAATATGAGTACCAACACTTGAGCCATCCAATCCACCACATAACACTACATCAACAATATCATTGTACATCTCACTTCATAATTTCTTGATGAATTCTGACGTACTATAATTTTGAAGATTCAATAGTTGTATGCATCAATTATGAGTTTTTGTGTGAGTTGTCGACTATATAAAATAGTGAGTACCTCTATGTCTCTCTCATGCAATCGATGAGAAAAGAACTCCATCTGGTTCACATATTGTTTACCCTTGTCTTTAGGTTTTTGAGGTTCAGAAAAAGATATGTCTTCCATGTGGTTGTCTTCAACACATGAAAATAGTAATGGATAGTGTAGAGTAATGTACGAAGGATGCAACTTGTTGATACGTTTCAAATTACCAAATCTATTTTCTACTGCAATTCTCTTGCTACCAGTTTTTGGATCAATATCACCAACAACTAATAAACAATTAGTTGATTTTTTTACGAATCTATTATAGTTGATGCCTCAGTGTTCATTCCACTCGATGCTGGTTTCGCACTTGTATTGTTTTGCATGATTACTAAGATAGTAACAAAATACATTATTTTAATAAATCAACTCAAATAAAAAGTATTGAATCGTAATAATATTTTATAAATAACACATTGATGACCAATAGAACAAATACTACATAGTATTGCGCAATTTTACATATTTTAATTAAAAAAAAGTGGTAAAATTATTTTTGAGAAAAAGTGACAAACTTGATATTGTCGGACTCAAAATAAAAAACAAAATAATATATACATGTGTGTGTGTGTGTGTGTGTGCGTATATATATATATATATATATATATATATATATATATATATATATATATATATATATATATATTCAAATGATCTTATTAATTCTTTTAATATTAATTAGGGTATCCATCATAATTATGTTAAGAAAACTCCTACATAATAAAAAAAAAACTAAACCATCATTTAATTAAACATTATATATGAGATCAATTCAAATTAGAAAGTATTAAATCGTAATAATATTTGATATATAACATGTTGATAGCTAATAAAATAAATATTGAATTATGTTGTTATTTTAATATAATTTAATTTTAAAAAGTAGTCAAATTAATTTTGAAAAAAAATGACAAATTTGATATTATTGGACTCATAATAAAAAATAACAAAAAGATATAAAATAAAATAACAAAAACCTCACAATAAAAACCAAAATAATATAAAAGTGATTATATATATATGTGTATGTATGTATGATATTTTTAATATTAATTAGGGCACCTATCATAATTATATTAAGTAAATTCCTATATAATAAAAAAAAAACTCTACATGACTTTTTTTTTCTCTTACATTTTTTTTTATTTTCACTGTCTAGCATGAATTGTAGGTCTCCTACAATTTCATGTGAAGATTTTTCTCCGCACAATGAGCAAATGATAGTATAAGTATTAATAAAATATAAATTTTACAATGATGTTGAAGCGATTAGTATGTAAAATATAAATGCATACCTAACAGAATAAATTCGATTTTGAACTTCAATTGAAATTAAGTATGACATGAATGCTTTTAAAATTACTATGTTTAGCAACATTTGCTTTCAGAGGTGGCCTTTCCCTTTTTTATTTTCGAATTAGTCTATTTTAGTTGATGTCATGGTGTTCATTCAACTTAGTGTTGAGTTTGCACTTGTATTGTTTACGCGGTTTGTGAGATAATAAAGAAATACATTATTTTATGATATCAATTCAAATAAAAAAGTGTTGAATCATAATAATATTTTATAAACAACATGTTCATAGCCAATAAAAATAATATCAAATTATATTGTATTGTGCATTTTTGTACAATTTAATTAAATAAATTGCTCAAGTTATTTTTGAGAAAAAATGACAAATTTGATATTGTTGGACTCGGAACGAAAAAAATAAACAAAAGATATAAAAAAAACTTATAATAAAAATCAAAATAACATATAAGTGATTATATATATATATTATTATATATATATATATTAATTCTTATTTTTTAATGTTAATTAGAGTATCTATCCTAATTATGTTAAGAAGTATAGGTGGCTTTTTAATTAATAAAGGAAACCAAATCTATTATAATTATGTTAAGAACTAAAAAAAGAAAATGAGCCTACGTGGCATTTTTTCTCTTTCCTACTCATCTTTTTCTCTCTCTCCAGACCTCTCTTTTAATATATATATATATATATATATATATATATATATATATATATATATATATATATATATATATATATATATGGATTATGTTATCTATTAACACCATCTCCGGCTTCGCCAATAAAGTCATCGCTCGCTTCCCGTGATTGGGCTCGTCGCCCGGATTTCCAGCGAGGAAGGCGACGTCGGCGGAGATATTATAGATTTTGCGGAGTTTAGGAGGAGAGTGGGGAATTCAGTTAATTAATGACTCTAGGGATCTGTTTGAGTTATAAGATAGACGTGGAAAGGTATGATTTTCTATTCATGAATTATTGTATTGTGTTCATCTTGATCACTATTGTGTTTCTGGCTTTTCTGCATTTTCCATTTTTTTTATTATCTCAATTTGAAATGTCGTGTTATCTGAAATTGTTCTCCGTTTCATTAATGGAATGATTTTTTAGTTGTTTAAATTCTTTATTTTCTCAATTTGAAAGTAGTGTTGAGGCTTCGGATATCTAACGATATTGAGTTTGAAGAGGAAAATTTCATTTCTATGGTAAATGAATCAAGAGAGGTTGGTTGATTCTTTGTTCACACCATTTCTTTTTGCAGGAAGTATGTTCGCTTATGCGATCTCGTAAACTTGTTAATGTTTTTGTTTTGAAATTGGTAAGTTTGTTTCATGGAAAATCTTTATCTTGTTACATTAGGGAATTTGTAACTCAGGCTATTGTTAGAGTTTAGATTTTGCTTTTATCAGTTATAGGTGGCTGTCATTATAAAAATTCTGTCCATTCCATCATTGACGATAAACATGATAGTTTGAACATGCAGTAACTGAGACGTATTCTTTTCCATTGGCCATATTTTGTTCTGGAGCTGGGTACATGTTCTATGTCACATAATTTGGTTCTGTTCGTGCACGAAGTTCTTGTTGGAAAAAGTAAGTCTCTCTGTCAATTATATATTGTGTGCCATAGCTGTTCTACTTATTCAGTGTTCTTTTTTGAGTTCTATATCATTTTATCAAGCCTCATCCATGTATTAAGCTCATGTATTAAGCCTCATCCACTATCACAACTGGATCGTACCATCAAGGAGAGACCCGCCAACCCGTCGGGTCGGTTTGATAGCACGCGGATCTTGCCCATATGATCTTGACCGTACGTTTTAAGGTGCATCCTTATTATCTCCTTGCTGTCTGATCTTGTAACTTTATGTTTTAGGTCTCATCGTAGTTGTACAAAACCGATTAGTCAGAGCTTTATACATTGGCGGTTATTGACAAACTAGAGTAGTGAAGAGGGCTTTTAAACTGCCGCTTTAAGGACTTTTGGAGTGGACTGGAGCAGCGAGCTTCAAAAGTTGATTCGGGCCACTACAAAAACGGACTGAGGATAGACTCACTAGAATTCGTCGACGACACTATCACGGCTCAGATAGAAGACGACTCCTCAACTTTGTGGAGGCGGTATCGATTTCGATTTTATCGAGTCATTGTCTTATTTACTTCGTGTATCTTCTCTTCTACTTTTGATTTGGTGATATCCAATTTTACAGGTACCTTCCGGCGTAGGCTCACCGGAGTACATGCAGCAAGTGCCAAAATAGTGAACGGACAGCGGCAACGGGCTGCTGCAGGGGATTCGGGCCGACTACAGGTTCAGGGTGTGAAGCCGTGTGGGATGGCTTCAATAATGTCGCAAAACGCAGGACGAGGACGGCTGACTACCCAACATTACGTCACCAATGTATCCGCCATTCCCGATTCCAACAACTCATCGCATGATGCTTCATTCGCATTAGTCGATGTGATTGTCTTCACTTCCGTTATTAAAGTATTATGTTCTCTCAACTTGGCAAGATGTGTGGATTTCACACTTGGGGGCAATCTGGCCTCTAGATCTCATTTTACGTATCAGTGCTTCAGCATCTTCCAATCCTCCTTTAATTTCATACACTTTCTATTTCTTCTGTTCGCCATCAAGAAGACCAGATGAAGTAATCTATTTGGAAAGATTTGCAGATAGCACAGTACTGGCGTTCGTAACCTTCGAATACTCGACTCATCTTTTGCCTCACCCAAAAACCAGAAACTTTTCAAACATTGCAACATTAATCAGATATTGCAACATTAATTCATCACCCGTGTTTTCATTCTCCAACATCAACTCTTTTTCCAATCAAACCAAAGGTTCAGTGCTTTTTCCCATTTTTTATTATTTAGATTTTTATTAGATCGCGCGATTAATGCCTTTCATTGTTTTAAATATCTTATTAAATGAAATCAAAATGTTTGAAACTTTTAACTTTTTTATTTTTATTTTTTGTTTTCTAAACTGGCTCGAGGGGATTAAAGAGATCTGTTCTACCTGCTTTAGATTAGAATTTGATAATTACATTGACATATTCGTAGTTATTTTGTGGATTGAGTTTCCCTTAACCCCTTAGATTTATATTATTGCCTGACATATAATTCAACATTACTGAAGAAGCTTATGTGTTCTCAATTTAGATTATTATTATTGTTTTGATTATTGTTGTTGTTGTCTGATTATTGATCATTTTTTTTATTTACTCATTTTTCTCCAAATTATTTTCCTCTTTTTTTTCCTACGTTTCTTCTACTAAATTTTATTTAGTTACTAAAATAGTACTGAATTTGGTCCACATATACCCATTGATGTCATAACCTTCATAACACCTCACGTGTGAAGCAGGGCCATATGCTAACCACTTGACTATTTCGGTGATGTTATTAGGTGTCCTAGATAACTCTCGCATTACTGTGTCTTTGAACAATTCATTAAATGTGCGATTATGTTCTCTGGTCACCCATATTTCATCCCTCTAATGGTTCTGCTGTTTTAAAATGGACATGTGCCGGTCGAGGTATGGATGGACCTCAAAAATGTGTTGCAATACGAGTTTGTGTGCCTGGATGCGCAATTCAGAATTTGCAAAGAATGCTTTGAGCCCAATAGTACCTTTTCCTGCAAGCCTTCCCTCGTGTCGAGATTTAGGAATTCCAATAGTTTCAAAATTCGCTAAGTAATCTTTAAAAAACTCAATTACCTCATCGGCAGCGTAACCTTCAATGATACTCCCTTCAGGCCGAGAACGATTCCTCAAAAATCCTTTTAATATACCCATGTATCTCCCAAACAGGTACATGTACCTCAAGAAAATCGCCTCCACAACTTAACCTATCGAACTAAGTGGACAATTAAGTGCACCATAATGTCAAAAAATGATGGAGGAAAAAGCATTTCAAACTCCCATAAAGTTTTAACAACGTCGGCCTACAAATCATCTAATATCTCAGGATGAATAACTTTAGTATAAATTACTTTGAAAAAATGACAAAGCTTTGTTATGGCCCGCCTCACATCTCTTGGTAATGAGCCTCGAATTTCAACTGGTAGTATGTGCTGCATTAAGATATGACAATCATGAGATTTCATACCAACCAATTTTAGGTCCTTCATTGAAACGAGCTTTTTAATATTCGAAGAATAACCAGAAGGAACCTTGATTTTATTCAAACACTCACAAAAACTGATTTTCTCTTGTTTTGACATGGTATAACAAGCTGGAGGTAGGTAATAAGTTCGCTTGTCAGTCATTTTCGGTGCTAACTTCACCCGGATCCCCATTTCCATCAAGTCTTGTCTAGATTTAACACCATCTTTTGTCTTACCCGGAATGTTAAATAATGTTCCAATAAAACTGTCACATACATTCTTTTCAACATGCATCACATATATACAATGTCTAACCAAAAGATGTTCCCAGTATGGTAGACCCCAGAATAAGACTTTCTTCTTCCAACCACCCAATGATACATTTTTAGAAAGTTTTCCGAACTCAACATCAATATCTTTAACACGATCGTAAATTACACGTCCGGATAATGGTGATCTAGCAACTCGGTCCAGAGTTTTCCCATTGAAAATCTTCTTTTTTTTTTCTATAAGGATGCTGACTTGGGAGAAAGGCCCTGGTATCCATGTACACACTTTTTCTCCCATTTTTCAGCCAAATACTACTTGTCTCATTTTCACAAATGGGCCATGCCTTAGCTCCTTTATTTGCATAACCTGACAAGTTACCATAGGCTGGAAAATCAGTGATCGTGCAAAATATCATGTCTCGTAAGGTGAAGTTTGTTTGAGTATAAGCATCAAAGACGGTCACACCCTCATTCCATAATTTTTTCAAATCCTCAATAAGAGGTGCAAAGTACACATATATGTCATTCTCCGGTTGTTTAGGTTCGGATATCAACAAAGACAGCATGATGTACTTGCACATCATGAATAGCCAAAGAGGAAGATTATAAGATGTTAACAGAACCAGCTAAGTACTATGACGACTGCTCATGTTTCCATGTGGGTTCATTCCATCCGTGCACAGTCCAAGCCGAAGATTTCTCTTCTCACTACCAAATTAGGGAAACTTACTATCAACGTTTCTCCATTGCGGAGAATCGGCCTGATGTCTTAGTTTTCAATCCTTCTTCCTTCCTTCAGCATGCCACTGCAAATTCTTCACTTTCTTAGCATTTGAAAACAACCATTTGAATCTAGGAATAACTTGAAGATAGTAAAACACCTTGGTCGGAGGTCCTTTTTTATGTACAAGCCCACCATCATCACTGCCTATTTTTTTATAGCGCGATTCCCCGCATTTATGGCACTCCCGCAAATCCTTGAATTGATTCTGATACAATATGCAATCATTTGGACATGCATGTATCCTCTCGATCTCTAGAACCAACGGGCACAACATTTTATTCGTCTCGTAGGTTGAAGTGAGAAGCTCGTTATCATCAGGAAACACATCTTTTAGAAGCTCTAGTAACCCCGAGAAACTCGTATCACTCCATCCACTCTTTGCCTTTTGGTTATATAGATTAAACATGAACGATAACTTTGTAAATTTGGTATAGTTAGGGTACATTGGTTTCCAAGCATCAACAAATAATATTCCAAACGCAGCAACATTATTGATATCACCTCCTATATCATGCAAAATTTCATCTAATCCATCACTGTCTATATCCTCGTCGGTATCTGTATCACTATCACAAGTATCATACGTAGACGGAGCTGTCGAGTGAGATGTATTATCAGTCGGAGGCAAAGTTTCACCATGCCATATCCATCGTGAATAACCTTCTTTAAAACCACGACGTATCAAATGGCTCTTCACTTGGTCCGTAGTCCGAAATTATCTCAGATTTTTGCAATCAACACAAGGACACACAATCGTTTCCCAAGCAGACTTAGCTTTATTCTCCACAACAAATCTAAGAAAACTTTCAACCCCTTGAATATATTCAAGTGTATTACGTTTACCATACATCAAACTTCGATCCATTCTCTACCTCTACACAATTGAATTAAGAACTCAATAAAAAAACTAACAAAGAAACAAAAATTAATTTACCAGAAAACTCTATACATATGCATGTATCTTTGTTCATAATTTTTTTTCTTATTAATTACTGTTTATTTTTCTGTTTCTTGAAAAAATATATAGTGTTAGCTAGGTTTTCATATTATATTATAATTAACATTGGGATAAGAATTTCGCCTAATTATAATAATTATTTTTATTATTATGTTAAGAAAACCAAAGTCGACTTTCGAAAGATAAGTGTAGCTCCAACATTCACCAGTCATCTATTGTATTAACTTTATTAATTTTGTGATAATTACATTCAGCTAAACTTGTTTTTTAATTTTAGTCCTTAAAGTTCAAAACAAACCTAAATTTTATTTATTCCTTACCACAATAATTAATTAAAAGAAAAGAAAATAGTAAATGAAAATACTGATTTTTATTCAAATTAGCAAAAATCAAAAAAGTTACAAATGCAAAAAATAAAAATAAAAATTACAAATGCATGAAAAAAAATCAAGCGTCAGGCAGCCTTCCTCTTCGTCCCCACCTGAGCATGACCCACATCATCATCATCAAACCGTGCACCAATCTTGGTGAGAATAGATTCGAGCTTGGAGATGGAGAGCACCACCTCACCCCAATGAGCATTTATAGTGCTCAAAATGTGGGTGAGTGATTCTAACTGGACGGCTACTTTCTGCATGTCTGCAGAATGTTCATCCTGCATTTGCTTGATCAGCAGGGCAATTTGTTTTTTCTGAGTTTCTATTAGATTGCGAAGCGGTCCCGAAATCGTTTTATTAGCCATTATTTGTGATGGAGATTAAAATCTAAATTTTTGCCAAAACGTTTAGTTGTGAAGATTAAAAATTTTCAGAAATAAGGGTATTTATATACAAGTTCAGTGCACCTCTTTGAATTCTCACTGCCTTTTCAACTTCCCGATGCATCGATACCTTTTCAATTTCCCAATGCATCGATGGCTATTTAATTTTCAGCGTGTGAACAACACAATCGCTTGGAATTCTAGGTTAAATAAATGCTGCTTCACGCCTCTTCAAGTGTATATGCAGATAAATTATATGTAAAATAATAAGTACAAAAATAAATACATACCTTGAACAGATCAATTTGCAAAGAGACAGTGCACAAAGATACTGCACAAAGAGGGAAAAATAAGCTGGCAGGTTTTCGTAGTTATTTCGAAAAATTCAATTGGAAATTCAATAGCAAAGATGAAAGATATTTGGGTAGAATAATGGGATAGGTATTTAATTTCTATTCATCAATTATAAATGTGGAGATTCAATTCAGAATTATGAGTTCTTTCTTCACTAATTAAAAAAATGCCGGCATTGCAAAGAAGAAAGCAATTCACAATATACATCGGTTGTTAAAAGAGAGACTGATGCATATAGTATGAGGCCAAAATCATTAACATGGGTTTGGAAAATAAACCGATGCTAATATTATTTTAATTTATTATATGCATTGGGTTCAGTTAAAAACCGATGCTCAAAGTTTTGAAATTTTTAGGGGCCAATTTTTTTTTCACTTTTTTTCCGCGATGCGCGCGTAATTAAATTTGAATGGGCATTCGTTCTAAACAAGAACCAATGCTCTGGTTTGGGTTAAGGTATTGGTTCTTAAACAACAACCGATGCCTATTTATTTTACATAAATTTTGGATATTTTTATTATTATGTGCATCGATCGGTGTCAGAAACAACCGACGCTCAGGATTTTGAAATTTGTCAGAAACAACCAACGCATAATTAGATTTGCATGGGCATCGGTTCTAAAAGGGAACTATGCTCGGATTTGGTTATAGGCATCGGTTGTTATCATAAACTGATGCATATACGTAAAAAGAAATTGTTGGGTTTATTTTTATATTTATAGGCATCGGTTGATTTACAAAAACCGATGCTATAACTTTTTCCCAAATTATATAGGCATCGGTTGTTGACCACGACCGATGTCTATTTATTTTAATGAAAACTTTTGGTTATTTTATTATTATACGCATCGGTTGCTACATAACAACCGATGCTATTGATATTTAGGCATCGGTTGTAAAATTAACCAATGCTTATAACTTTTATTTATTACAAAAGAAAAAAAAAAAACTGCGCGACTATAGGCATCGGTTGTTGACCACGACCGATGTCTATTTATTTTAATGAAAACTTTTGGTTATTTTATTATTATACGCATCGGTTGCTACATAACAACCGATGCTATTGATATTTAGGCATCGGTTGTAAAATTAACCAATGCTTATAACTTTTATTTATTACAAAAGAAAAAAAAAAAACTGCGCGACTATAGGCATCGGTTGTTGACAAAAACCGATGCCTACAACCCTGTTCCAATGGCATTTTTTGTAGTAGTGCATGGACATGACAAAAATGAAGAGATTTTATTTGCTTCAAAAGTATTATTTTTCAAAGTATAAACGTAAAAGCAAAAATCAACACCACACCCGTTTTTACATTTAATCCTAAGGTTCTGAATAATGATTCTCACATGGGAAAATGTTTTTTGAATAACACAAGTGTATAAAATAGTATATTTATAGGCTCAAACCATATCAATTCATAAAATCTATCATAAGCTTGCAAATCGTCTATCTTTCTATATGAGGTGTGTTTGAAAGACAAGAATCATAGTAGGCCTTTATATGGGTTGTAATATAGGCTCTTTGGTTAGGTGTGGAATGCTTGGATAAGTGACTATAAATACGAATAACCATACAAGAATACCATAATTATCCTATCAACTAAAACTTTGAACTTTTTATACTTCACCTTAACCCAAGGACCCGAATTTTCTTTTAAACCAAGCCATTATAAAGTAGTCTCTCAACCAAACCTTAGTTTTTTTAGCCTTTAAGTAGGCTTTGGACCAACACACAATCTACTATTTTATTGTATATATCGAAACTTTTTAAATTGCTTCTTATTCACTAACTAAAAGATAGAAGTTTAGCCTTTAAGTGTAGGCTTAAAATTCTATCGTCAAAGTTCCCATTTTTTTTTTGAAACTTGACGCTGAATAAAAGTACAAAATAAAAAATAAATCCCTACACCCAAGAAACATTCCAATCTACTCAACCACAAAAGAGTTTTTAACTTCAAATCACAAAAATAAAAGTTTTCATAAGGTTTCTTGAGAGCATATGATAAGCTTGTGGCTCACAAAGAATTGAAAAAAATAAAATAAGGCTCGATGGGGCTGAATATGATAATTTTATTTAGTATTTTTTTTATATGGGTATGGCCAGAAAAGGTTCATTTGAAATTTTTTCTTAATCATATTAAGTCTTTCGTACACTTAGATAGAAACCAGATCAATTTCTAAAGAGATACATATATGACTCATAATTACAGAAGGTTTTTCACAAGGCATGCCATTTTTCAAAATAAGCCAATATTTTTTAGTTAAGGTGTAGCAATAACATCTAAGGATGCGTTTTTATAAAATATAAGTAGTTTTCGAAAATCAACTCATCTTTAGCACATCACCTGTAACGCCCCGATTTTGATAAAACAAAATTGTATTTTGTATTTTAAAATAAATAAAGTAGACTTGGCGTTACGTACATATCAATTTTTCTAATCAAAAGAAAATAGAGAATTTTGTAAAACTTTYAGTTACGCAGCGGAAATAGTAATGAGAAAATAATACAATTTCAATTAGTTTTAAATTGATGGATAAAAGTAGAATCGTCTTGAGATTGAATCACTTTGCAATGACCTACTTTTAAAATAATATGACTTCGACTGGACAGCCCCTTTCCGGCAAAGTCATGCGGCGATGGCGGCGAAGTTAGAGCGGCGGTGGAAGGAAACGGCGGCAGCTTCGCCTTCAATCGACGGCGGCGGCGGCTGAGGCGATGACCTCTGGCTCTGCGGTGGCTCAGCATCTCTGTCGATGGGCGACGACCCGTGATGGCAAGGGCTCCATCGGCTGGGCTCGGTGGCGTGGCGGCGTGGTGGCGATTCTGGCGACGTGAATTTCCGGCGTTGATAATGAAATTGCGGGCTGCCTGGGGTGTAGACGGTTTGGGTCGACGTGGGTTTCAGTCGGTCGGGTTTCGGGTTTTCCTGCGATGGAGTCGGGCTTTGGGTTCGAGAAAGGCTTCGGCCCTTGGGTTCACGAAAGCTCGTCGTGGCAGAGTCGGGGTTCCGGGTGGTGGTTGTTCGGGCCTGGAGACCTTCGGGATTTTAAAAGTAGGTCATTGCAAAGTGATTCAATCTCAAGACGATTCTACTTTTATCCATCAATTTAAAACTAATTGAAATTGTATTATTTTCTCATTACTATTTCCGCTGCGTAACTTAAAGTTTTACAAAATTCTCTATTTTCTTTTGATTAGAAAAATTGATATGTACGTAACGCCAAGTCTACTTTATTTATTTTAAAATACAAAATACAATTTTGTTTTATCAAAATCGGGGCGTTACAGGTGATGTGCTAAAGATGAGTTGATTTTCGAAAACTACTTATATTTTATAAAAACGCCATCCTTAGATGTTATTGCTACACCTTAACTAAAAAATATTGGCTTATTTTGAAAAATGGCATGCCTTGTGAAAAACCTTCTGTAATTATGAGTCATATATGTATCTCTTTAGAAATTGATCTGGTTTCTATCTAAGTGTACGAAAGACTTAATATGATTAAGAAAAAATTTCAAATGAACCTTTTCTGGCCATACCCATATAAAAAAAATACTAAATAAAATTATCATATTCAGCCCCATCGAGCCTTATTTTATTTTTTTCAATTCTTTGTGAGCCACAAGCTTATCATATGCTCTCAAGAAACCTTATGAAAACTTTTATTTTTGTGATTTGAAGTTAAAAACTCTTTTGTGGTTGAGTAGATTGGAATGTTTCTTGGTGTAGGGATTTATTTTTTATTTTGTACTTTTATTCAGCGTCAAGTTTCAAAAAAAAAATGGGAACTTTGACGATAGAATTTTAAGCCTACACTTAAAGGCTAAACTTCTATCTTTTAGTTAGTGAATAAGAAGCAATTTAAAAGTTTCGATATATACAATAAAATAGTAGATTGTGTGTTGGTCCAAAGCCTACTTAAAGGCTAAAAAAACTAAGGTTTGGTTGAGAGACTACTTTATAATGGCTTGGTTTAAAAGAAAATTCGGGTCCTTGGGTTAAGGTGAAGTATAAAAAGTTCAAAGTTTTAGTTGATAGGATAATTATGGTATTCTTGTATGGTTATTCGTATTTATAGTCACTTATCCAAGCATTCCACACCTAACCAAAGAGCCTATATTACAACCCATATAAAGGCCTACTATGATTCTTGTCTTTCAAACACACCTCATATAGAAAGATAGACGATTTGCAAGCTTATGATAGATTTTATGAATTGATATGGTTTGAGCCTATAAATATACTATTTTATACACTTGTGTTATTCAAAAAAACATTTTCCCATGT
>BMAC01001063.1:151603-168430 GCA_014905375.1 Phtheirospermum japonicum | reverse complement strand
ATGATCTAAGTCCAAAAAAACCTATTCAAATATATTAAATAAACATAACTTGGAATGTAATGTATATATAAGATAAATAGAATAATATTGAAAAAAAATATGATGATAGTCACCTAAAGAATATCACAATTCTTTCGAAAGAAAATATTAAATCACGATTCTTTTGAAGAAAAAGCTTTTGGTTAAATGGGAGTTAAGAGGTTTTGAAATTAACATAATTTAAGTTGTGCCAAGGTGAATTAAATAAATCGATAAATTCAAAAAAAAATTATTAAATCAATTAAAATGAAAATAATTTTTGGGGTGTTACATCACCAATTATTTCAAAAATAGTCCACACAAATGCATATTCTATAAAATGAATCAAATAATTTTTTAGACCATGTACCTGCTTTTCTCATTTTGCATTTAATGTGCTCACCATCGTGTGTTTTAGAAGAATATAGAACAGATGTAGCAACACGAAAATAAAAGTTCAACGTATTTGAGGAAAATGATATTGCTATGCAAGCTTATAGAAGACTAAAGAGATAATCAAGACAAATGAGAGGGTTGACGAGCTGTATGTTGTGAAGTGATGGAAGTTGCAAAAAATCAAGGAGGTGGAGTAGTGGAGCTGTACTTCATGCTTGCATCCCGCCAACTCGGACTTTCACATTCTCGCTAAATAAATCATTCAGAAATAAATCACGTAATTCGAGTGAGATTGTCATGGCACAAAAGTGTAAGAAATTCCTAATTAAATGCGTGCAATAATCGCACACAAAAAAAATCAAACAAACACAAAAATATGATGTTTATGCACTTCAACATTTAACAAACTTTATACTTCGTATTACTCTCCCGAATTCCCTTTAAGACTGTCGACACAAGAAAAACCCCAACTGATATACATAAGTTCAGTGCAAATCATATATCTTAAAAAATTTAGAACTTTAGTATAGCTTCATGCGCTTAGAGATAACTAACATGTTTTCATTAGAGATCTACCCAACGATTATTTTTCCGTGAATTATAATTAATTATCCGGGAGTAAAAATAATGTAATGAAATAAAAACTCATTGCACTAATTTTGAGAAGTGCCTATACTAGATGACCATCCTGTACTCCAGATGTAATAACACCACACAAGAGCATTTGTATCTTGCTTTTGTGATGCCTTGTTGGTAGCTACACCTTCATTCATTTGCTATGCATGAAGCTCTTTTCACAGCCGAATCATATTTATAAGTAAACTATGATAGCTACTCACTGTATGATTTCATGTAGGCAGCTCGTTCCAACAATTAATGTGCCACAATTTTTGGGGAAAACTAAGAGAGCTTTTTAAAAGAAGTCAAGTTAGTTTATGATTAATGTATAATAAAACAAAAGATTTGTGGTGCAATATGCAACATATGAAAATTATGCTTAATGCAAGATATATCACCTATATGAAGTTTTTGCTTATTGAATATAATATAATATAATATAATGCAAACAAATCACTGAATGCACATTCCTAAAGATTTCCTTAGAGATATAGATATATGGGCATCCAACAATCTTATAAAAATATTTTCAAGATAGTTTTGTATAGGAATATGATCCAAGATAATTATTCTCAACTAGACTTTTAATAAAGCAAGAAAGAGTATCAATGTGCTTCGTACGAAGGCATTGAGCTAAGTTAATGGAAACATTAATAGCGTGAGTATGATCATGAAAAGATTGGTTAGGATTCACCTTGATTCCACGCTCATGAATCACATGCTTTGTCCACACAATATGAGAAACATAATTACTAGCACATCGATGTTCCACTCCAGTAGAAGAGAGAGAAATGTATTTTGTACCATATGGGTGTAGTTACATCTCACAAAAGTAATATTTTCATCCTCAATTTTCTCTGCCCTATCAACATCTCCAATCCCAGAATACTACACCCAAACTAAACCTGGTAGCAATTGTCGGTTGATCTTATTCCAGTAAGTACATCTTGTTTCTTTTTTTTCAAAAATTGCACATTTATCATGGGTAAAACTAACAAGCAAACATTGATAACATAATTGACTAATGCCTTATAGGTTGGCTTTCAAGTTCTTAACTAACAAGATATTCTTCAGTTTTGTAAACCATTGACGTTCAAACATCTAATTCCACCTATATTACACACACTATTACCAAAAGTAACATAACCATTAGACACAGGTAAAATATCAAAAAGATGTGACTTCATGCCTATCAGGTGTTTCGAGCAACCACTATCAAAATACCATTTATTATTCAAACTAGTTTTGAAAGATAAAATAGATGCAAGGCATCTATGCTTATCTTTTACAACCTATGGTTTTTCATATCGAATTTAAGCTTTGGTTTTTTCATAGGAATACCAATGAAATCCAATTCTTTAACTCTTCCCGCATATAAATTACGATGCATCCTATAACATTTAGGACAAATACGAACATATACACCATAATAATGATAAATAGGAACGAAACTTTTAACAACACTTTTTAATGTTGATTTATCCCAGAAGCTACAGTTTGAATATTCTTACATCTAAAATTTAAAATAGATTCAGACCCAACTAAAATATTAGATTTAGGGTTAGAAGTATGACCTTTATATCAAATACCTTATTTTTAAAAAAAAATTCTCATGCTAATCATATTATTTAAAATTCCCATAACAGAACTCATATTTTTCAAGATCTAGTTCGCTTTGTTCAACTCATCTAATTTCACTTTCAATTGTTGATCATTTTGAGAATAAATGTTCTTCAAGTGAACATGTTCCTTCATCACTCTGGAGACTTCACGTTTGAGAGATAAAACCTCTACGCCCTTTTCACCTTAAGTTTGCTACAACCAAACATTTCATTTCTAAGGGAATTAATCACTTGATCCTTTTCGCCACATACCTTTCTGGACAGCTTTTTTTAATACTCTATAATGGTTAGTTTTGAATTAGCTTCATCTAAACTAAAATTCTTTATTATTGGTGAAAATAAAGGTCAAATTCGACTTGTCATTCAACACACCGTTCTCTTCATGTAGGTTTTGAACTTCACCTTTCAAGTAATGAATTTCATTGACATGTAATTCAGATTGATGTTGCAACATCTTCAGCCCCTTCACCTTGTTTGTGCCTCAATAAAACTTTCGATTGCTAAAGTATGTATCTAAATATCTTCAACCCTTGGTCTGTGACAATTTTAGAAATATCATAATCACAAACACACTTGAATTGAAACAAATTCATGCCTTTTTTCACAATTAGAAATGATACAAGTTGTTGTAAAGCATAATATGTTTTAGTGAGAACAAATCACTTGATTTCATTTTCAATCTGTAGCTTCATCACGCTGTTTTTCTCCTTCAGAGTCACTCCATGCTGCCCTGAAAGATTTATTATTCTTGAGAAAGTTAGGACATTCAGTTTGGAAGTGTCCAAATCCTTCACATTGTACATCTATCACTATTTGCTTTATCAAAACTTCTATTTGGCGCAACTGGCTCATTGGTATGGTAATTCTTCTTCTTCAGTAGTTTCTCAATGACCTGCTTGATGCGACTCATAGCTTCGTTAGATTCAGCATCCTCTAGTTGATCCTCTCCACGAACACCAACCTTATATGCAAGATTTATACCCTTTCTCTTCACATTATCATATCCATTGTTGATCTCAAACATTCTAAAATCTCCAGGTAAGTCATCAAAATCCAGAGTTTGAACCCTTTGGAAACTTTCCAAAGAAGTGATCTTTTCACGAAATCTCTTAGTAAGAGTTCACAAAATCTATTGTACTTGTCTATTTTGTGATATCTCTTCACTAAGTATGGCTCTTTGGTAACAAGATCACAAAATCTAACATAGTACATCTCGATGTTCTCATCTTCATTCATTCTTATCTCATCAAAGACAGTAATAACTTTTGAAGTTCAGAAGACTTAAAAGAATTTGTACCTTTGAATTATCATTCGATAATCTTCCACGCATCTTGAACGGTTTTTCACCTGACCACCATCTTATGTCGAGTTTGATCTACATCTATCAAAATAGATATAGAGCCAAAAAGTTTGCCTTGTTAAGTGCTTGTTCTGCGTTGTTCCATTGTTCTTGTGGTTTGGGAACAACTTCCTTTGTAGTAATATCTTTGATGTAGGAACATGACCATCTAGAATCGATGATATCCCAAGAACCTTATCCAAAAAAGCACAAAAAGATCGTCATCATGGGTTTTCAATAGGAATAGTTGGAACCGTCTAGATGCGGATGCTACGAAATTGAATCACGCGTCATGGTTGCCACCCTAATAAGCTCTGTTGGATCTTTATCCTCATATAAAACAATAGAAACCTACTCTTGTGCCAATTGAAGATTTAGGGTGGCCTAAGAACAAATTGCGCAAAACAAATTCTATGTAGTTACATAAAGTTAAAGAAGAAGCAATAAATAATAACAAATATATTTCTATAGAGAAGCATCTTACTTTTCCTCAGAACTCTTTCATTAGAATAGCTACTTTCTCCCGCAAGCAATGCTTGGAATTTACATGAATAAGACTCCTCATGGACGAACCAACACTATAACAACTATTATAACTAATTTTTTGGCCAACACGTAGACTTATAAAAACTCTATGGACTCCCTCATAGGGTGAAAAGATGCTCATCCCAAGTACCAAATTTATAAATAATATCTTGAGTTTTAATATTCTAGCGATGTAGAAACATAAACTAGAATCTTGAATATATCTATAAATTATCAAATATGAAAATAAGCTTTTGAGTTTTCTAAAATATGCTATATGTGTATAAGACTTATGCTAACTCATACTAAATATAATCAGACTTGAGATCTATATATACTCATAAGTCGGTCTCCTCGAGAAGGCGTGCATCTTCATTTCTGGCCGAATTTCTGCAAACCACATTCTTTGTAATAAGATCTTAGTAGGATTTAGTTTCCTTCGACTTCAACTTGACCTGATATTGAAATCTTTATATTTCAGTTTTTAGACTCTTCATGTAGGAACATAAAACTTTCAATATTTAAGTTTTTCTTTCCTGGTCAGATTCTTTCCTGCAAATCTACTACAATCCTAATAAATAGGTTTCTTGTTTCCTAATTCTCTTATTTCCTTGTGTAAGATTTGGATTCTATGATATTCTTTGACTTCTTTAACTTTTGTACAGCAACACCAGCTTTCAATATTTAAAACTTTTTGAATCCATCTCAAATTTTGCAAATCTTTCAAAACTACACGTTGTAATCTTGACTTTCTATATATAAGGATTTTCTCTATCTTTCTTGGGCATGTAACTACACCGGCAAGTAAGACAGATAAACATAAATTTTTTTCTTAGTTAATAATTAATACATAAGAAATACATATGGTGATAGAATCTTCGCTTAAATAATTAATTGACCCATAAGTAATAAATTAATTAGTCTTCATGAAGCTTCCAAGAAACAATTTAACTAAATAAATAAATATATTTAAATGATACCAATTTAAATTTTCTTTAAAAACTTGATTTTGAGCCATTTTGTAATGTGTTTGACCCATTAGCGACCGCTAAATGCGTCGCTAATGGTATTTTTAAATACAGCTCACAGTAGGAACCCCATAAGTGATCACTAATCGGGTCTCTAACGATCTTCTTGAAAATGGCCCTTAGTAGCAACCCAACTATCGACCGCTAATGGGGTCTATAGTGGTCTTTTAGGCTCCATTGGTCCAGTGGCTCGTGGGCTTGGTTCAATATCTTGGAACTATGGGTTCTTCTCTTCACTTTCTTCAGTCTATTTCTGTCACGCCCCATTTTTGAAAAATGTAAAATTTAATTCTTCATAAATAAAACTTTCAAAAGCAAGGGCATGCGTTTTCAATAAATTACAATCACAACATAAATTGAGCGGAAGCGTGAATAAAACTTAAATATTTATTTAAAATTAGGAGATTCACTTAATGAATCAAAATAGCAGTACTCGACTGTTCGAGTAGTTTTAAATAGAAACACAAATCTCAAGCTTTATTAGTAATTTGACATAAAATTAAGATATCAATTCATAGAAAAAAAAATAAAATAACATTATAAATAGCATCTTCGCATCCACTGCCTCGTACCACAACCAACTCCTCAACCTGAAAAATTTGATAAAAATGGGTGTGAGCTTTCAACTCGCTCCGTGGGGATTCGTTTGTCAACATTAAACACGAATCATACAAATCATAAATGAATAGCTACAACACACTGTCAGTCGTTTTAGCTCGAAGGCTACTATGGAATGTTGTAGATAAAACATAGAATTTCACCAATGCTAAAAAAGAAATCATATAAACCATAAATGAATAGCTACAACACACTGTCATTGTTTTAGCTCGAAAGCTACTATGGAATGTTGCATTGAGACATAGATAATTCATACAATCGCATTTAACATAGACAAACGTAGATTTTTGAAAAGGTTTAGAATCACCCACCTTTAAATGTTGTTTCGTGAAAATGTGAATGTAGATGCTCGTGCTTGAAAATCCTAGTTTTGAGAACCCTCGTTTCCTACATTGAATATAATAGCTTAACTTAGAACTTGTGTTCAAAAATTAATTTGAAATAATTGAAACGTAACCTTGATTCGAACGCCCGGTCATGGAACTTAAATAAAATGGTAGATATGGATGTTTTTGTAAGGTTCTTGAAATTGGAGGGGTAGAAATAAGATAACTTGAAAGTCTTGTGGGCTGGAGTGGATTTCTTGACAAGTTTTGGGGCTGAACTTGGGCTTTGGTTAAATCTGGGGCTCAATTGAACTATTTGAAGACCTTTGGGTTCAATTGAACAAGGAATAAAGTTTCCAAGGCCAATTGGTAATATTTTGAAAAGTTGTTGGATATGAAAAGGGATTTTCAGCGCTTTAATCGGCTATTCCCAATTTCTCCTCTTTTCTTCCCCGTCTCCTCTCCAATCGGCCGAAATTCTCCAACTCCTCAATTCAGAATCGGCCAAGTGCAGCAACAGCGAAATTGGCGTAGCACCGGCGGAGGCGGCGATGGCGACCCGTAGCGGCGGTGTGACGGCGATGCTCCAATTGGCAGGCAATTTCTCCGCCTTCTCCGAAAAACCGATGGCGGCGATGGACTCTCGGGCAGGTGGCTCGGCAGGGCAATTCGGCGGGTGAGGCATCTCGTCTGGTTCTTTGTGGGGCCGCTCGGTGATTACCGTGGCACTCGACCACGGTTGGAATGGATCTGTGGCCGGGCACGACTGAGAAGGGTGGCGGTCATGGTGGCTGCGTAGCGATGCTCGACTATGGAGGCGGCGGCTCAAGAGACTAGGAAACATGGTGGTGGCCTCGGTGGATGGCGGCGTTCGGTTCTCCGGCTGGTTTTGCGTCTGGCGGCGGGTGTTGTGGCTGAGAGCTATGGCTGTTCGGGTTTGAGAAAGGCGACGACTTGGCCTGACTAGGCCGATGCTCTGGGCCCATACGGCCATGAACCTGGTTGAACAGGGCTCCGGTTGGGCTGTGGTGGATATTCGGTCGGAGGACATTTGGGTATGGTGACTGGGATTTTGGTAGGGGATAGTGACTGGAATTCGGATCGGTCGTACTTGGTTCGGGTTGGCATTTGTGATGTTGGTTCGGGGAGACTAAAATCCGGTGATAAGGGGTTATCGTGGCTATGGTGGCGGCTCGGCGATGGGTTCGTGACTGGTTGAGTCTGTGATTGGTGGTGGTAACAATTCCGATCGAGGTTGAGACGGAAATTTGTTCGGGGGATGGCAACTTTGGGATTTTGGCAAAGCTGGATGAGATCGGTTTCTTTTAAAAAAATTAGAAAACTGAGATTGATTTTTACCTTGCGGCCGTATGTGAAACTTTGTGATTGTTGGATGAAAATTGGGATTTCTTTATATACCAAGCATAAGATTTAATTTTGGAAAGTTAGGGTGTAGTTTGGTGGACTGGGCTTTATGGTTGCCGGGTTTAGGTAAAACAAAATAATAAAAATAATTGTTTAAATTTGGGCTTGCTATTGGGCTTGGAATAGACATTTGTAAAATAAAATATTATTATTGAATTTAGGCTTTGGTAAAATAAAAATAATATAATTAAAAATAATTAAATTGGATTTGAATAATAGGCTTAGTGTATTTGAAACAATAGAATATAAAAAAAAATATTGGGTTAAGCTGAATCCAGCAAAACTTGCTCAAAAATAAAAAAATAAAATAACCAAACGGGTAAAAACGTGCAAACAATAGGTATTTAAGTAAAAAGATGTTACAGTATATAAAAAATAGTTGAAACCTAATTTAATAAGTTTCAATATGTACGAAAAATATGTGTTATCAACTAAGAACAATATGATTACATTGCAACACATAAAAATCAAGGCATCATTCAAGAAAAGCATAAATGTTGTTGAACATAGACACAATACTTCATTCTACATCAAGTTTTCTAGATTAGTATCAATGCATACATTGAGTCATATAGTTGACAAGTATGACCGAGTTAAAACCATTGGTAGTAATAGTTCTATATGAAGTTTCATAATTAGAACTACTCATGGTCTGCCTTGTGCATGTGAACTTGCAAGGTACAATACGATGTGTAAACCCATTCCCTTGAACATTTTTCATGTTCATTGTGAGAGGTTATGTATTGGTGATCAAGAAAATAATATTGAAAGTTCTAATTTATCCCTACAACCTTATATTGATGTTTTGCAAAAGCGATTTCAAGAAGTTGACCGTGTTGGAACTCTTAAAGATAAATTGTGTGAACCAATCTTCCCTGATACAACCTCGATGTGTCCACCTTTTAAATAGGTAAAAACAAAAGGTTCTCAAAAAATGCCATCATCAAAGAGAGACAATCAACTAAACATGTTTCTTCATATTGATAGCATGTTGGTGCGCTACTCTCTACATGATAGCATGTTAGCTCACCTTTCATCCCAGAAATAGTCCATGCATCTAAGTATAAGAAATTCTTGACATACATACACTATTTCCCGGTTGAGTTTCATCTATTTATTGAAGACGTTATTGACATGAAAGCGGATGGAAATTGTGGTTATCTGCAGTTGCAACTCGACTTGGTATGGGTGAGGAATCATAATCTATAGTTCATCAGGATTTGATTAAAGAGATTAAGGAATACAAAGATGAATTGATCAAGTTAATAAATCGAGTCAATCTTTATATGTTGACAAAAAAGTATCTTTTGATGGATGGATGACCTTACTGGATATGGGCTATGTAATTACATCAAGGCATAAAGTGCTACTAGTCACTTTATCTTTGATGAAAATCATGATGTTTTTTCCTCTTAGAGGTTAACAACCATTAACTAAGTTAAATCATCAACTTATTACTATTGGGTTGGTGAATAAAGACCATTTTGTACATGTATGATATGGTGCATTTATTTTAAATTAGGCCTTTAAATTAGTTTATGTTATTGACTATGTTTAATGTGAAAAATTATAGGTCATTTTGAAGAACAATTCTACAATACCTCTTGTAGATATGCAAATTGTCAACATACTGCAAAGTTGTATCTCATTCATGGGAAACTCTATGTGTTAGTTGCATGCAACATTTTAGGTCGTTATTTACTCAAAACGTTACTAAAAAATTAGATTACATGGACATTATCGAATATTTTGAAACGTTAGCATAAATAATATATTTTTTTATTATCACTCTTACATAATCACTAGCCTCTTGCATTCATATGGAGGTGAAATTTGTACATCTTTATCTTTTTTTTTTTAATGTTATCAACAAAATGAATGAACCGATTTTGATTTTTTTTATTGACTGGTGTTGTTTTACAATGATGTTGTATTTTGCTTGACCGAAGCACCAACCATGGTTTACTTTATGTGAAGCAGCTTCTATTGAAAAAAGAAAAAAAAAATCTTAAAAATAATAAATAGATTATAGTTTGTGTAATATATGGTTATCATCAATTTACAGACCTACTTATTTCCGTTGTTTCAAGCATATAGATTATTGCTAATTTAACATGGTAGCTGTGATGTTTCATTTGTATCACTTGTCATGGTTATGTTAGTTTTTTTTTTATGATCAACAATATATAGTCTTTTGATCGTAGATGTTATTTCCATCATAAACAAAGTGCCAAACTTCAAGTCTAATTTTGTAACTAAACTAACTTATTTTCTCAGGGGCTTAAGTTAAAGAAATGCAAATCCTTTTTAATTGACAAGAAATAATGAGGAGTTGAATGTTTTAAATATTTTTATATTTAAACAGGTCGAGCAGAATACGAATGGGACTCTTAAGACACGATTAATCCCAAATCTATGCTTGTAGAGAATATAAGAATACATGACGTCGATACCAAAACTAAAATAAAATGGGATGTAATTGAAAACATTATTCTGGACGATCATCAAAGAACACCATTTCAAGACGTTAGTGGAGTAATGTAGATATAATTCAAAGCCCACAAATTATATGCAGTTAATAGTAGTTGTATTTAGTTTGGTTCAACCTTAGTTGCAATTTTAGTACTCATCGAGCCAATGAGTACAAACAGAGGCATTTACCTTGAAGTGTAATACCAGAGAACAAACATTAACCAAGAAAAATTAATATATGTATTAAGATTTATATTGTCGTAAATTTCAAAAAAAAGAGTACTTCAACAAATTAACAAACCTAAAAGCATATCATATTTCCTTTTTCTAAAAGAAAATTAAAGTCCATTAATTTCACTCAGTACAAGACTTTCCACAACCTAAATAATTATCCTAAATCTGAGTATAGGCCTCGCGATAATAATTATCCTAAATCTGAGTATAGGCCTCGCGATAAATGCTTCATCAATTTTCTTTCACGTGCTAATTTTTTTTGTTTTTGCTAGTATGTATCTGCATTGCTTTTGATGGTCATATGACAATGAGTTGCTTCCAAGATGGAAGTAAAACGAAAAAAGTTGATGCCATGTTATCAGTATGGAGGAGCACATGAAACATAAGGAGTTTATGAAGACCAAGCTGCATAGAGAGAGAGAGAGAGTAACTTATAAAGATAAACATGAAGAAAAAATAACTATCCAAGAGTGACAACCTAAAATGTATAGCCAACACACATACACAGAACATTCAAAAACAAAATAAAAGGCCATAGGAAAACAATGCTAAAAATCTGATATAATTAATTTGAGGGAAAAGTTTTTTTGCCCCCCAGCCCAGTGTATGTTATTTTTTTAAACATTGCCCCCCTAAGTATTTTTTTGGTTCCACTTTACCCTCTGATGTACAATAATTTTTGACGATGCCCCCTAAACTTTTTTTCCGGCAGAATATTCCTTCTAAATTCCATTGACGGACAGCTGAGGGTCAAAGTGCAAGAATCGTATAGTTTGGAGGGTAAAGTACAAAAAATCTTAAAGTTTGGGGAGAAAATTGAATAAATATAAATATTGGATTTTGTCTTAAAATATTATATTTGAAAAAGATATAGAACTTTTTTCTTATACACACACACACACACAAAGTTGTCAGTACAATTCCTATTAAAAAAAATATCAAAAAGCCCCTCATGAATTTCCAATTAATATTTATAATTTTCAAAGTATAAATATTGTCAATAAATCTTTTATATTATTAAATATGAAACACACGACTAATTATTATTTATATTATTAGGCTAAACAACTTAATAATATATTATTATGTAATATGATTGAACGAACTATAATAAAGGTGTATTTTGTATATGCATTATAATATTAGGATACGAAAAATAAAATTATCATTTGATATTATTATTTGTATAAAAAGTGTGATTAAATACTATTTTAATCACGATTACATTGTTATAAAATATTGTATCACCATATTACTTAGAGAAAAATTGTAAAAACGGCTTTAATATATGCGTCCAAGTGCAACTATATTATATTATAAGATAGTTTTTTTAATTATATCTTTTTAATGATATTACTAATTACAATGGTATCATTTCACGATTATATATATATTTATATATATATATTTATATATACATATAAATTCTATATCTTTTTAATAAGATTAATTTTTAATAATATATTTTTAACTATATTACTAATTACTATGATATTATTTCACTATTATATATATATATATATATATATATATATATATATATATATATATAAATGAGATATAAATTCTATTTTTTTAATAAAAACAATACTTTAACATAAAAATCCAATTTAATATTATTTTAACTTCTCATCCAAATTATAAGATTTTTGCACTTTGCCTCCCAAACTTTAAGATTTTTTGCACTTTACCCTCCAAATTATAAGATTCTTGCACTTTGCCCCCAGTTGCCCGTCGATGGAATCTAAAAGGAATATTCTACTAGATATAAAGTTTAGGGGGCAACGTCAAAAATTATTATACATCAGGGGGCAAAGTGGAACAAAAAATATTTTGTGGGTAATGTGTAAAGAACAACATACATTGGGGCTCAAAAAAAGAATTTCCATTAATTTGAAAAATGAGATCCTTGAAAAGGATATTGATTTTAATCAAGGAAAAATTATTTTTTGCAACCTGTACTATAGGTGTTTTCACGCTTTACAATCAAATGTTTTTTTTGTTGTCAACTGCAACCTGTACTACAATTTTGCAACCTAAAGTTTTTTATTCACGCTCTAGGTTGTAAATTGTTAAATGAAGATGTGCCTTTTGAGTTTGATGATAAATATCTTGATGCTTTTAAGTTATTGAAGGAAAAACTCACACAAGCACCGGTTGTAGTTGCACCTGATTGGTCACTACCATTTGAGATTATGTGTGACGCGTCTAACGACGTGGTAGGGGCTGTTTTGGGGCAACGAGTCGATAAATTGCTAAGGGTGATCTATTATGCTAGTCTCATGATAAATAGTGCACAACGTAATTACACTACCACTTAACATGAATTATTTGACGTAGTAATTTCATTAGATAAATTATGTTCTTATATTGTTGGGTCAAAAGTAATTGTGCACACTGATCGTACGGCCTTGCGCCACTTTTTTGTTAAAATCCAAAGTAAACCTAGTTTGATTCGTTGGATTCTCCTTTTGCACGAGCTCGACGTTGAGATCAAGGATAGAAAAGGATGTGAAAATGTGGTTGATGATCATTTATCTCGCATGTTAGTAGATAAAGAGTCTAGCAAACTTGATTTTGTTGATGATATTTTTCCGTATGAGGATGCTAACATTATTGAAAACATTGGCGAGCCTTGATATGCTGATTTTGTCAATTATCTTGCATGCAATATTATCCCTAACCACCTTTCTGCACAAGAAAGAAAGAGATTTTTGTCTAAATGCATGAGTTTCTTTTGGGATGATCCATACCAATATAAACGCTGCAAGGATGGACTCTATCGAAGGTGTGTACAGAATGACGAAAAGATTGATGTGTTGAGGCTTTGTCACGACGAAGCAGGACATTTCAGGAGTCAAAAGACAGCATTCAAAGTCCTCCAATCCAGTTTATATTGGCCCTCACTATTCGCCGACGCACACCATTACTGCAAGATGTGCGATAAGTGTCAAAGATCAGGCTCAATAGGGAAGAGGAACGAAATGCCATTGGTTCCGAATAAAGTAATCGACGTCTTCGATGTATGGGGCATAAATTTCATGGGACCATTTCCAAAGAGTGGAGACTATGAGTACATCCTTGTTGGAGTTGATTATGTCTCGAAGTGGGTTGAAGCAATACCAATCCGGAAGGCTAATTCTGAAATCTACTTTCTATTGGGACTTGACGGAGCCTCTCTCCCTCACCAGTGCTTGATCCAAAGTTTTGTGCACCCCGTTTTTAATAAATTAAGTTAAAAGCACGTTAGTTTGCTCGCAAGAGTATGAGGTAACTGTAGGGTGATAAGTTTGACTCGAGTCGTATCTCTCGAGGAAACAACTGTTCGGTCTTTCGGATGTTTTTCTCAATTTACGACTCGAGTCAAACTCATCACAAGGAAACAACTGTTCGGTCTTTCGGATGTTTTTCTCAATTTACGAACTAAAGTTAAATACATGTACAATTGGGGTTTTAAAAGGTTTTGGGTTGATCATTATAAACTAAAGCAATAATTAAATTAAGGCTAATTAAACTAATTATTCTAACTAGATTATAAACTACGAGCAATAATTTAAACTACTTGAACTTAAGAACAAAGAATTTAAAGCAACGAATCTAAAGCATAAATATAGTAACTACCATTAAACAATCGCATCATACGAATCTAAGAACGAATAATTGAGCATAAATCAAGGTTCATAAATAAACTAGATTAAACCAATATCCAATAACAAGCATAAAATGATTAAGCTAATTAAACTAGTTGTAGAATTAACTAAGAAATTAACTAAGCAATTAACTAAGAAATTATCTAAGAGTTTAGAGTACTTATTGGAACTAATGAAAGCAGTAAAAAGCTCCAGCTATTCCGGAGTTTGAACGTTGATCTTGTGCGAAGATTGAATCCCGAACTCGAATTCGATGTTTTGGACGCATTGTTCTTCGATCCTTGATCTCAGTCTTCAAATCTCGTTATGAGATGTGGAATTATTGTTATTGGAAGATATGGAATACTAAGTGGTCGTGTATTATGTGTCTCTGGCGTCTCTCCCTTTGAAAACCCGAAATAAGGAGGGTTTATATAAAAATTGCAAGTCTTGGCGCACAAGAAACCCTAAAATCTGAATTCTGAGCCGTCGCGTCGACGGTGCATCGACGGAGCGTTGACTGACGCGCGCTGGTGCTCGGCATCGGTGCTACCTGGGTGTGCGCATTGGCTGGGAGGGTGCGTCGACTGACGCGGGCTTGCATCGATGCTTCAGAGAATTGCGTCGACCGTGCGTCGACTGACGCCCCTTCGGTCGAAGCTTCAGATGTTGCGTCGACATTGCATCGACTGATGCCCTTTCAATCGACGCTTCAGAACGTAGCGTCGGCAGTGCGTCGGACTTGCGTCGACTGACGCGGATCATGGCTCGCGTCGACGCTCGCGTCAGTCGACGCTACAGAGCGTCTGTCTCCGTCTCTCGATCTTTTGCTACTCGTTTCATCGGAAAGCCCATTCTCCTATTCTTGAACATCGAACTTTGTCTATTACGCGCTGAACTCTTCCGGTTACTTAGCTGTAAGTTGAAAAACAATGAAATATCACCTATTTGCATCAATTAGGATTAAAATACGGTAAAATAAGTTGGAACTATAAAAATACGGAATTAAGCTTAAATCATCCAACTTATACCAAAAATAAATAGAAAAACAAACTAAAAAGCTAATAAAAATAAGGAAAAATCTACTCTAACACGCTTAATTGGTTTGTTCGTCCTCGAACAAACGATAAATTCAAAGTATAACTAGAATGAAAATAAGTTCAAGCAAAGAGTCGTGCTGTGCTACATACGTAATTTTGAAAATATAGGTACAAGTCACGCAACATCAATCACTCGACCATTATTACATTATTGCTCCAAAACAAAATCATTCTTCCTCACGAAGGATAATATATAAGTGTACGCTCAAAAGCACTCAAGTATTTTCTGGATGGGACGTGTATACACTCAAATCATACAATTACATACACAATAAATAAGCACCGAAAATCAATCTCTTTTCAATCGCAAATTAAGTGTGTTGTCAAAACTAAGAATCGGTAAGGTCTTTGCGGGTTGTAATGTAAGGCTTTTTGGACGGGTATGGTATATATAAGTCGTGTGGCTAACTCATGATCAAACATGATCAATAACTCACTCAACCTAACCTAAACACGAAGCAATGCGCTTCACCTCGTACAAAAGAAAAAACCTCACTTAACTCTCGTAGACTTTAAACTACTAGTGGAAAAAAGTCGATTAGAGGGGGTTCAAAACAGCCATTAGAGGCGGTTCTGAACCGCCTCTAATACGACCCGACGCTTAAAGTTAAAAAACCGGGCAGCGGTTCCAAACCGCTGCTTAAAATAGGAGCCGGGTGGCGGTTCTTAGTTTGAACCGCCGCCAAAACTATTGAAAATCGGCCGAAACCGACGCAAAAAAAGAATGGAGTGGCGGTTCGTATCTGAGAACCGCCGCTTAAAACTGGAACCGGGTGGCGGTTCTCAATCAGAACCGCCGCTTATAATCGAAGCCGGGCGGCGCTTCCTAGTTTAGAAGCGTCACTTAAAGTCAAAGGTTTTGGCAGCGGTTCTTGTTAGAACCGCCTCTATTTGTTTTTTTTTCCCTGCTTTCTGCGCCAAAATTTCTAAAAATCTGAAAATCCAGAAAAATTATTATAATTCCTGCACTCATTTTTTCCATAGCAAATACACAAACCAAACAAACCAAAATATTCATAACAAACACAAATTATCCAAACAAACATCAAATGTCGTAAATATCGAACAAAAATCATTCAAATATATCATCTCACATCATAACAATTCAATTTTATCAATATATACTCAACAAATGCTTACAATTAAGAATTTAGAAGAACGTCAATAAAGTATCTTGCAAACACATTTCGAATATCATCGAACTCCAACGGTGAGTAAGGATCTTGATTCGATATCCAATCCTAAAATTAAAAACATGAAACAAAATATTAGATTTATTAATACTAACGAATTATGATTTATAACTTCTCAATATATAAACATTAAAGATAATAATAAATAAATCAACTTACCACTCCAATATTTTTACTATTGGGGAAATTGTTGACAATGTCGTACATGTACCTCATCACGTAATATCCGCACTCGGTAGGCCCCGGTTGCTTGCGACACTTGAAAAAAAAAAATAATAAAGATT